>JACTOM010000030.1:1447194-1874312 GCA_015832385.1 Elymnias hypermnestra | reverse complement strand
ATGTGGTCTATGGTACTAAAGCCTTTTCGGAATCCGGCTTGTTCGGGGGGCTGGAAGTCGTCAAACTTGCGAGCGAGACGATTCGTAATGACCCTCGAGAACAGCTTATAGACATGACTTAGCAGCGCAATAGGTCTATAGTTCTTCAATAAGGTGTTGTCACCTTTCTTGAAGAACAGAACTACCACGCTCCTATGCCACGCCTTTGGCACCGTACCTTCCAGGATGACGGAATTGAACATTCGCTGAAGGACTTTTAGAATGGGTTTTCCACCCGCCTTCAGGAGTTCCGCTGTGATTCCGTCATCACCAGGTGCCTTGCTGTTCTTCATCTGTTTAAGGGCCATACTAATCTCGTACAAGCTGACGTCCGGGATATCTTCGGTATAATGTCGAGTAAGTTTGGCACGAGGATCTTTAGCCAAACTATCAATAGGCTTGCAGGTCGATGTGTATAACTGCCCATAGAAACTCTCAACCTCCCTCAGAATCTCAGGTCTAGATGCAATGAGTTCGCCGTTACTGGTCCTTAGCCGCGTCAACTGGCACTGACCGATAGACAGATCTTTTGCGAACACTTTAGTACCTTTATTGCCTTCGATGGCGTTTCGTATACGCTCGGCATTAAAGTGTCGTACATCACGCTTTTGCGATTTAGAGATCTGTCTATTGATCTGCCGGTATGCGGACGCGTCTGCTGTAGACTGCAAGCGTTTATAGATCATCAATTACCGAAGCTACTCAAATTTTATTGGTTTATAGCTATAGGATGGTAGAAAGAATAAAATGAAAATATTGACAAAAATTTTAGGTTTGTTCTTCAGTTTCAACGAAATCGGTGCTTCTGCATCAAACCAGTTGTAAAACATTTTTTTTATGACTGGCCGTATATTACGAGATATAAAACATATTATCTAATATATAAGATTCTTGTGTCACAGTTTTGTGTTTATACGAAACGAAACGACTTGACAAATTTTCATGAAATTTTGTATGAATATTCATTAGGTATGAGTATAAGATGATTTGACTAATTTTTATACACCTAAGTGTTATGGATGGTTCACCCTAAAATTTTTATTTTTTGGATAATTTTCTCTTTGGTTATTTTTTTTATGGCGTGGAACTAAAAAAACATTTAGTCCTAAATTTTTACCTTCCTACCACGAATCCCTATTTTGTAATAGCGATAATAGTTATTATATTGCAAAACAACGTTTGCTGGGTCAGCTAGTATTGTATAAATTGGTATTTATATTCCGTTTTCCAATTGAATTTGGAGGGTTTAGGAAAATTGGCTATTTATGTTTTTACTTACGAGTATATCTTGTAGTATTCACGGCGTTTTCGATTTCGTTATAGTTCCATTATAATAAAGCGTAATATACAATAACAAGTTTATGATAATACATAATTACAATGAAGTGCAAAATGGAGATGCCTCTAGAGATACAGATCTCTAACCACATTGGTTTAAGGACTCGCAATAATAATATACAACAAATTGGGGTAGATTATTGTTACGGAATGGTATGGGCTGATCTGTGAAATATCAATGATTTGTATATGTATGTAAAAGTATTAGTATTGATTGACGCTTCTTTCAAACATGGGTGAAGCCAAATGTCGTCTAAGCGGGATATAAATTTTATAGTAAGCGTTTAATCTAATTAGGAAAAAAACCCTAGAACTAATACATAAAGTGGATTTAAAATATGTTAGATAAATTGCTGAACATATGTAACAGCAAATATTAAACACGTTTTCATCTGTTTAAAATATTTAAATCCAGCGATGTCTTCAAATAATATTCAGTACATTACTATATTACTTCGTAAATAAAAAACAGTTAATGTTTGTTTGTCAAACTATTTTAATGACACCATCTAAAATCTGAAATCATGGGTTTTTATTCAACACTTTAAAAATAAAAAATCATTTAAGAGAAAATCTTTTCTTTTTCAAATATTCGTTCACGACCATACTGTCGCTCGCACATGACATTTGCAATAAAATAGCGAGGCCGTGGGATGCTTCTGGAAGACCTTGGCAATGACACAAGCGGGCCTTGCTTCAACGGTATTTAGCCGTTTATAAAAATATTCTAAATTTTTTTGCTCCCCCGTTTTTAAGTCTGTTCGCATACCCTTTTTAGGTTTATTATGTTTAACTGCATCAAATTTTAGTAGTCAGCTTGTTTAGCCACAGACGTGAGGTTCTGGGTTGGAGTCCCAGGTCAGTTGAATTTAAAAACCGTTATTGAGTATTCTGTTAAGAAATTTTCAATATTTGCCAGAAGTCGGAAACATGACGATGTGCTCTTCCGTGCTTCGTGCCCCGTGCCTCGGAGAGCACGTTAAGCCGTCGGTACTGCACCCGTTGTGTTTCCGGTCGTGTCGGATTGCCATCACATCGAACTACGAGAGTGAAGGTAAGTAATAGAGAGTGCACTTGTGTTAACTGTGGTGCATTGTGGTAGGTGTATGATTTAAAAACCTTCTCTTCTGTTACCGAGGAGGCCTGTTCCCAGGGGAAATGTTAATGAGTAGCTTCTTGCCTTTTTTATGCTATTTATGGTGTTATTTATATACATTAACAAATGCAAGTTGTAAATTAATGGCTGTGCCCAGCGGTGCCATTCGGGTAATGTCTTATACCACCAGAATATGGAGANTTAGACACGCCACATACATCAATAGCAGCACCAACCACTCCATCTTTAAATTTATTCCATAAACTTTCAATCTCATTTCCTTCGTCTTCACTCTTGAATTATGTTTAACTGCATCAAATTTTAGTAGTCAGCTTGTTTAGCCTCAGACGTGAGGTTCTGGGTTGGAGTCCCAGGTCTGTTGAATTTAAAAACCGTTATTGAGTATTCTGTTAAGAAATGTTCAATATTTGCCAGAAGTCGGAAACTTGACGATTTGCTCTTCCGTGCTTCGTGCCCCGTGCCTCGGAGAGCACGTTAAGCCGTCGGTCCTGCACCCGTTATGTCTCCGGTCGTGTCGGATTGCCATCACATCGAACTACGAGAGTGAAGGTAAGTAATAGAGAGTGCACTTGTGTTAGCTGTGGTGCATTGTGGTAGGTGTATGATCTAAAAACCTTCTCTTCTGTTACCGAGGAGGCCTGTTCCCAGGCGAGATGTTACTGAGTAGCTTCTTGCCTTTTTTATGCTATTTATGGTATTATTTATATACATAAATAAATGCAAGTTGTAACTTAATGGCTGTGCCCAGCGGTGCCATTCGGGTAATGTCTTATACCACCAGAATATGGAGACATTACTTAGCATACACATAGGGAAAGAAACTTTCTTAAAATTAAATCAATTGATTTATCGTTTTAGAGAAATATTGACAAGTCATATTTGGAGTGGTATTTTTAAATCTAATTTCTATACACATAGGTGTTCCCGGTTGAGACTGTCATACATCTTTCTAATTATAACTTTCTAAATTAAAGTCATTCAAGGGTAACTAAGAGTTTATTACTGAAACGTATACGTTTCTATAATACAGTCCCACAAGACGTTTTAGAGATGTCAATTAATAAATTCAAAGTCTTTGTTAAAAGAAAGTAGATAGAAAAATCATAAGTTGGAAGATTACTTAGACGATAGAAACCCGTGAGAGTGAACAAATTGCTCTAATTTAAATTGAAATATATTAAACTAATATGATATTGTAATGATGATGGTAACAAAAAAGTACAAAATACCCTACTGAGTTCGTTGTGGGCTCTTTTCAGATCAGGGCGCGAAGGAACTCTCGTAACTTTAGATTTTAAGTCCTTCTTTAATACCATCATCAGACATACATTGGAATTAGTGTGTGGAATAAAAAATATATTTGACGGTTCAAAAGTGCTGTAATAGGCCTACTTGAAAAAAGATTTAATAACGTCCCTTTATAGTTATTAGAGCATAACATCCTTAGGTACAGTCATTCACATTTACAAAACAATAAGCCTTAAATATCTATGAACTTTAATTACATGCACGTCACGTATTGTTATGACTAATAAATACAATTATAGGAATACCAACATTTCCATGCACCAATTGAGTAACTCTTTGTAGTACATATATTGTCCTGTAACCTATCTTACGCTACAACATTCATTTTCCCATTAAAAATAAACTACGAGGATGTATTTAGATGTTTCAATATATTTCATATAATGAGTTCTACGTTACTGAGTTTCGACGAAAATGTATAGTATGAGATAGCGGAAGCTATTTCGTTTTATGCTGATATGTGTAAACATAATATAATTGAGTATAAATGATTGTCAATAAAGTATTCTTAGTAAAATATTAAATAATGACTTAAAACACGCCTCGAAAAACTCTCGCTTCTTTAGTTGACGAGCCGACTTTATTCGAGCGAGCGTTACATAATCGAACGTGACAGGCCCTTAGTCAAGATAACATTCTAAGTACCTTAACGCTACGTCTAAACGACTAGAACACTAGAATTTATTCATTGCGATCACGAGACATACCGATATGATATGTCGCTCCCATACATTTTTAAACATTCTACTGGCGTTAGCGTACTTAGAATGTCATCTGTCTACAGACTCAGATTAGTCACGTTCTATAGTCTCAAAATGAAGCGTTCAGCGCTCCTAAAAATGTTTACTTCAAAAATACATAAAACGCGCTTCTTGTACTGTTTCATGTTACGTAACTCTGGTTATGCAACGTGTGCCCCGGGAGCGATCAATTCTCTGCGGATGCTAGCGTGCGATTTTCATGACCTTGGCCTGTTCGCTATTCGTTGCTCGATGTTACGGCCAATGTCATTGTCGAAATTCAAGGTTTAAATGCCTTGTTGGTAATCAAATTGAAATGACTATGCGTAAAATTACTATAATGCTAAGGCAACCGAAACCTTCTTATGTTGCGCAATGCCTCGCAGTTCTAATCGCATTGCCTTTACTAGTTATAGATATATTTCTAGATGGCAATGTAAATTATTTATACCAAACATGACTCCTAAATATTGTTGGTATATGGTTCCTGTACATGCCTGTCCCTTTCCCGAGAATTAATGCGCTTAAAAAGTAAATAAGTAGAAGCTCATTAACGTCCAACTGCTGGGCACAGGCCTCCTCCTTTATAGGAGAGAGGGTTATTAGAACATAGACCCACCACGCTTCTCCACTGCAGATTGGCAGCCATAGTACACAAGTGCACTCTCTATTCCTACACTCTCATAGTCCGATGTGACGGGTATACGATACGACCGGAGAGAGATCAGGCGCAGGACCGACGGCTTAATGTGCTCTCCGAGGCACCGGGGTGGATCACACCGCCAACTTCCCAACTTCGGGCAAATATTGAGAAAATTTTCATAGGAAATTCAATATCGATTTTGGAATTAGCCCGACCTGGGACTCGAACGTAGGACCTCATGTCTGTAGTCGAACATGCTAACCGCTAGACAATGAGGCAGTGCGCTTAGATATGTACAAATTCGGCTGTTCTTGTTTTAATGATAACTTATAGAGTATTAGTTTTCAATAATTCTAACTAGATATTGATTGTGAAATTCTGTTGGAGAATTAAGTAAATAATGTAAATGAGATCTATAGTTTTACAATCATAAAAAGGCAAACATACTTTATGATTTACAAGATGATTCATGTTTAATGAAACGTTTGAATGCGAATTCTGCCATCTGGACTACCGGAAAACGGTTAACAACTTGCGTGATGAGGCCAATTATTTTCCGGTTGGCTGGATCGAGTTGAAACATCATGCTATTTATTCGATTTTTGGGGCAGTGGAATATCTACAAGCAAATATGATTCTTAACGTGCGAGAATGCGATGAATCATATTTTAAGGCACTACCTTGCCTTGCGTGACCAGAGCTACAGCCAATGTGAGAACTTATTGTCAAGGTTAATAGGTCATTAACACATACCTTTGATTACTATACGCGTATAACTTTCTACTTACTTGCTATATTAAACAGAAATAAAATTCAAAGTCACACTCTATACGTTCGACTACAGGCATGAGGTCCTGGGTTCGAGTCCCGGGTCGGGCCAATTAAAAAATGGATATTGAGTTTTCTATTAAGATTTTCTCAATATTTGCTCGAAGTTGGGAAGTTCGCCGTGAAATCCACCCCCGTGCCTCGGAGAGCACGTTAAACTGTTGATCCTGCGGCCGAGCTCTCTTCGCGAGTGATGGATTTCCGTCACATCGGCTTATGAGAGTGAAGGAATAGAGAGGGCACTTGTGTACTATGCCTGCCAATCCACAGTTGAGCAGAGTGCTGAGCCTATGCTCTAACAACCCTCTCTCCTATAAGTGAGGAGGCCTGTGCCCATTAGTGGGCTGTTACTTACTATATATACATGATTAACTATATGAGATTCGGATTAAGACTTGAACATTACTCCTATTTGTCTATTGCAATCGGTTTAACTTATGGTAATAGTTAGATATATCTATAAATAGACTGTTAAGAGAGAAATAAAAACATTTTGTGCAAATAACCATGCGAATGGGTGCTGGAGCAGTGTCACGCAATGTATAATATTATGTTACTGTACTTTTAAATGTGCTTTTAAGAGTTTTTGGTAAACCAGTAAAACAATCTCATCCCAACGAAAAACTAACAGCTGTAGTCAGGTTTATCTAATCCCATTCTGTTCATTCCCTACTTCTTAATAAATTAATTAGGATACGTTAACCATAACGATGGAACCGATTCATGTTATATATCTGGTTAATCACAAGATTTCAGAACCGTTTGCTACTTTATTAGAAAATTAATTATATAGTCGGAAATGTTATATACATGTAGCTTTATATGTCATGAAAGCGAGTGTAGCTTTTTCTTATTGAGATGTTGGTTTAAAGCGACATTACAGAATGAGCCAAATGCAGTGCCAAAGTGGATATTATCTGACGTCATAGATTTTCAGTTTCTATTAAAATATATATAAAAGTTGACCGAGTGTTCAACTATTTATGGAATTTTGTAATTTAAGCATTTCAATGAAAAAGTTTTCTTATTGTTAGTATAAATTAAGGCTTCGTCGCGTCGTAGGCAGAGAAATGACTCTCGACAAAAAATTATTTGGACTATACATTTCTGATGAAATGTATTAAAAAAAATTTAAGTCTTATAGAATTTACATATATGTACTTAATTAATTAAAGTCGAACTCATTTTGATAAAATTGTATATCAAAATGATTCCGCTTCAAATAATTATTGGAGATCACATTCTGCAATGCGAAAACGTATGTACACCGGTTTCTTGCATCTTGTGTGCAAATAAATGCTAGTAAAATTATAGCCTGACCCAGTTGACAAAGTTTTCACTTTCAATAACAGTTCAACATTAATAAGACATGATAAAGAATTGGTTTTGCAACATAGATATTTCAATGTTGCAGTTTCATGAATGCCATACGATCTGAATCGCTGCCAGTTTGATGATAAATATGAATAATTCTGATAGCTCGTTGCTTATCTCTTTGTATTAACGCCATGTAAATAAAATAACTACAGTGATGTCAAGCAATATAGTATGAAATAAGTAAGCATCTAAATCCTAATGGAGAAACAATATTTTATACTTACAAAAAGCTGTTCCCGGCGTTGGCACCCGCATGGTTCCCGATGGAAATGATTATTAATCGGATCTAATTGTCAGTTTAAATATTTCTTGTATACACAATTCATCAAAATCGAGTGATTTTACGGGCACTTAAATTTTTAAAAATAGATATAAAAAACTGTTGCTGTATATTTATTCAACGTAAATGAATGAGTAGGATGAAATTGAGTGAAAATTATGTGTCCGTTTGTAATTTTATAAGAAATACATATGTTGCGTAGTATTATATGGTGACATGATAAATGTTGTAGTATTAAAACAAGGAATCAATCAATCTGTTTATTTCTGCTAATCTCTCAAACGGTTTTTGACCGAAATTGATTTTGACTTCAAACACAGATTTCAATTAGCGCAGATTTTTTTACAACAAAATTTCTATGGTACAAGGAAATTTCAAGTGCATTGATAACATAATTTAATTTTTCGTAGCAACACCCGACCAGAATATTCATTGTTAAGTAAATGCTAATCGCGGTTATTATATTGGTCCCATTTTTTAAATTTTTCTGATGCTACCTTGTCTCAATGATGGACAGATTGTTTTATTTTTTAAAGTACCCACATACCTAACACTATATTCACATAGTTGTAATTTAAATAGTTAAAACAAACATGTTCCTACGTTTGCCTTCAATAATAAATCTATCTCGATAGAACTAATACTCTCTATGTTTTAGTTTATTTTGTTTTTAGCACTATTGCTGTTCATTTACTACATAAAAACAGTATTTACGATTGGTAGAGAGCAACGATTCGTTGGATTTGCAATATAGAATTATTTAATGAGTAAATAAGCAATACATTTCATATTGGATTAAAATTTCAATAGTAAGATTTTGAAGGTAGATGTAAATTTTATAGTAGCTTTTCGCGGCACTATTCAGTAATATTATTGTGTAAAAGTAAAATAAAGCTGTCATCTCGTGATTACATATACATTCATTTGTTTAACATTCAGTTGGTTTTACTTGGTAATTTTTTCTGACTGAAAAACTACGAATTATTAGACAGATTTTTTTACATATTTGGTAAACAAAGTGGTGTGGCTATTTGTATCACAATTAACGATAATAGATTAATTAATCAAAATAAATATATTGTCATTGGCACGGCTGCCTGTAGAAAGATGCCAGATGATAATGAAATGAATTAACATCTAAACAATAGTAAATCTATGCCATTTTGCACAAACATATTACATAGAAAGAACTATTACTCACTACAGCTCAACTACTTCAGTAAGATAAGTTTAGAAAACCGTAGAAAGATTTTATCAATGACTTTCTTGTATAAACTATTTTATAGTGATATTGATAGTCCAGAACTTGTGTCTAAGTTCAGTTTTAATGTCCCACGTAGTAGCAATTGTCGCCAAATTGCAACTTATTTTATCATAAACATTTTAAGACTAATTTGGGCAAATATTCTCCAATACCAAATTTACCAGATTTATATACCAGAATAGTAATGTCAATGTTATATAGGTAATAAATGTGTGCAACATGCATTAGAGATAGATATTTTTTATAATATTTTTCTGAATTTAAACGTAGGATGATGCAATGTATTTCGGCCAATGCATTGAAGTTTTATTTTATATTTTTAATGTTTATTTGTACGTAACATATTTCCTTTAATTATATATTTATTATTTGAATTTATTTTTATTTTTGTTTGACATTTAATAATATTATCAACTTCTTATGGTATTACATATAATTTAATTTAGTCGGACTTCATGTATAATACTTATCGCATGCTGTGATAGCCTATTATTAGTTGGACATTTTAAATGTATCTTTTTTATTTTATCATAAATTAAACGTATATTATGTACCTGCTGTTGGCTGTTCAAAATAAAATAAATAAATTACAATTTTACGTGAGATTTAAATAGATGCAACAAAACAATTTTCCCGCAAATTAAACTTAATTAATTCATATTTTAATAAGTGTAGAGTGGTATTTAATCTTAAGAATGGAAAAGCGGCATTTAATTCGAGTACATTCCGTGATTGCAAATGCATCTTTATAGCCGACCACGAAAATTATCAAATTTTAAAAAAGCTTACCTGTAATTATAATAAAGGAATGTAAAAGCGAATATTATGTAGATGATTCCAATTACGAAATAAACACGGTAAAAGTACTTGGAAATATTCCTTAACGATAAAACCGCCATTTTAGAAGTTTCTCGAACCGGCGGCGATGGTAACGTTTCCAAACGTCGTGTCCGATAAATTGTTATCGATGATAACTTGATAACTCTACTTATTTCGCATTATGATAAGTAATCAAATCTAATTTATTGTAAAGTTTGCTTTGCGGTGGGATTTTTTTATGAATCAATATATCCATTTCAGCAATAGCTAATTTTAAATTATCGTTTCTTCTATATTTGACTTATTATCACTACATTATTGGCTGGGAATAAAGGATATATTTTCACGATTTATTTCATATTAAATATTTATTGTGAGTTTATTATATTAAAAATAAAACTTTCTTTGTTGTTGCTTTAACCATATCATGCAGTTGTCGCATTAGTTTATAAAACATTAGTTAATTTATTTATTGACAATCCAACAGTCAATAAGGCCAATTACGGATTGCTCGAAGTGTTATATTATAATATTTGAAATAATAGAGCAGAGATTAAAAAGAAAACGGCAGACATTTGTATTAGAACGCGCTTAGAACATTTGTATATACATTATGTATGTAATTTTATACAAAAACCATACAGATACAAATGAATATCTGCAAAATTTTTAGATAAAAATATTTCTCCGAACTGATTTGTGGTATTAGACAGAATTTGCCAACCGATTTTACCTATGAACATCATTTTAGTCATTGATTTATAAATTCCGGTAAAATGTTAAAATTGAATTCGTATTATACGCCGTCATGATGCAATACTTAATGACTTGCAAATAAATGATAATAATCCACAACACTATGCCCTAAAGCTAGATTATCGTGAGAGTTATCATACAACGCAATATATCTATTGGGTTAAGTTCAAAAATATAATTTTATACGAGCAATCTAAATTACACATCATAGTTTTTTAAATATATTTAACCAAATTAAAGGGTATATGTACATAGTTTTAGAGGCAAATTCTGTATTATATATTGTGTAGACGCTTCATGGCTTACACTATTCGTTTCGTCGCCTTTTAAATATGTACAACTGATTGCATAACGGTGGCATATAATCAAAATAAAATGTACGTTCAAAAAACCTTATTGAACCCTCATCTGTCTGTAATTTCATAATAAACTTACCTCTAGTTCGAAAAGTTGATTCTACTAAGAAGAAATCAAGCAAAGAAAGTCTTTATAATCGACGTGCAAGTAGAATCTACTTCATAAATATTTATATCTTTTAAACAATCTTCAAGCATATAATATGCTTTGTGTATAAAAGCAACTGCCTCATTGGTCTAGTGGTTAGTATATTCGACTACAGTCATGAGGTCCTGGGTTCAAGTCCCGCGCTGGGCATTTCAAAAATCGATATTGTGTTTTCTATTATGATTTTCTCAATATTTGGCCGAAGTTGGGAAAGTGGTGATGTGCCCCACCCCCATGCCTCTGAGAGCAAGTTAAGCCGTCGGTGTTGCGCTTGATTTCTCTTCGCGGGTCTCGGATTTCCATCACATCAGCTTATGAGAGTGAAGGAATAGAGAGTGCACTTGTGTACAATGCCTGCCATCCCGCAGTGGAGCAGCGAGCAGCGTGGTGGGTCTATGCTCTAACAACCCTCTCTTCTATGAGTGAAGAGGCCCGTGCCGTAGGACGTTAATGGGCTGCTAATTACCTTTTAAAGGCAAACCCAAAATCTCAATCCAGCAAATGAATTATAAATATTTGTTTAAGAATAAAAAAGTGTAAAGTTTGTGATAGAATTGTGTATTCTATTTTTTAAGGTATAAGTGTATATGAATATAGAACGTGCAATCAAAACTAAATAATAGAGTACCTTGTAATATACTAACTGAATCTGGTTTAGAGTATTACAAAAGAATTGTGTCGTCCGGCATACCCACCGGAGGAGGGGCATTGCAATTTGCAGCTACATGGATTGAACATCCGGTCGGGCCCGTGAGCAATTGATATCCACCAACACACAGTTGAATATAATCTGCTAAGATTGTTGAATGTCTGCCATTCAAGTACAACATGAATATCTAAACTAATATTATAAAGAGGAACGTTTGTGTTTTTTTTTTTTTTTTAAATCTTATTTTAAAGAGCTTAATCGCTTGCGATTATGTCGCTCTGTTGAGTACTCTTAATTTAACAATTATTATATGAGAGCCTACACCTAAATTATCTATAGTTTTTACTAGTTTAAAAATATCGATTTTATTATATGCATTTTCTAAATCCATAAAACAGCCTAATGTTATGTTATTTTTACAAAAACCCATTTGTTATAAAAGCCGTTATAATTTTCATTTATATATCTATCACATACATTTTTCAAGTAGTTTGGATCATAGTTTTTTTTAGGTTTTGTTACATTATTAATAGACGTTTTAATTACTTCCGATAGGCATATATTATTAACCCAAGTGTTAAGTGAATACAATTCATTTATTTTACATCGTTGCACTCTAATGTCTTTAAATATATCATTAACGGTTATTAGCAAAGGATATTGTTTTCTTTTCCATGATAATAAAAGGTTAGATTTCTCAAATTGGTCAAGTACTGAAAATGTTGTATTATTTAAAAAAGACTTTGATTTAAACCAAAATTTTCCTCCTAAAAAAAGCCTACGATAGCACAAAGGTTGAACCACTAGCTCAGACTCCATTACATGTATAGGAGTTGTTCTAATAAATCCACCTATTGTGCGTAATGATTGATTTTGTAATTTGTCTAATTTTTTAAGATGTGACACACTACTATCTCCATAAATAAAACTACCATAATCGATGCGACTACGGATAATTGCCAAATACATTTGTCTCAAAAGTTTAGGATGTAGTCCCCAATTAGGTCCAGCTAGAACTTTAAATATATTTAAATATTTGCTTACTTTTGCACATGTCTCATTAATGTGTTTTCCCCACCTTAACGATCTATCTAACCACAACCCTAAATATTTGACATTTTCTACCAATTGTAAAGCTCCTTCATTAACAAGTATATTAACTCTTTTTCTGAAAGGACCCCTTTTAAACATGTATGTTTGTAACGTTTTCACAGAAATACTACTGGACAGATTTCAACATCTTTTTCACCATTAGAAAGCTACATTTTCACTGAGCGACTTAGGCTTTATTACTTACTCATTAAAAATTAGGATCCCTAATAAAATGCATTAGTGTAACCCAAGGTGTGAAAGCATTAGTCACAAAAATCTGTTATCGCGTGCGCTGCGGAAACTATTCAATGATAGAGGGAAAAAATATTCTACGATGTTATAGAAGGTATTAATATTTACAAAAAAGTTCGCGATATCATATGTCCAACCACTGTAACTTCTTTTTTTAATAGTTAATAAAAATGCCGACAATAATCAACCCATATTATTCACACCTCTGTATTAATCCTTCGCCTATTAAATACCGTTTCAATAAATATGTAAAATACTTTTTAAATTATTAAAATCGGACATTCAAAAGATACAACGATTTTAAAAATGTCTAATCTAAAGAAAATAAATGTATCCCGAGTTGAATTGCAGAGTGTCAAATGTAGTATAGGGAAGTTCTGAGACAATAAAGTATAAATAAATTTCTTCTCTAATATTATAAAAGTATTGCATTTTGAATTTTTGTTTTTATTTTTAATAATCAAACCGAAAATTAGTGGACCAATTAAAAAAAATATATTTTTAAATTGACTTATGTCGAACATTCTACGTAAATATACTTGTAAAGTAAAATCTGTATATTGATAAGATTATGAATGTATATTATATTTTGTTTTACTATATGTATTAATACGCTGAAGACTAGTTTTCCGTTATTAGGAAAAACAATCTGGGTGATTGTTCCAGATGAGATAACTACTTAAAATTTAAGATATTAATCAAGATGGGCTAACAATCCACAATAGTATCAATAAAATGCAATTTCGTTAATAAAAGTTTTAGATGTAAAGTAAAAGTACGTAAGTAAATTATAAGTTGTGGTGTCTATTACAATTTGATGTTATTGTTAAAATATATCGGCTGTCTTCTTTATTTAAACATAAACCCAGAGGTGTAATACTTTTAAACTACGCTTCCACACATTTTACGCAAAACTCGCATGTGTGTAATTTGATGTTTCATATTAGAGGTAAATCATTTATCATTGAGTAGTCATGAAACAGAACAAAAAAACACAACAAAACACATAGAACAAAATTTATGATAAACTGCATGGGTTATAAAGATTAACTCACTACAAGACAGTATCCAATCGTGACCGAAGTATATCAACAGATGCATATCAGCAATGCATTTAGAAGATAAAATTTAAATTATGGTCGCTTGAGGTCTAAAAATATTATAACTACCTACACTTTTGCTCGCGCAAAGACTGATCGTTGCGACTGCTTCGATACATTTTTAACAAAATATTTAAAATCGTGAACCTCAATATTAAAAATTAAGTAACATAGGAAGAAAAAGAATATGATGTTCCTATTTTGACATTTTAGAAACGAGTAATATAAAAATAAATTAAAAACTGAATTCCTCTCGAAGATTGGAAAATGTATTTGATCGTGAATCGTTTAAAAGATATATTGTGAACTAATAGTAGGTATCAAAACAATTTAAACTAGTTGTAATAATTGAATAAAGATATCTATACCTATCAATGTGTTTAAAGAACTGTCGTTAGTAAAACTTATGTTGGAAATAGTGCCCGTATTTGCAGTATGCCAGCATTGCCAAGTTTCAAGTTGCTGCATGCTGCATCGGTTACTGACCTCGCTGACTCACGTTTCCTTTCTAACGCTTCCCAACATGGTTTAGTTTATGAGATTGGTAAAGCTAAAATAATCTACAAACTTTAATAATTATTATCACTTATGTAATATCTGGTCTCATATTTGTTATAATAAAATATAGACTGTCGCTTTTCATTACGTGTATATATTAGTACATAGACATTTATCTGAGTTTCTACGCATATGTTAAATTCTAATAAAATAGTCAATTTTAATTTTTTTCAATAACTTAAGGGTTTTAATTTGCACGTTAGATTAGACTGTCAATTGACAGATAATAGAAAAAATTAGGCAGAATTTTTCCTTTATAAAACATTGCTATGCGTGTATATAAAATAACAACAGGTTCTTACAATGACTGACGATTAAAATGAAATACAAGTAATATATAGGTAAATGAGTGAAAGGCAATTCCTACACCATAGAAAACGAACTTTTTAAAGACATTTTATACATAGATAGATAGAATACTCTTTATTGTAGGTACACCACAAACATGAAACAAGTAACACAGAAACAAACTTAATAGATGTATAAATTAACCGACCTTATCACTTATAAGCATTTCGGTACTTAACCATAATATTTTAAATAGACACTTTTTACGTAAGTTTTCAATTTGGCAACTTAGTTTTTTGCAAAATAAGTTTAATTAGTAAACGAATATTTCAAAAAACTGTTTTATCAAGTTTTAAGAAGTGTATTTGAAATCATGTGAAATAAAACGTCTTTTATTAACTGATTGAATAATTAAATCATATAAGTTTCGCTTTTGGTATGATAGGCAAAGAATCTGAAAAAAAACAGAATGTATTTCCCATATTAGTATGCGTGTAATTGCAAATAATCAACAATGACAAATGACTGCCTTTTTCTATATTTCGTAACAGCTAAACAGGAAAAATTTATTTATTAAGAAAAGAGAAAAAGTATCTTATATTTTTATTGACATGGTTGGGCAAAGGAAGTATTTTGTACAATATATTAGATGTAAGCGTAGTTTATTTTTCGTCCTGTGCAAAAATTCTAATAAATATTGTGAAATATATATAAAAAAGTTAAATTCGAGACTGTTAGATGGCACTTTTAAGAATTTTTACGTCAAGTCTGCCTAAGAGCCTCTCAAACTTCAGTAGTGCTTTCAACGTCGTCTTAAAAGAAATGTTATGTACCAACCGGCTTGTTGTCGTACATACCTTTTTAGGTAATCTTGCATACTTTTTTTTCTTTATCTATATATGTAAATATCTATTTCTACTTGCTTACTTTCGGAAATGTTGATATTAATGTTTCTTGGCTTCCAGATTCGACGCTTGACTTGGTATAACGAGAAAATGTAATTATTAAAGTAAAACTATATTAGTATAAGGTAAGTAGCAGCCCATTAGTGTCCCACTGCTAGGCGCAGGCCTCCTCACTCATATGAGAGAGGGCTTTTAGAACATAGACCCACCACGCTGCTCCACTGCGGATTGGTAGGCATAGTACACAAGTGTCTTTCTATTCCTTCACTCTCATAGTCCGACGTGAAGGCAATCCTACACGACCGGAAAGAGATCAGGCGCAGGACTGACGGCTTAACGTGCTCTCCGAGGCACGGGGGTGAATCACAGCGCCAAATTTTTCCCAACTTCGGGCAAATATTGAGAAATTCTTAATAGAAAACTCAATATCGATATCGAGTTGGCCCGACCGGAACACGAACTACAGACAAGAGGTCCTAGCCTCTTGTCTGTAGTCGAACATGCTAACCACTAGACCAATGAGGCAGTCACTTTTTGTTTGGACTGTGTTTATTAGTATGCCTCCTTTCAAATTGATAATTTACCTCTTACTGTACTTACCGCATTATCAATTTGTTATTTCACATATTACAGGCAAACCTATTAACATGTTTTAATATAAAAACCTGTTATCTGCCTTTATTTCAGTTATGATTTATCATATAATACAAAATTAGCTTTGGTATTATTTGACACGAGAGGTTAAAGAAGCTACAAAATACTTTAATGCGGCATTTTTTTCCCCCGACGTAAATATGCTCTAAAATTATACATGCGAGACCGTTGAATGAAACTTGTGTAGATCAGCCAAAGCAAGGTTTACTTTTACAGTGAAAGTCTTTCACTACTTAGCTTACAGACAGGACAAGCTTTTTATTTACAAAAACTTTCTTATAGCCAAAGAGCTGTTTATTACATATTTTTACGATACTCGCCCGTACTTTGATATAGAAAAAACAGTCTTAGTTTTTGTTGCTACGGTGTATATTTTGGTAAAACATTTGGCTTGATATGAACGTTTTTTTTAAAGCTATTCTCCACTTGGCAGTTGCTGGTGAGCGCGTGAGCTGACGTAAATGTTTTTTTTTTAAATCTAAGTATGGAAATGGCATAAAATATTCTTACTCTATACATTCTATAACATAAATGTTATCTTATCAGGCAATAAATAATCGTCATACATTTTTCTTGGTAATTTTTGAATTTTACATGTAATTTAACTAATATTATAAAGAGGAAACACTTGTGTTTTTGTAAGTATACATGTATGTTTGTAACATTTTCTCACAAAAATTACTGGACCGATTTCAAAAATTTTTTCACCATTATAAAGCTGCATTTTCCCTGAGCGACATAGGATATATTACTTTCTCAAAAAAATAGGGATTCCTAATAAAAATACATTAATGTCATCGCGTCCGCTGCGGAGACTATTGGTGATAAAACAAAAAAATGTTCTACAATGTTATAGAACGTATTAATATCTACTAGAAAGTCCGCGATACGACATGCCCAACTAATGTGTTTTTTACATTTAAAAAATAGTTATAAAAAGTGCCGGCAATAATCAAACCATACTCTGTCTCTCTGTATAAATCTTAATCCTATTAAACTATATTTTATTAAAGACCGTTTCAATACCAGTAAAATACTTTTTGAATTAATAAAATCGGATATTTAAAAGATATAATGAATTTAAAAAGGCCAAACTAAAGAATATGTATACAGAGTTGAACTGCAGAGCATCAAATTATTTTATTACCACAAAAAAATATGTCAAATGTTATGTATAGGTAAGTTCTGAGGCAAGAAAGTGTTACAAAAAAATCTCTTCTCTAATCTAAGTATCCAATTAATTTATCAAGTACTAAGAATTACTTTTTAATAGATTAGTTTATATACCTAGTTCCCGAGACCTTAAATAGTAATATTCTTAAGTCTATAAAATAATAATTATTTTCGGAACGCAGAGAAAAATTTATTTCATTTTTTGCTCTAAGTTAAGTATTTTAGTTAATTATGTATGTTGTTATGATTTTTGACTGAATAAAGATTTATTTATTTAATATTATTAAGGAAAGCTATGCATTATGAATTTTTGTTCTCATTTTTAACAATTTATAATAAACATTACTGGACCGATTTAAAAAGCTCTTTCAATACCAGTAGAGTATTTTAAACTTTATTAATGTCGTTAATGATGTTACGAATTAAAAAAATGTATTCGTTAGGTTTATATTCGCTGTTAAGTAAAATCTGTATATTGATTAGATTATGAATGTGTGTATCTAATAATTTGAAAGGAAATAATTAAAAACTAAGTAAATAACTTTTATATTAACAAATATAAATCTATAGTCTAACTTAGTAGACATTCCACTGCCACGAGATCGGTATCTACGTAGGTGAAACCGCGGGGCATACTAGTAGATTGAACTTATTTTTGTAAAAAAATCATACAAGTTACATGAGAAAATACCCTGTGGGTCTGATCTCCTAGTCTAGGAGCTTTGCTATTCATCAATAATTGATATAAAGAGTAATAAAAATAACAATTAGTAAGTGACAAGCGCATTGGTTACGGACGACGATCAATTTACTCCTTTCGCTTGGAAATTGGATACTTATGAATAGAAATACCGATCGATAAAAAATTGTAGCACGTGCCAATTGAGTTGTCGTTCAATTTTATTTTCAATTGTTGTTGAAATGACCCGTTGCTATGAAAGTTTGTCTATTATATTTAATCTATTAACGATTCCAAGATATTCTAGCGAGCTTTGCTTAATATAAATATCTGAGAGTCATTAAGGAAAACCGCGATATGATGATGATACTTGCATCCTCACAGATACTTTCATTATTAACCAGTAATATATCCATGGCACTAATCATTATTTCTAATATTAGGATTGTACCATTATGTGATGTCAAATAGCCGTATACGGCGTCGATAAATTCTAGATACCTTAGAGAATCAACGCATTAGCATGGAGGAAGCTAAAATAAATAGCAGCCTATTAACGTCTCACTGCTGGGCCTAGGCCTCCTCACTCATTGAAGAGTAGGTTTTAGACCATAGACCCATAGCATGAATTGACGGTAAAACAAAAAAGAACGCACATTTAACTTTTGCAGTGCATTTAACAGTGCGGGTCAGAAGTGAAACTTCTTTCGCAAACTAATTATATTTACATTTTTTACAATTCTTAAACTCTAGATTACCGCGACTTAGAGGAAGGGAAAAGGGAAGATATGTTAGGAATTTAAATGTCATTAAAATATTAAAAATGTCGAAAATTTATTGAAATCTCAATTGACGAATTAAAGATAAAAATGTCCCGTGTTTTTTGACAACAATAGAAATTTATTAATTAAATTTTGTTTTATTTAAAATTTAGGAAAAAAAAGTATTAAATATTTTTATTTGATATTTTATGAAAAATAGTTTATTAAATGACGTGTGGCAAATTAAAATGCCACATGTTTTATTATTATCATAAAAAACGCTGCACATCTTCGTGACGCTAATCACGCGTTTCACCCGTAAATATTTTACACTCGCGCGCCTAAATTAAGTATAACTTCAATAATCATACATACAAAATATAATTGTGTTATAAGGTCTAAAATAGAATTTTTCGATCTCATAGATATGATTGTTTGTTCGAATATTGATTCAATGGGCCCAGAGATGTTTCAGGTCTTTGACTTTTGTAAACTCCGTTCAAATAGTTCAAAATAATCCAGAGCAAGTCACGAGTAAGTGTATGAATACGTTTGAAACACTCTAAACGAGAACACAATGTCTGTTACGTCAAAACACCGTACGATACAAGGTGTTATACAATGTGAGATATTTTCGGAGAAAATCAAAGTAAATCATAGCAGTTATTTTTGCCGCGCCTCTCCTGACCGCGTGCGTCAATGCCCAAGGCATGATAATAAGGTATTCGCGTATAATTTGGTATTTGAATTGTAAAATCAATTTTAAAGTAAAACTTCTTTACGCACGCTTGACTTGGGGAATAAGGAGGTGAATGCGCGACTGTTACTAAAAATGTGATCGGGCGAGGCGAACTTAACAAATGGCTTCAGTCGTGTCGTATAAAGCAAACTCCTTTTTTTATGTTACGTCTTTCTTCCGATTTTCAGTTGGCCTGACATAATTTATCTTAATATTATTTAATTTGGTTCAATATCAAAATACAAATATCTGCTTACAAATTAAACAATTACATTTTGTATGTACGATTATTGAAGTGAAACTTCTTTAGACGCATGAGGGTAACATTTTTATGGATGAAACACGTAGATGTGCAGCGTTTTTTATGCTAATTCGTTTGAAGGTTAGGTAGTTTTAATATTTACAAATAACATGTGGCATTTTAATTTGCCACTCGTCATTTAATATATTATTTTTCATAAGATATAAAATAAAATTATTACTAGATTTCTTCATTATTAAGTGATATAAGTATCACTGGAATAAGGGTCTTAACAATATGTATGTACGATAATTTTTTATTTTACCGTCAACTCACGTTCAATACAAATACAACCCAGCAGTGGAGCAACATGTTGGGTCTATGCTCTAAAACCCTCTTTCCAATGTGTGAGGAGGCCTGAGCCTAGCAGTGGGACGTTAAGGGGCTGCTATTTTTTTTAAGATTTCAGAAAAAAAGAGGACGTCTAACATTCACTTTTTTTTGTGCTTCAGGTAGCCGTCGTTCATTATAATTTGTAAATTCATTATACATGTTAAACACTTCAAAAAGGGCTTAATAATTTAAAAGTAATGAATTAAAGCTGCACTGCTGCTATTTTGCTTGGCATCGACTTTAATATGAATTATTAAGTTGTGTGTGAAAGCGCAATTTAGTCTTTTTAATCTATTTTTTACTACTTTTCGCATTTTAGTTTCTTGTATTTTTACGTAAAGTATTGTGATTCTGGTAAAACACATATTGGATAAATTCTTCGTGTTTATTCGTAGGAAGTTGGTTGCATTTGTGAAAAATCAGTTTGTATTACCTGAAATTTATTTTTTGGTATTATTGATTGTTATGTATTCGTTGATTTGCAATATACATTGTCCATATAATTTCCTAAAGTAAGCTCACTGTCTAGAATATCGTTAGAATTTAAATATGTAATTTCTTGATGAACTATTTTACGAAATTGTTTGACCAAGTCGAGATTTGTAAAGTTTATACTAAATTGCTTTAAAACAATTAAAATATAATAAGCGTTTTACAAAACTATCGTTATTTTAAGAATCTTTCAACGTTTCCTATTTGGTAATAATATAGTCCCACGTGCACCTGTTCACATTAAATTTAATCTTTCTTAATTAACTAAAAAAGACTAAAGTTTAGACGATTTATATATTACTCTATATATAAATTTAGATATATTTTAAATATATGTAAGTTTATTATTATATTAGCTATGTATGTTCTTATATTTTCGTGTTATATGTGTATTAATATGTAGATATTAGTATATATGTTTATGCCATTGCCCATCAGTTTCGATACTCACTGCTTTTTAAACCCAAAGGTTGTCTGGAAGAAATAGCTATTTAGCGATAAGACCGCCTTTTGTACATATATTTATTACTAAGTTAATATGTTAAATTGTTATTTCTTGATGTGCAATAAAATATACAAACGAACAAACAAAGTAATGGCGCTAATAATTACCTCGTTCTTAATAGAACCAATCGCTTTTTTTCTCGCTGGTAAATATATTTATGTACCCCGTAGGGTTCGGCTTGGCAGAAAACCTTGCAATACCCATAAAAAATCAAACAGAATCCTCTTCATCCGTTATTCTGAAGATAACTCTCGTATTCCTCTCTGATGTCCCAGATTATTCTGACTGAGAGTTTGCAATTATGCGCTTCCTTCGGCGGCTTAAGTTATATTTAAAAAATCTTTCTTTATTCAATCTTAAATTGAATTAAAAATAACTATCTTAGATTCTTTTCCTTCTTAATAATAAAAAATAAAACATATTTCGTATATTTTTATTTATGTAATACTCATAACAAAAAGGATATGTCATTGGACTATTTTCGACGGTACTTTTTGTAAGAAGTAAACTATATTTCGAACTGTATAAAAGTTCTCTTCAAATTCATTTTCTTCTTTGAACCACCATCTTCGTCCAGGTTTCAAGGATTAGGTATTATGTTTCCCGGTTCTGTGGGAAAATTAGCCTTACATTAATTATATTTAGGAATTCATGACATGTATTAATCTCAGTCGAGCATCATGCTTCAGATCCTTATTATTAAATTTAATTTACGTCGATCAATATTAACGCTGATATTATATATAAGATGTACCTATCCCAATAATTAATACAATATATTAAAGTCTTCTGTTAGTGTTTGTTGTTATGAAACTAGGAACGACCGAATTTTATGATTTTTTATTGTTTTAATTTGGTACGTCTGAGAATAGGATCTGATACTATTTCTAATATAAATAAAAGTTTATATTTATAACAGAAATTTGTACAAACAACAATTCATTAAATATCGAAACGTTCGAAATTATCTAATTGCTCGATCAAATGCTTAAATAGAGATAGGTTATAACCGTGTACCTGCCTCATTGGTCTAGTGGTTAGCATGTTCGACACAGGCATGAGGTCCTGGGTTCGAGTCCCGTGTCGGGCCAATTCAAAGATCAATACTGAGTTTTCTATTAAGATTTTCTCAATAATTGCCCGAAGTTGGGAAGTTGGCGTTATGGAAAGTCGTCGTTCCTGTACCTCATCTCCCTCCGTTCGTGTCCAATTCCCGTCACATCGAACTATGAGAGTGCAGGAATAGAGAGTGCACTTGTGTCCTATGCCTGCCAATCCGCAGTGGAGCAGCATGGTGGCTCTATGCTCTAAAAATGAGTCTCTCCTATGATTCAGGAGGACTGCTCCTAGCTATGGGACGTTAATGGGCTGCTACTTACTTACTATAACCGTGTAGGTAAGTAGTAGCCTATTAATGTCCCACTGCAAGGAAGAGGCGTTCCCATTCATAGAGAGGGTGTTTAGAGCAAAGACCCATCACGCTGCTCCACTGCGGGTTGGCAGGCTACACATACCCCAGATTTACTTCCAGAATATTTAGTTTTCACAATGCACGCACGCAAACAATCAAGAACGTAAGTTTCATTTTTATAAAGAGAAAGTTAACTGTGCCTGCACAGGATTCGAGTCCGTGATTTTTCTAAAAGAGATTCCACGGATCTAACTACTAGACCATAATGATTTTTTTGAACCATGTACCACCAGTCAATGTTTCTTATAGCATTACAGATCAAGCAGAAAATGAACACTCCAGAGGATGATAATTGTCCATTTTTATATGAAACGCCTCTTTTATATTATGAAGCCTTCGTTTTCGCACTGTTCCAAGTACTAATTTTACTAATAGTGGTCCTGCCTTCAATTCTTCGGTAATTTCTTATTTATCTAAGTCTGAGCTAAACACTTAACACCAAAAAAAAATTATTGCTTTCGGGTACGATACTGTGTAGAAACCACAAGAGGTAAATTACCTCCCACCTGGTCAGAAGATAGCACAATCTTAGAATGCATCATCACTCCCCACAAGGTCTGATTAAAGCCGAGTACCAGCCCCAAGAGCAATAATAATAAAAAATCTATAGAACTGAAGTTAAGATAGTAAGAATAACCTATTAAATATATATGCATATAATACTGGTAATCCATCAAAATAATTAGACAGTCTCTTCCGAGTTATGTGAAACTATTAATAATTTGTCTTTAATTCGCGAATTAATAAGCGTTTATTAAAAAAAATCATGACAGTATTTGCAGCAATATCGGAGAATTAGATACCAAAATAATAATAATAATAATCTTTATTTCTCAGGTAAATACCCATTACAGTCACACACGATACACTAACTTCTAACGAAGTATTTAATAAAATAATTTGCCCTTCTTTACTTGTTGAAATTTTTGGATAAAAATCTTTTGAATCTGTCTAATCTGTATGACTTCAAGTTGGCATTTCATTCAAATTTTTTAATGCACATTTCAGAATTCAAATTCAAAAACTCTTCATTCAAGTGCGCTATTACAGAATCTTTGAATCTTCTTCCATATATTATTTCCACTGTACGACATACATTACAGAACGACTTAAAATCAAAGTGACGAGAGTTCCTATGCGCCCTGATTTGAGAAGAGCCCGCAACAAAATCAATCAGGTGTCATTGTTTGTATCAACACCAGTACAATGTGCTTATAATTTATTCCATGAAGATTAGAACAACCCGTTCATTCCCAGGTTTTTTAATAGTCAAAAAAGTAATCCTTCAAAATATGGTATGATTTTTGTATTAGCTTTTTTTAAAGTTTATAAGTCTCGAAAACAGCTCCTGGGAGTTTGTTATTGAAACATATACAGTTAGCCTTAAATGAATTGGTAATTTAAGTAGCCTACTAGAAGTTACAACAATTTTCTTTTTATTTTTTATGAGATGGAATCACTTTTTACTAACGAAATAGGTATTTTAATAAGAAGAATTAATGACAGTATCATTAAAAAATTACATAAAGAAAAATCACGGCGTTTCGTTGAAACTCGCCTTATATATAATAGACATTGAATCTCTATATGCCAACATTCAGAAGCTGTCTAATTGTTTTGGTGGCCACAAAAGCCTTTTTAACATTGATTCCTTACTGGCCAACGGACAGTGGCCAGTAACCTAAACATTCTTCTTTTCTTCAGGATTTGGCGGTCCTTGATTACCTGGCTCACGACTTGCACCCGGTGGTTCCGGCGGTGGGACAGGTAGGTAGCCCCTGCCGATAAAAAAAGATTTTTTTAAAGAGAAATTATATCAGTCATATATTATAACAAAAAATTGAGTCCCATTTCTAATGGCATCTAGCATGAATTTCTTAGTCATTACATATAAATAAAACTTTGATCTTTAAACAAATATATGGGGAGAGCGTGAATCAACTATTATTTTATTAGAAATTTAAATAAAAAATATAAAAAGTTAACATCCCTAAAACAACTCTCGACGCGTTAAATGTAATTTCATAAGAGCAACAACGTAAACCAAAAATAATCTTTTTATATATTTTAGAAGTCATTATAAAATAAATTAATTTTGAGATTTTATGAGATTAGAAATATATATTTATAATACACCACTTCTATAAATTATACAATATTAAACTAGATTAATAACGTGTTGAATCTGATTGTATACTTAATTTATTCAGAATACTACACGAAGTAAAAGAGTAAATCTGGAACGAACAGGTGACACTTCACATTCCAAGAACATCATAATTTTATAAAGAGACCACTTAAAACCGCTTGTATAATTTTAAATGAACCAGAATCGTTTCACATTATTGTCTAATTTTTAAACCTCACACAAGAAATCCTTGCTTTTATCAACAACAAAAACTGTAACATGTAACTCTGTTTCAAAATTTCAAAAGAAACCTCATAATGTCCATGACTTTAAACTTGAATGTGTAAAATTAGCAACGTCTAGAATTGATGAAGGTTAAAAGATCATACAATACCTGTGACTGAGTTATCACTTTAAAACCTTGAAGCTGCGAATGAACAAACACACAGACAAACATGTGTTAATTGAAAACAAAGCAAATATATTGTTCATGTTGTGTCAATCAGTTACAAAATTTACCATTAAAAATCTGCTTTATTGCTATTAAAACAAGATTCAAATTTCATTGTATACTGTTAATCTGCATTATATACCACGAATGCTATTCAAAAGGACATACGAACATATGCATCCATGTAAACATGAAATCTAAATCTATAAGCAGATGGTGTAACGTCGCTTTACCAGATATGTAGTTATGATTATATAATATGGGCTGTAGTAACCTTATCGCCAATAAATTTCTTCATACTGAAAGGGTGCAGTTGTATGCTTCGAGTGTAATACAAATGAATAGTGCAACATAAATATTTGACCAGGTGCATGTATAAACCTTGAGTTTAAAATTTATGAAGTGAATTTAAATATTGATTGCACGTCGTAACTTAAGAGATTAGAATACAAAGGAAAATAAATAAAAAAACATTTCTTATGTGATTATATGTCAAAATTTGAAATTGTAAAACAGTATATAAAAATACAATTAGAAAATTATAACCAACCAAAGTTAACACTGAAATTAACGAAAGTAAAATTTTCGTATTATCGAAAAAATTGTGTTCTTCCTGTAATTTTATTCCTCTTCAATTTCCTCTTGCATAAATTCTTTGTGTTCTTTTTCGTTTTGTTTTGGAGACGGTTCTACAATTGTTTCAATGATGGGTTCAACTTTTTCAGAGAGATCTTCTAATATTATTTGTTGCTTGATAGACTGGTTATCAACATTAGCCGGCTCTTTTCTAACTTCCACGTCGTCTTTTTTATCATATTCGAGTTCTTCTTTCTTATCTTCCTTGGTCGTTTGATTGCTACCTTTGCTTTCCCTGCAAAGAACAGATTTATCAATTATATAACATTGAAGTCCTACCTTCGAACGCGAGAATACATCGAAAGTACCGGTAATTTAAAAAAAGTAAATAAAAAAATCATAGAACATACCTCCTATATTCGTCATATTATATATGCAAATTTAAGGAGTTGCCACATGTATTTTGTAGTCATATCTGCACCAATCATTCGAAAATCGTCACTAGATCATCTATTAAGACTATTAAAATGCTATGATGTCATCTTACTGCTAGTATCGATTTATAGAGGAAGACAACTGACACAGATTTTAAGATAAGTAAAAAAATTATTATCAATTAGCACAATACTAACTAAAATATGGTTAGGGATTAAATTATCTGTTTATTTTAGTTACGCAGCGTTGCCAAAAGGAGTCGTCATTAGCGTTCGTAATATTTAAATGTTTTATAATGCCCAGGCCAGGAGCTAGGCAACCGGACAGCTGATTTTAATGGCCAAAACAATTGGAATGCACCCAAATCTACTATTTCAAATAGTGTTTGTTAGTGCGAAAAGTCTCCCGATCGTTTGGCAGACAATATCAAATTTGTAGGTATTTTTAGAAGTCACGTTTCCGATAGCAATAAAAAAAACTTAAATCCTAATTATTAATAGTATAAATAAAAAATATTTCAAAACTGAGTGATGTATTTAGAGAAGGGTAAGAAAATTGTCTTTAGGAGTAGTAAGAGAATGGTATCGTAGCATATAATTATAAATTTAACTATAAACTACATGTAGTTAATCACTTTTTAACTTTATAAACAACATTGGCTCGTTAATCGCAGTAATTAATTTAGAGAATTCGAAAAATCAGATTAGTAGTAACGTAACCTTTAGCAACAGTGTTTTTGAGATGTATATATATATTCAATGTCTGTGATGCCTTGGCACCGTATATCGAAAGAGGGCTGCCTCGAAATCGGCTAGAACAAGCTGACTTTTTATATATTATTTCTTTAACCAATGTTTTATATATTATACTTTACTAATTCAATTTTAATTTAGCCAGTTTCCGCACCTATATAAACAATTTGGCCACGTTGTTTGAATCGCTAGCATAATACGATACAGGTCCTAGAGGAGACCTTGAGGGAAGGATAATATTGGATATAATTTTTTTGTCAACGTATCCTCATAACTAATTTGAAATAGAAAAGATGATAGGAATACATCACCACGTAAGTAAGGGTACATTAAGCCATTCTGGTGAAATTCTATTTTCAATTTCCTTCGAATGCAATAATGCCTTTATAAGACCTTGCAAAAAATTAAGGTCAACTTAATTTCGGAGGGGACCTTTAGTTGGAGGGTATGGTTGGCACAATGCTCACTAGCGAAAGGGAATGGAGGTCAGTGGCCTCCTTCCTCGAATCTGTTATTTCACTGAAGGAGGCACATGAGAGGCAAAGAGAGGACTCTATATATGATCCTCTTCTCCGGCGCAAAAGGGTGGGAGGTAGGAAGCGCAGATTTGCGCTTCTCCTACCCCCTTCCTAAGTTTCTCAGTGAGAGTATCCCGGAGTACCAGGGTAGATTGCGTCAACCGATGTTCTGATTCTCCTCTAAAGGATGGGGAGGGTATCGCTTGTTTCTTGGCTTACTCCCAGAGAATCCCACACTCCCATTTAGATTTTGGGTGCGTAAAAGTATTTCTCAGCTTGACAAAAAATATCCACACAACTTGACACAGAAACCAATATGTTATTACAATATGGAACATGTGTTCTTGATTAATGCAAATTATACAACAACTTAGCAAATGGTTACCACGTTTTTCGAATGTTCATGTAATGATAAATCAGCGAACCAGTTATGCGGATATTATAATCAAAATCATTATTTATACTGTAAAAAGAAAGTTTCATTGAAGTAATTGTTAAATTGTCACATTGTTCCATGTTTATGTATTAATATGTCCTCGTGATTTTCATTATACTTTAAAATGTTCAGACAAAATTCACTTTTCAAGCAATGTTTAAGGACTTTTTTTATGCTCCAGTGTGAGTGTATTATATAAAAAAACTGATTAAATACCGTAAAAATTTCGCATTTTTATCATGGCAGCCCTAGAATTCAATCTTCACTTCCTGTTTGCAACATCTGGACTGAGCTCGTATACCCGTATATTGTATATGCGAACTAACAAATCTAACGATTCATGTTTGAAATTTTGTTTTCGTGATAATTGTTTAAAAAAAATACCTTAGTGTTTTTTTTGAGAATTTTACTTTGAGATGTCTATATAAAATGCACCTTATAAAATTTTGTAAGAATAGATTGTAGATTAGATATTACAATATGTTTGGTATATCATATGACATAGGTTACTGTTAAAGATCTGATGTCAGTAGAGTAGAAATTTCGAATCTTTAAAGATTACCGTATTATCATCAAAGATAGTATCATGAATCATGACTCCATCAGGTGAGACTATACAAAGTGTGATGATATAGTGAACATTTTTAAATTTGGGCAAACTGCTTGTACTAAAATTGCATGCAAAAATTATCAATTTAAGTTTCATCTTTTATTGAATGTACCGTTTGAAAAAAATCGATGACCTATAGTTTCAAGGTATTATTTGAAATAAACTGGGTAGACAGCCGGACGACAAAAAGCGCAGGAAGTGGAATAGTGACTAATAGCAAAAACTGTGGAGTTTATACACGAGATACGCCACGTAATCTTAATGACTCCAGCCTTGAATGCACCACACTCATCGTTTAGTTATTTTAATATGTGACCACAGTAAAAATTATACGGAATTCGAAAGCGAGTGATACTTTTTATGTTCTATATACCTATACGCAATAAAAATTAAGAGAATTGCATCGAGTCGATTAATTACACGATTACGGCTTATTAGAAATAAGCCATAATCGTGTAATAAATCGTCAGATTTACTAGCTCTTCGTCATTATGAAATCAAGGTGAATCTGTTGTCAACAAAACCATAATTGGTTAGCGAGTTTATAGAATGAAACTACGATAGGTTAATAAATTAGTAATTTGAAACTGCTTTTTTTTCCGCGATACTAAATCGTTCAAAAGTGGAACTAACTGATAATAATATGACGGTCTGACATTTTTTAACTTCATGAGGATGTTGGTAATATGACATGATGTAGTTAAAAAAAAATCAGTACATGCCACATATTGTCCTAAATTTCTTTAGATTACATTAGCTTTTATATAGTAAGAATAAGGACTAGCGGAAATATTAGGTTTCCGATGAATATTAACTAATCCAGACTGAAACGTTTCGATTTCGCCTATTTTATAATCGATCTACCTCGAATTAATTTTTATCACCGCCTCCAAATAGCAACTTAATCCGATGTGTTTTGTAGTCTATCTATTCATTTACATTATAAAAAGTATTATTGCAATTTATCAAAATAAATGACAATTAGAACGATATAGCTCAAATACACAATTCACGTCGTAATTGGGTAAAGGAAGTATAAATAAATTTAAACATATAACAAAGAGTTCTTATTTCTTAAATGTGTCAAAACAATAGTATTAAGGGTAAAGATACTAATTGATTTTACGCGAATCCGTAAGAGCCTCACGGCTTAGAAACAGTAAGTATAATAATCAATCGCTGTTATTCAGGATAAAGGATTACTGATATTTCATGTATCTTTTTTCTACCTATAATTTAATATTGTTTATATCGATCACAGTTTTGGACATAACATTCGCAGAAACAGTGAAAGTAGTACAAATATGCCCATTACAATTAAAAATAGGTATGTTCGGGCTTTTACAATACATTATCAATATCAATAGATATCTTATAAAAAAAAATCGTATTTTAATAAACGCTTCAAAACAAATTTGATGATACACATAACAATTGACATACAGATATTTCATGTGAATGCGTTCACGATTATTTTTAAATTTTGTAGTACTAAACTAAAAAATTATAGTGAACGCGGTTTTTATATTTAAAAAAATATATATATATTTGGAAAAAAATTACTGATCTAGATGCAATGCTCTTTATATACACACTAGTCTTTTTTAACATTAGGTGTTAAACCTTAATCATTTATTTTCTGCTATCTTATTCTTGCGCACCATATCGTCTATCGACCTTATGAAATTGGCGCTAAGCCAAGCATCCATTTCCCTTGATGTCAGATTCCAAACGATATAGTTTAGATAACGATACGTTTAACGGATATTTTTATACCTCATCCTCACAATTATAATAAATATATCTACATGATTTGGTTTTTTTTTTGTTTGTGAGACGTAATTGTAAATGGTGCTTTAATGATTCTCTGTGTGTCTATAAGGTAAGGGTCGGTTCTACCTGCATCATATTAAGAAATGTATTCAACTGAATGCACCAATCTTTGTATTTATTCTGGACTAACAGAGAAAAAACGTTAGTCTTTTCACGCGTTTTGCTTTTAATTTAAAATTCAATGTAGAAGTGGCACATTGCAAAAACAAAATTAAAGTAAAGAGCGACAATGTTGCTTTAGTTTTTTATATATTCAATATATTTGTTTAAAAGAAAGCATTTGCGTATATTTATAATACGTCGTCGAATGGGTAGCGACTGTAAAAACCGATTAGTGTCTTGTTACTTTATTTCCATTAAATTTACTTAGGGTTATCAAATCATTAAAGCGGCAAAAATGTATAAAATCCGTTGTATAATCTATCGCTGCGCATTTTTTTTGTGGTTTCCCAAGTTTCCGTTTTATTAATATACGAGTAAAAGGCTAGTATATATTTTGTCTTTTCATTCAACTGTTATGCAATATGTATATATTTTATTAAATGAAAAGGTATAAAAGTAGCCGACGCACGACCTTTTCTATCGTCACCATATTGCCGCCAACATCAAAAACCTTCTGAAATATATAACATTATGTTTATAAAGTATTGATACGATAAAATAAATTGTTAAATACCACCAGCTAAATCTGTAAAACTGCACAATTATTATTGAATGATCTTAAAAATTCTATTTGCCGGAGAAATTTTGAAGTAAAAAATTGGGTGGCTGTGTTATAGACACGGCCGTCTGTTGTACGTGAATACGTCTAATGCGCGGCGGGACCTCCCCTTACGCCGCGCGCGATGTGTTACAGTCCTTAGCGTAATAAATTCTTTGATCCATTAGCTATCCAGTGGTGTAATTGAATTTTGGGTGGAGGTAATAGATATGTAGCTACAATACCAAACTGTATCTCCCGATTTTGTTATCTTTCGTTTCTTTGGATGCGATTTGAAAGACGTATTCAAGTCAAAAGTGTCCTACTGCACTCATAATAGGTACCTACGGATATCTGAATGAATTTGCTGTTAAAGTTGGTTCAACAGCGGCGAAATTTCGTATCCATTTGCCAAAATCCTTTTCATATAATAAAGAGAAGTAGATTGGGAAATTTGATAACCCTAGGATGATGCGATATATGCCCCAGCGCAGTGGGATCTATTTTCAAAGCGCAGGCCGACAACCCCGGCTTGCTTGCGATGTCAGACACTTGGAAGCATGGACGCTCGTTTCTCTAACCAGTTAGATCACATAATATGATACATCCTATAAATAAAAATCAATTAACACATTTTCTGGAGTTCAGACTTCCGTTTTCACATATTTTTTAGACGAAATTATATAAAAATGTAATTCACGTCACCGTATTTTAGTAGCTGCATGATCATTGGTTGTATGGTTATTTATCATTGCCCTACATTTGTAAAAGAATGAAATGGCGAAAATAAACGTTTATTTTCTTAATAGTTACAACTATTGTAAACGTCAATGAAACATATAATAAAATACGACACAAGCTGAAGAGAAGGCTATATGGTCTAAAACTTTGGCCTGTTTCGTTAAGAGTTACAAAAAGAGAGAGACCACAAGAAATATACACAGAAAAAAAAACAACTTAAAGTAAATAACTGTACAGCACAATAAGGCACAGCACAGTAACGCTATGTAGCGATTTCTTCCAGGCAACCTTTGGGTTAGAGAGATACATACAATAAAATAAAATGAAATGTATTAGAATTACATAAATACGTAGAATTAAAAACAAAATGATTGAAGTAAAGATAAAAGGCATATATAAGGTGTTTTGTTAAATTTCCACAAACAATTAGAGCAGCAACTGGGTTGTGAAATATTATCCAAAAACTTTTTGCCTTTTTAAAGGTTTGAATGCCCTGCAAAATCCAATTTGAATATTCCAATTTTCATTTCATATCGATTAGAGCTATTCTGAACACGCTCCAATAATCTTTGCCGAGTAGGTATTAGCTATATTTTCCGTATAGGAAAGAAAATCCACATTGTAAGCAGTTATCTATAGACCGTTAATGCTCTTTGTATAATAGCCACAGGATTAAATAGAAGCGGTTCATTAAATTGTCTCTAAATGTTGGCCGTTGGCGGCTGAATTATTTGCACTCTTGACCGCCTATTCGCAATACAACGGATGATTATTCGATTATAGTTATTTTAATATCGGCTTTCTTTTTTTATATTCATAATATAATTACGGCAGTCTGATCGGTTGTAGCTTGGTTAAGAAATAACCAACATCCTATTAAAAAGTATTTTACAAGAGTAACATTTGTAATAAAGTTTAAAGAATTGGCAATATACCGGAATTAAATTTGACTATGTTGTATGATAAACTTATGATATGTCTCACTTCCCAAACATCCTACGGCTTCTATTTTATTGTACAAAGTCTAGCTTTTGAAAATCTACCATAGTAACAAGCTAAGTGATGCAGAAATAATCTTCTAATGGCTTATATGAAGCCATTATACAAAAATATTTTATGCATTTCCGTGCGGGGAGTGTTGTAGATAACAAAATATATTTGTATCAACAGAATGACTTAAAAACCGCACTGGAAACCTTGGCTAGCTAAGCGATTATACGGCCATATTTGTAAAAATGAACTCGTCATCTTGTGTTCTACAGTTTATTAAGGCGAGGCTCGTTAAGCACAGCTTTAATCGGATGATAGTTCAGGAAATTGCGCCGATCAGAAATTGGCTATTAAGTAACGATTAGATATAAACTTCAACGCAAGTGATGTGCCCAAAATATTTTCATGCACTTTCTTTGGTTATTTCACGAAAACATTATGATTTTACGTCTAAAATAAGAAAAATACCCAAAAGGTTTCACGAGCTCTTGATTGATTTCTACTTTGCTAATATATATACTCAAAAAAATCTGTTTGTAATACAAAAAATTGCGTGCGTACAAAATACACATGATAGAAGTGTAGTAATTTTTAGGTCTTGTTTATATTTATACAAATCTAAAACTATATATTTCTGAGACTTGTAGGGAAAAGGAAGATATGGCATGAATTTAATTGTCACAAAAATATTAAAACTGTCGAAAATGAACTATTAATAATTGATTGAAATCTCAAATGAGGAATCGTAAATAAATATTCCACGTTTTTGTTGTCAATATTAGAAATTATAAATTAAATTTCGGTTTTGAATATAAAATTTAGAATTTATGAAAAATTTTAATTTTATATTTTATGAAAAATAGTATATTATATTATTAAATGACGAGTGGCAAATTAAAATGCCACATGTTACTTGTAAATATTAAAGCCAACTAAGCTTCAAACGAATTAGCATAAAAACGCTGCATATCTTCGTGACGCTAATAACCTAAAGAAGATCCACTTCAAAACAATGCTTATTCGCATAGCTATTATGTATATCTAAATGCATTTAGCTTTTTAATAAAGCCTATGAAAACGAAAAATATTAAAATTTCTGTCTGCGAAGTTAATGGACTAATTTTGGGTCTTAGTGGTACATCAAATGTAAGTATCCATTATATCTAGAATACTACGTCACTATATGTACGCAAGTACACTGCGTCAAAAGAATAATTGGGAGATTTGATTAGTAATTGCGATATCTATATTAATAATAAACGCGAATGTATGTAATGCTGCTATATTATCCTACTGAAACCGCTGAAAAACAAGTATGTTTGTATATTTTGATTTAAAGATAAATGTGATTTTGGAAATGGAGGTTGATATTTTCCTAAAACCTACCTATATCATGAAACATGTCTGCATATACAGACTTTACCAGTAATATAATGAGCATCATATTATTTATTATTTTACAAGTTTATTTTACAAGATCATTGTACAAGTGTTCCGGTATCAGTATAAGGTATAAGTAACGGACCTGAAATTGCTAACTTATTTTCGCACCATTTCAGAGTTGATGCGCTACCAGCTAGTATTGACACTAATAATGTTAACATTTCTAATTCAGATGAGTATAATTCAACATGTTTCACGCCAGATGAAATTGCAAAAATTGTTAGTAAAATGGAAAAGGGTAAATCACCTGGAATAGACGGACTGAGCTTAGAACATATTCTATACGCAGGTAGTGAGATATTCACTGTATTATCTGTTTTGTATAACATGTGTATTAATTTTGGTTACCTTCCTAAAGCACTTATGAAAACCATGGTGATTCCTATACCAAAAAGTAAAACTGGTGATCACTCTAGTCTCAAAAATTACAGACCGATTTCTCTTGGAACTATATTAGGTAAAATATTGGAAAGACTAATACACCCCAGTTTAAAGGATAATATGCAGTTAGAGGAAGCGCAGTTTGGTTTTCGTCCTGGTCTCTCAACAGATTTAGCCATTTTTAGCCTGAAATCAACAGTAGACTATTATGTCAAAAGAGATACATCAGTGTACGCGTGCTTCTTGGACTTAAGCCGTGCTTTCGATCTTGTAAATTATGATTTACTTTGGAAGAAGTTATACTCCACAAAGACACCTAAAAGGACGATAAATCTGTTGAAATACTGGTATGAAAATCAGGTAAACAGTGTAAGATGGGATGACGCGACTTCCGACGAGTATAAACTAGAGTGTGGAGTCAGGCAGGGTGGATTGACTTCCCCAGACCTTTTCAACCTCTATGTAAATGATTTGATCGGGGAATTGAGGAATTCTAAGTCTGGATGTCACATAGGGACCACTTGCTTGAATAATTTAAGCTATGCGGATGATATGGTCCTTCTTAGCCCCTCGGTTAAAGGCCTCCGCAAACTGATAGGAATCTGTGAACGTTATGCAGCGTCGCATGGTCTAAAATACAACATCAAGAAAACTGTAACGATGGTTTTCCGCTCAGGCAGAGGTCCGGAAATCATTCCAGTAGTTTACCTTGACGATTATGTATTAAAAAGGGTTGAGCAGTTCAAATATCTAGGGCACATATTAACTGAAAATTTTATGGATGACAATGACATCGAAAGAGAACGCCGTGCTCTGGCTGTAAGATGCAACATGATTGCACGCCGTTTTGGAAAATGTACCGACAGTGTCAAAGTAACATTATTTCGGGCGTATTGCCTAAGCTTTTACACTTGTCAGCTTTGGACAAAATTTTCTAAACGTGCAGTTAATAACATCAGGGTGCAATATAATAACGCGTATCGTATTCTGATGAGATTACATCGATCATGTAGTGCATCTGCCATGTTAGCTAATGCCAGAATACCAGATTTTTATGCAATCATAAGATCGCGCATTGGAAGATTCTGGAACAGAATACGAACCTCCGACAACATCATTATTAAGACGTTGACAGAAAATTTTGACTGCTCAATTTTTAAGTTTTAGCATTCCGTGTCCACATCAAATCCAAATAAATAAAGTCCAAATAAATAGATTTAGTTTCCAATTATTATTATTAATTTTGAATTATCTTACTTTATTTTATTTTACTTTGTATTTTATTTTAGTTTTATTAATATTTCAGTTATTTAAATTACTTAAATTTCTTGTAATAATTTATTTCATTTAACTGTGACTGTATCGTGTGTGACTGTAATGGGTATTTACCTGAGAAATAAAGATTATTATTATTTTTTATTATTATTATGTTGTTGCAGTTAATAGAAGGATTTCTATTCCATATACATATAAGTACTTCTAAAGATATGGATACAAATTTTACGTGGACGAAATTGCGGACACAAGTTAATACATTTATTATCGTGTCATAACATCAGGGCCGGCTTCAACATCTGCATTAGCTATCAAAATTACAAACATATGTCGTCAACGACCGATAAAGGTATGTTAATCAATCATTGTTTGCCGATTCACTGCATTAAAATCGCATTAGTAATTATTATAACCACTTACAATATACAACATACTTTGACTTCTCTGCCTTTTTCTTAGACTCTTTTTATGTATTCTACTAATAAGTAATATAAAATACGTATTAAAATAAATTCTTACGCTCTGTAGCACGAAATTTTTAAACTGAAATAAACCTTTAAATCGTTTTATGTTACATTAGATAGCACTGTACATGTTTTTGCTATGCAAATTAAAAGTTGAATAAACTGTGTATATATAACTGTATAGGAATAGAAAATAAGTTTGAATTTGAGCGAATGAATAAAAAAGTATTTCATTAGCGATAACAACTTTAACAAGATATATTCAGGGAGTGTGTAAATTAACAGCAGAAATATATTGAGCGTTTTTACAAATTGATCATATTTCAAAAGATTGTTTTTGAAGTTATACTTCTTTTGCCGCGTGGGGGAAAAATGATGAAAGTAAATTTTTACGATGCGCGCGCACACCATCACAAAAAACCGACACCTTGAAGTTAGCGATAGTCAACATTTTAGTTTTTTATTTATATTTTATAATTATATAATACCTTAATTATTTTATTATATTACTTGTTTATGATATTTAAATAAACTTTATTTAACTAGATAATGCGTTATAATAAAACTTTCAATGTATTATACGTAGAATAAGGCGAAAGATATTTTTTAAAAGGTTTCTATCTTGTTACGCCCAAGAAGTATAACTTCTAACGCGTGTTCATAGTGCTTTTTTATATTTATTTTAAAAGATTCACATGTCAGTCAAATCTAAGATAATTTGTTTAAAATATACGCTATAAAAATTAACCGTGCGCTCTGAAATAATATTCTCTGGTCATATTAAAGTTACCAATGCATTAAATAAACAGTTAACTGAGATGGTTTTTCGACATGCAACATAATTTCTTTGAAGCCATTTTATAATATCACATATTGTAAGTATTGCATTTATTGTATTGATTATAAGTAGGTATTATACTATATTATGATAATAAATACGCAACTGATATGAGAAATCGTATAGTATTATATCTAATCACCATAAGGATATTTTTATTGATGACCTTGGCCTTAAAATTCACCTAGAAGATCATAACACTTTAAGAAAAATACTTTTAAAGAAGTGTAACAACCCTTTTTTTACCATATTTCGATAAGACGAAACTATAATCTAATATATGAAAAAATTCTACTTGTTTTTTAGATAGATAAAAATATATTTAAACTATGAGTAGTTTAAACATTATATTATAATTCATATTAATTCAATTATTTGATGATATAGCTGATATCCTACGACATGTAAAACATGTAGACAAACGTACTAAACCGTATCGCGTCCTCTAGTGTAATATAAATAAGATTTTTTTATTGTCGACCGTGATCACACCTGATCGTAAGTGATGACAGTCTTTGATGGAAGCTATGCTGGTAAGAGGCAATTGACCTCTTATGGTTTCTGCACAGAATCGTTCCAGAACGCAAATCTCTTGCTAGGCGGTACGAGCTCGCTGGTAGAGAGAGAGAGAGAGACATTTAATCACTGTTACTAAACAATGATCGGATGTATTATTAAAACATACTTTATTAATTCAATATTTTTTAATTTGTTTGAGTCTGGACAGGCGGGAGACTTCGGCCATGGCTAGTTATTAGCGAAGACGTACCGCCAAACAAAAAGATTTGTGTTCCGGTAAGATGCTGTGTGGAAACCATATTAGGAATATCGCCTCTTACCAGATTAGCGCGCTTCCATCTTAGAGTGTATCATCACTTAACATCAGGTGAGATCACAGTCAAGCGCTAAACTGTCAGCCATAAAAAATGCAAAAATACGATTTAATAATAGTTAATAAGAGGTAATTTGCCTCTTACCAGATTAGCGCGCTTTTATCGTAGAGTGTATCATCAGTTACCATCATGTGAGATCACAGTCAAGCGCTAGACTGTCAGCAATAAAAAAAATGCAAAAATATGATGAAATTTAGTAAATAAGGGGTAAATTGCCTCTTCACCGATTAGCGCGCTTCCATCTTAGAATGTATCATCACATATCTTCAGGTGGGATCACAGTCAAACGCCAACCTGTCAGCAATAAAAAATTAAACAATTAATTTGATAATCGCGAGAATATTAAATAAATACTTCATACATCATATTTATTTCATTGTATGATCCTTTGTTCTATGAAAAAAAATCTATTCCCCACTACGATGGAATGAAAATTAATTACAGCCCTATGTGGAGTGCAATACGTATATTTAGATTTATTTGTAAAGGATAGTTAAAGTTAAGTGCATGTCTAGGAAGATATAAACAGTTTTACTGCCTAACAACAGCGAGACAAAGAGATCTATGTATAAACGCGGTGTTGCCATTTAGGGACACTCCAACCCACCGCGCTCTACGCGGCCTACGAAAATAGTTAAATGCATCTCGCAGCAGTTAAACTAAGGTTACCACATATAATTATTTATAAGTACAACTTCGCACTAACCTTAAAATTCTTTTTTATTTTGATTGTCCAAATGAAAAGTAGCTTTAAACCTAAACATAATGTTCAGTTTTTGCTCATGTTAGAGTTCGCCGATTTTTTATTAGTGTATGTGGAAAGATTTAAGATGAAATAACGAATAACAAATAATATGATTGAAAGCTCTGTCATCAAGAATTTTTCATCAGTTACTAAGATACATAATAATAAAATACTTAAGTTGTAGAAATGTACGAGGGGAAGGGTAATGATCCTGATTTGATTGAACCATAATTAATTCGCAAAGAAGTCCTAAATTTCGCATTCATGTTAAAAAACAACCCTCTAACGTCCCACTTATGGATGCAAGCCTCCCCATAGGAGAGAGGGTTTTTAGAGATTAGACCCACTACCTTTCACCACAGCGGGTTGGCAGGCAAAGTGTACACGTTTATGTGCTAACACAAGTGCATTCTTTATTAAAACACTCTCATAGTTCGATAGGACGGTAATCCGTCACGACCGGAAAGAGATCAGGCGTAGAGCCGACGGCTTATCTTCCTCTCCGAGGCATGAGGGTGTAGTACATCACAAACTTCCCAACTTGGCAAAATACTGAGAATTTCCTAACAGAAAATTCAATACCATTTTTTACTTCACCTGACTCAGGACTCTAACCCAGCACCTCATGTCTCAAGCCGAACAAACTGAACATTACACCAATGAGGTAGTCAGCGGAGGCAGACATGATATATGGTTCAGCTTATTTACTATGATGTCAATAACAAACAAAAAGCAATAGGAACCTGAAATCCACCACATCCACATGTTTATCTTAAATATATACCACACATATTATGCGGCATAATGTACTATAAATAACGAATCAAGTACAATAAACAAAAAAGACTAATTCGGCAAATACCGAAAGTGTGGTTGCCTTTGCTATACATTACCTGCATCAAAGCTAGCTCTGTCGCCAAGCAGTGCATCCCTCCTACGCAAATAAAACAGCCCATATAGGGTTACACAGACTGGTACTTTTAGAAGCTAACAGACCAACGCTGTCATTCAATTTTATCTTCCAAAGTGTAGAGAACAGTCTACGGTCCCGCTAGTAGCAGAAAATGAATCCAAAATCTATCATATCTTCCGACACACACGGTTCTTTAAAGTTTTTGATTCTGTGGATCATAATTTCCCCGCTTTTGAAATAATATGTCTGTGGTGGACTAGGTTCGCTTAATATCGGGTGAACCATAAATCATAATACGAAACAAACGAAACCAATATTCGCTGTAGGCAAACGTGGTACCAACGCTGGTAAGCGTTCACCTATTTCCAACTCAATGCATAGTTATAATGATAATTTTAGCAATACAGACTTATGAATGCTCGTCCAAATGTATTCAAGAAACAACTAGTACAGAAAACCAACAATGTATAAGACAAATTGTCAATGCAACCTTCAATAGTAAGAAGCTCCTATATGTATTTGTTTTGGTAAGTGGTTAACGGTGCTGGTGCATAAATAAGTTATAGGTCTTATTCTTTTATTAAATATGCATTTGTGTACTGTTTGTTGACCCCAATAAATAAATAAAAAGAACCATGTGCACGGTTGCCGGTTCATGCGGTTCATGTCTATATAAAATTTAATAGTTTTTCTTATGATATTTCCCTGAATAATATAAACAACAATGGTCTTGACCCGGCAAGTAACATTGTTCTAGAGATATAACATTTATTCAACAGCACTTTGAGATGAATAAAATGCGATATACAGGCAATTTGTGGCAGGACAAAATCTGACCGGGCCAACAAGTTTCTTTATGGAAGAACATAAAGGTTTTATCTAGTGTATTCCCAGGATAGCTGATTCTACTTTATAGCTTAAATCGATATCCCACTATAAATGTTTAACATGTAATTGACCATATGTTGAAACTCGCACATATATCTTCACGTATGTAAATTATTAAGTAATCTAGAACATTGCCAAAGAATACCGTCGACAACATTGAAAGAATTCTTAAACTTTATTATATTAAAGTACCTGAATTCATATCATCAAACTTTTCGAAATAATAATTTGTTGAAAAAAATCATTAATTTCAAATAGAATTATTGAAATCAAAAACATTCCAACTGCTTAAACGGTTTTGCTCTGACGGTAGTATAGTTAGGTACAAATTACTTAATTCTTTTCCTTGACCGAATGTCCGACATTAGTAAATTTAAAAATACTGTACAGCCATTGAAAAATTTTAGATTTCAAGGAGGTAATGAAATAATTTTTTTAATCGGTCCAGTAATTTTTAGCTTGATTCTTATAAATTTTTCAGATAGAAACAAAACCTTTAGAAGTTTTGTTTTGTGGCAGCAAACTAATTTAATGTTCTGGGGTTCCGACTACACCAGCTAATATACAATTGCCCATGACAAGAGATTCTTTACGAAGGTCAATCCCCACTAAATTGAAAGTTTGGCCCTGGGACTTATTAATAGTAAAGATAAAGGAAGTTTTTACCGGAAAGTGAATTCTTTTAAAGGTATATCTGTGGTATCTGAGCTAACTCACCGATTTCAGGCTGCTACAATTTTTTTTAGTTAACAATTTTGAAATTCGTTATATCTTTTGAATGGAATATCCTATTTTAATAATTAAAAAGTATTTTACAGGTATTGAAACAGTCTTTAATAAAATATAATTTAATAGGACAGAGCTAAATACAGAGATATGAATATGGTTTCATTATTTAGATTCATTATTCAGATTCATTTTGCAGATATTAATACATTTGTAGATCATTTTTATATTCTATCACCAATAGTTCCGAAGCTCACGCAATGACAGATTTTTGTGACATAGTTTTTCCGTTTTATTAGGACCACTATTGTTTTTGAGGAAGTTATATATCCTATGTGTGAAGCATCACTCAATGAACATGCAGCTTTCTAATGGTGAAAAAATTTTGAAATTCGAGGGTAGGGTTTCACACAAATGTGAAAACATAACAAATATAGATATAAAAATGTTTCCTCTTTATAATATTAGTTTAGACAATGATTTTACTTATCATTTTAAAGTGAGACTACATTAAATAAGAAAAAGAAAGTGAGACTATTACACCTAGTAATACAACTTTATTACATTTGTCTGCAGTTACAAACTTAATATATAAATAAGATTGAATCTGGGTCTACTTAATAATTTACTGGTGTGGGCCTTTTAAATTAATAATGAAACTTCAGTGTGACAGTTGACAGCCGATATTTTTTTTGATGGTTGTTCATTGATGTCAAAATAACCTGTTCTTAATCCTACACAACCTAATGAAAAATATAAGCATAAAAACATAACTCAACAGGAATAAGCTACTAAAATTTAACGATGGTTTTTCCCAATGTATATTATCCCACTATACAGCATTCTCTTGCTAGTGTTGCTCAAGTGTTCAGAACTTTTAGTGCTTTTATGGACTTTTGTTTGTTGAAACATATTACTTGCATACACACTTCTGGTAAATATGCTTAAATTATTATATATTAGTAATATAAAATTTTGTCAATATTTATTATAAACTAAATTTTCTTTAGAATCATATGTTAATATAATAAATACTGTATAACTTTAACATATAATAATCATGAAAGTATCAGATTTTTGTTAGAGTTAAAAAAATATATGTAATTATTGTGCAATATTATATTTCAGTCTAAAAGTGTCATTATACTTCAAAAAGATTAGTCTGTAAACATGGTGGAAGAGAAAAAAAGAGCCCTTTTTGTTTGTCTTGGTATGTATAACATTGATATAAAAATTCCTTTTATGACAATAATTACAACTAATGATAGTCATATGTTAGTTATGTCATGACTGCTAGGTCATATTAGTTATAGTAGTAGTTTATTATTTGTTAAAATATGTAGTAAGCTCATCAATAACCTACTAACAGTATAACAAAAGTTTAAATCAGTTGCCTCTATTGGAATATTTAAATACTGTTATCATTGCTTGTAATTTGTTTGGCTGAATATAAATAATTGGTATAAAGTATCGCTTACTCCATATCACCCCTTTCTAGTTGAATGACAATGATTTTACCTGTTATATTTACATGTGATTGTGAGACAAATCACTTCAATCATGTGTTAATTCTAAAATTGATCTTTTAGTAACTTTTAAAAAAATTTCTTAAATTTCATAATAATAATTATGAATTTGTAATTTATTCGATTTTAAAAGGTGTAATGTTTCCAGAAAAATAAAATGGTATGCAGAGGTTTCATTTTACAATTCAAAAGAAAAATTTTTTTAGAGTTATCATGTGGAAGTGAAGGGGCAAAATAATTATGAAACAGCTTAAGCTGGGAAATGTTAAAGTATGTAACACAATTTACATCTTTAATTTTAATATAGGTAACAGCTGTAGGTCGCCCATAGCAGAAGGTGTTTTCCAGAAAACTGTTAATAAAATGGCTCTTGGACATTTGTGGGAAATAGATAGTGCTGGGATAGCTGATTGGAATGTTGGCTATTCACCAACTAATCAAGCTAAAAGCACTATGCAAAGACATGATGTGCCATACAGTAATGTTGGTAGACAAGTAAGTATAGTTTTCTTTTTAGATGGGAAAAATACTAGTTTTCATTCTGTTATGTCATATTAATGATTCTATAGGCCTTACTAGTGCAATAGTGCGAGTATTTGCTTCACAGCAGGGTAAAATTATTTAATAGCATTTTGAAATTTGTTTACACCAAAATTTATGGGAGGCCTCAGCTTTATCTAGTTACCATCCTATCAGCAAAGATATGCCACAAAACAAATAATTGGTGTTCTTATATAAAACTGTGTAGAAATCATAAGAGGTAAATCAGTTCTTACCAGGTTAGCTTGCTGGTCTTAGACTGTATTATCACTTGCCATCAGGTGAGATCACAGTATATAAGGAATCATCCTTTAAAAAAATTACAACATTATATCTAAAGAAATTGTTATTTTACTCTGACTAAAAGCTATATTGCTGATGTCATCATAAATCGCATAGAATTATGAGTAAATCTTCATTTATTTATCTGATTGATTTTTCAATTTAAATCAATCTTGAGTCGACTTGAACACACACCAAAAAAATTATCCCAATCAGTATGGTAATTTTTTAAAAGGGCTTTACATGTACGAAAGAGTTATGTATACAAAGATAAAGTTAGATCATAAATATTCTGCCAGTGTAAGCATTTTAAAGATGGAACAGACAAACGGAGAAAATGACAGGGTTTTTGAATTATAACCTCTTTATGCATGCTTGACTTGGTCAGGTGGGAGTGAATGTGCGATGATAGCATTACGAAAAGCATTTTCCAGCTAGACATAGAAAATAATAATAAGTTTATTCAAAGGCAGTACACCCAGTAAAATTTTACAATAAAATAAAATAAATAAAATGAACTAAAATTAAAATACTTAATTCTAATTAACATTTAAGCCGGGAAGAAATACGCGGCAATTACTTTTTATTTCTGTTTTTATGAACAGATAGCCAATGAGCACATATAGGGTTAGTTGTATCGTGACAAACCGTTTCCAGAATACTATTACGTGGTGCTCTAATTCTCTCACAAAAAGAAGCTACACGTGTCCTGATAACGGCATAAAAGTCAGGCACCCCCGCTTCGGCAAACATGCCAGAGGCACTGCAATAACGAGGCAAACCCATCAAGATACGAAAATCATTATTATACTGTATGAGCAATGCCGTGTAAGACTTTTTACGATAGTTAGTCCAAAGTTGGCATGTATTAAAACAATGACAGTACGCGTTAAACAATGTTTTCTTGACGGATTTGCTGCACTTGCCGAATCTTTGGGCCAGCATGTTGCATCGAATCGAGAGTGCCCTCCCGTCCCTCCCAATATCACAGACATCCCTCAGCTATTCCGTAAGTATATGCCCTAGAAATTTCAGTTTTGTTACAATATGTTAATATATGTATAGAAATGCATATTATACATATAAAGCAAACTTTAGTTGTATGGACACACGTTTTTTAAATTAACAAAATAATGCTGTGTGTGCAGATAACTGTGGATGATTTCAATTATTACGACTTCATATTTGGAATGGATGATCATAATCTCAAAGACCTGTTGGAAATGGCACCCCCTGGTTCTAAAGCCAAAGTATTTCTCTTTGGAGAGTTTGATCCAGAAGGAGAAAAAATCATTAGGGATCCTTACTTTGTAAGTACTTAAGGTGTTATTAACAATAGAATAAACAATATCATTTTAACATTTCATACTCTTGAAAATAAAATCAGTGCATAAATGGTTTCAATGTAATACTAAAGATGGCATGGTTAATAATTTGATAAATATTATTCTAAATTAAATAATCTATGAATTACTATGTTTCTGGTCCCATTCCATTTGGGTGAAATGAGTGTCAGGAGTGCCATTTTGACCCCTGAATGAAATCAAGTCTGGGATGGGTGTTGGAATGGAATTCAAGTATCAGCTGGTTTGTTTTTCCATGATTATGACACTTTGCTATGTTGAACAATATTGCATAATATTATTTTAATACATAATTGTTCTAGTAATAAAGGAATTAGCATAGCCCGGCATGCTGTGTAATTTCACATTACCTGGATGTCTTTGCAAAATATTTAAATGCAATGTCTAAAATATATAAAATTATAAGTCAATTTGTACTTAAAAAATAAATACCTTTAATCTTGGTATTAAAAATAAACTTCTGTGATTTATATAATGTTAATAAAGATAATAATAAAAGAAAAAAACAAAATTTCACACAATTGCAAAGAAGTTTCATCAGAATTAGACAAATGGTTTGAAAATGTAATGATATTTTTATATATAATAAAATAAATAAATGTATGTTTACTGTCTTTAACACTTAAACCTGTATAGTATATCAACGGCCCTTAGTTATAAACAGTCAACTTGCATTTTAGACCTTTATGTAGACATTTTTGTAATTCTGACGCTTATCTCATTTATCAATCTAGGCCCACCATATTTTTTCAATCCTGTAATTATTAAGACATGATGCTTAAAAAACAAATCTTTAGTACAAAAGTTAGAACATAAAAAATTATCTTTCAAACACTGCCTTGCAAAATTCGTCGATATATTAATAGTATAAGTAGAATTCTTTAGTTGTGATTTTTTTAAATAAAAAAGTAAATGAACATAAAGTTCATAAACATCAGAGTACAAATCTGTACATTGCCAGAAATAGTAAAATGCGTAACCGGTTAAAAGGATTATAACATTCTGCTAGACCTTTCGAAAATATTCATTAATTATATTCAAAGATCATATTTTTTTTCTGAAGGATGTTTTTCTTTGTCAGGATAACCACGACAGAGGATTCGAGAAGTGTTATCAGCAAGTTGTGAGAAGTTCTAAGGGGTTTTTGGAGAGGTTGGAAAAGGGAGACATTCCATAGTTTAATATGGATATTATTATATAGATTAACCTATATATCTGGTTTTTAATTTTAAGAATATATAAATTTACTTTTTAAAGAATGATATAAAAATGTTTTATTTATGTGCAACCAAACCTAAAACTTAAGCATGACAAAATTTTTGATGTGAAACTTCTTTAGGCTAAAAGGGTAAATTTACTGATGAAACGAAGATGTGCAGCGTTTTTATGCTAATTAGTTTGAAGGTTAGGTAGTTTTAATATTTACACAAATAACACGTGACATTTTAATTAGCCACTCGTCATTTAATATACTCTTTCTCATAAAATATACAATTAAAATATTTCAAAAATTCCCTTTTCATAATTATAATTAAAAAAAAAATATTAATAATTTTTAAATTATGACAAAAACACGTGGCAGTTTTGTTTACAATTCGTCATCTGAGATTTCAATAAATTAAATGTATTGATTTCCGACAGGTAATATTGTTAATGACAATTAAATTCCTAAGAAATTTATTGACTAAAATTTCTTTGTCTAGGAGATCGTAAGTTTTAGATTTCTATAAATATAAACAAGACTTAAATTAGAAGAAATAAATTTGCCAAAGAAGTTTCACTTCTGAAATGCGTACAAAGCTCTTAATTTTTTTTTTATTGCTGACAGTTTAGCACTTGACTGTGATCACACCTGATAGCAAGTAATGATACAGTTTTAGACGGATACGCACAAATCTGGTAAGAGGCCATTTACCTCTTATGATTTCAACACAGCATCATACCGGCACAAATCTCTTGCTTCGCGGTACGTCTTTGTTGAGACAGTGGTACCTACCTACCTACCCACGGCCGACGCCTCCCTCCAGTCCAATTATAAAATTTAATTTCCTAAATTCGACCTACCGCGGATCTAACTCGGGACCTTAGCTGGCAAATCGACTGAGTACTCGCACCACTATAACGGCGACACTCAGAATTTTAAGTGATTAATTAATAACTTATTTACAAATTACAGTGAAGAAAAACTTTGTATGCCTTAATGTGAAATGTACGTTGTAATATATAAAATGTAAATGTATGTTTAAAGTATTGTTTTAATCAAGATTTGTAAATTTTGATTTTATTTACATTAATTTGTAACAAAACTGTGCTCTTGACATTTCTACTGAAAGTAAGGGAAACTGGAATAACTTTGTCAATTTATGACCGCCTTGCAAAGTTTTAGTTATATATATCTCATAAAGATGACCTATCTGCGTAAAAAATATAGAGTTATTAAATAATATTTTTATTGAGAGAATATAATACAAAATACTTTATTGCACATTAGTGGCTAGGTCACTTAAAGTGAACTCTTATAGGCAATTTATTGTATGAAAATACTCAATCATAGGATATTGGGTTGCTGCACAAAGTATTATGGCCTCATTGGTCTAGGGGTTAGCATGTTCGACAATGATGGCCAATTCGAAATGTTATTGAGTTTTCTATTAAGATTTGCCCCAAGTTAGGAGAAATTTGGCGGTGTGATCCACGAGAGCACGTTAAGCCGTCGGTCCTGCGTCTGACCTCTCCGATCGTGTCGGAATGCCGTCATGTCGGACTATGAGAGTGAAGGAATAGAGTACACTTGTATACTATGCCTGCCAATCCGAAATGGAGCAGCGTGGTGGGAGTCTAAAAACTCTAGCTCCTTGGAGTGAGGAGGCCTGTGCCCAGCAATGGGACGTTAATGGGCTGCTACTTACTAACAAAATATTATTAAATAAACGTACATACATTTAAATTCCATTGTACATACATTCCGTGCATACCGTGCATATAATACAGTACGTAATAAGAAAATAAAGGGTTTTATTCTGACTAAACCAATAGTAAGTAATGGCTTAGCCATCGGCTAGCTACCACAACAAATAAACATGGCACGGAGGGTTGAATATTAAGCTATTACGTCTGCCTCATTGGTCTAGTGGTTGGCATGTTCGGTCACATATATTCGTTCGATATTGAGTTTTCTATTAAGATTTTCTCAATATTTGTCCTAAGTTGGCGGTGTGATCTACCCCCATGCCTCAGGAGAGCACGATAAGCCGCCTGTCGTGCGCCTGATCCTTCTCCTTTCTTGTCAGATTCCCTTCACATCGAAATATGAGAGTGAAGGAATAGAGAGTGCGCTTGGGTACTGCCTGCCAACCCGCAGTGGAGCAGCGTGGTGGGTCTATGTTCTAATAACCCTCTCTCGTAAGAGAGAGGAGGCCTGTGCCCAGCTGTGGGACGTTAATGAGCTGCTACTTACTTACTAATGCATAACCATAGACTACACAATCACTTACCATCAGGTGAGATCATTAACAAGCAATTTTCTGCACCCAAAAATCAATGTAGGTCAAGTAATTGTGATTAGGGTACAGTAATTTACCTGTATAAATAAACCTTAATTAAACATATTTTGTTTAGACCAAGTTAGCTAGAATCATAATATGTATATTGCACGTAGAATTCTATGCAAATCGTTGAAAAAAGTTTAACCAAATTAGAGTATATTTAGTTGCCCCAAATATCAATTTTCGGTTGGAATGCCTTCAGAAGGAAAGCCACTATAATAAGTCCAATAATAGCATAGTGTAAGATCTTATGAAACTGCTTTCATTTCCAAATCGTTCCAAATTTATTTGTTAATTTTCATTTCAACACAAATAATATATATAACAATAAAACCGTTAGAGGATCGGGAATCCAGACAAATATAATTTACTGTATTCATCTAAGCAATATCCTTTAGTTGTAACTACAAGCGGAAGACCGAGAAAGCAAATCATTCCCACAGCATCCCTCTTCGCAATAATCTGCAACAATAAAGCTGGATTTCCACTGCAAAGATGTAATATAAGCGGGAATTATGTATGTCAAATTAATTTGACATTTCCAATAACAAAGACTTTTACCTGGTGCTTTAATACCACTTCCACTGATAACAAAGGCGAGTCTTAACTAATTTTGGACATTTTTATACTGATAATAAAACTAAATATGTGCAGTTATCTACAAATTAAAGGGCGTCTATAAGTTCTACGTTTCTTCAATTATCTTTATGCATCTGAATTTTGTGATTACTCTAAGATCAGAAGTAAGTAATAAGTATAGTCTGTAATAGAGACAATCCCCGTCTAATTTCAAGCTAACGATGGCGTGTGATACGACTAACAATAATATACGTAAAGATTAATTGAAATATATAAAGACAACTCTATACCCAAACAAGGACATTACAATAAGGATCTCGCTACGCTTGCAATGGAAACTCATCTTTATTGGTGTAATTGCAAACTATCTATTAGAATAGCCGTTAGCCGTGGGCAGACTGCTAAATGCGTATCCGGCGGAGACATGACTCATATTGTAACAGAGTAGCTTCCGCCATGGGGTCAGAAGCGAGGGTCGAGATGTTGTCTCCAAAGATTCAAAATACTATATGATTTGTGCGTACGATATCGTATATACTTCACTAGTCATTCTCATGTAATAACATTAAACAGTAAATGGAGTATTCGTTGATTTACTGAGCGCATTAAGTGGGGACGAGCAAGGTCATGTATCAAATTAATCCCAGTTCTCAGCATAACGTGAATACCAGCCAATGAAATTGTAAACATCACGTAATACAATTCCATTATAGCATACGAGGTGATGAAAATTTGCCGGATGCAACTATACGTAGGATTTATAATAGTGCTTTATATAATATTTTCTACATTTCTTATATACTTTATATCTAATGTTATCAATTTTTTTTATATTTTTATGGACTTATCATATCGAATTTTCATACGTATTTTCTATATAGTAATACTTGCCGTCCTGCGCAACTTTGTTCCCCTTATTTTTCTTTTATATAAATGTAAATCAGCAAAATCGGAATTCACCGCAGTGGTACATTGTGACTATCACAAATGTATATACATATAACTTATTGTTCTTTGTAATACAAGTGATTCCCAACGTGGGGCCCGCGCCCCCCAGGAGGGCAATTTTATAGATAAGGGGGGTAATTAAAATATGGACTTGACTTAAACCCTTCCGCTAAGCGTTATTTAAAAATAAATAAGTTTTAAAGGTTAAAAATGATGTATGGGAAACATAAAAAAAAATTGAAATGTTAATGTGGCGTATGGCCTAAAAGGCTGTGAAACACTGCTCTAGATTATCTGTGTTCAAATTTCATTTAAATGGTTGCAGTAGTATTGGCGTGAAAGCGCGACAGACAAACAGAGTTACTGTCGCATTTATAATGTTAGTAAGGAAGCAAGGATTTTTGTTTAAACGAGACTATTACATGAAATGTATTCTCAAGTATATAATATATTGACAACCTGTAATAACATTAGATATATGCCAATAGATCGAATTCAAATGGTCATTATAGTCGGCACTTCCCTGGTTTTGGTATTAAATAGTACTTTTTAAATGAAGAAGCTATTATACTAGACTGATTTCAATAGAACTTTATAATGAATAGCACGTATCTCTGTCACATAGAAATTATTATAAATAGTTATATTAGAGCTAATTATATTAAATATCACAATCATATCATATCATAATTAATTTTGAATGTATGCTTGGTAGAGTAAAGAATAATAAGTAAGTATTTAGAAATACAAAATAGTATCTATCTAGATCGCGAAGAAATCTTGGTTTATCAGCATCGGAAATTTATTATTATAACTTTTGTGTGAATCTACAATAGGGTAGATATTTTATATATATTGTAAAATAATTTTATTTCTGTTTACGAAATAATTAACGTTGTGTAATGGACACGTCGCGACTATAAAAGAAACATTCGCGGGGCTTGGCAAAGAGCGAGTTCGGAATTTCTAATAAAACTATTGTTAGATTCTGTCTATCCGTACGTTTTCACAACGGATGAAACAATTTTGAATATTACAGGCATAGATGGGGCGTTTGAGATAGCGAGCAATATCTATGCCACAGTGACATATAACAATTTAAAGTTTTAAACGGTAAAATCGCGGCTACACATCAGGGTTTCTATACACAGTATTAAGTACACCAGCTCTATATGTTATACTAGCGGCCCGTCCCGGCTTCGCACGGGTAGACATAAATAGGTATAGATATTTACGTTATAAGCTTGATAAATAAAACGACCATGAATTGACAATTATTATGAAAAAGTGTGATTCCTAATACAAAACTAAGTAGCTCTGAAAAGAACTTTTTAAGTGAAGCACAAAAATGTGTTTAAAAAAATAAATAAATATTCACTTCGATATCACCTTTCAAAATGAAAACAAAAATGTCGTTAAAAGATACAATTGTTTTCATAATTGTCATTCAATTCAGTCAAGTACTAGTTATGCGATAGCTATGCAAAACGAAATGGCAGTAATATACTTTTGCACATAAATTTTGTTTTAACTATACGTACAATATATGGCTTTTATGGATATGTTTAAAAATTGGTATTTTACTTTATATATGATTATTTCAATATTAGGAAAGCACAAACAGTTAATATTATTTGGTATAACTGCTTTGGGTATTTACCTGAGAAATAAAGATTATTATTATTATTATTTAATGCTATGAGTATAGAATTAGCTCACAGATAATCAGATACACACAAACGCAGGCACACTCACACACATACACGCACGCAAACACACACACACACACACAGAGAGATGAGCTTGGATTTTTATTTTATTTATTAACTATTAATTTTAAGTTTAAATCTTTTATTTTTATAACTCTGTGACAGTGATACTTTGGGGAGGGCGAGATTGCATAAACTATTTTTATTTTTTATAACAATCTAAGTTAATACAAAAAAAATTATACTTTAATTATATTACAGCCGACAGGCTTTGCATTGAATAAATACATGTTGTCAATCGAGCGATAAGTTTTGTAGATCTCTTCATGATCTCGTGGGGTTTTCGCTCTTTTTAGATACAAATTGCATTAATTAATACTTCGAATAGATAATAGCGATAATACCATTAACATGTCACTTTTAGACTTAGCTGCGGGCATACATATCTGTGTTAGGTAATTCACATTTATTAAACGTTATTTGTCCCGCTTTAAACCAATTTAGACTTGGTAATGTTTCAAGCGAAACAATGCGGGCATATTCAAAATCAATTTAGATTAAATTTCCGACGCTTAGCGAAAGAAAATGACCACTTCTTTCATTTATATTTTTTAAAATGCGTCCAGCTGTTATTTTGCTTTTAAACATTTTTCGTAGGCTTGAACAAAAAATACCCAATTTTGATATTTTTTTTATATAAATCGTATCGAATCATTAGTGCTGGTCCTACATTTTTTAATTACTGCGTACAATTTATCGTTTAACTATGACCTCTAAGAGGAAGGAAATACACCTGTCTAAGGTGCTAGTGTATTAAGCTAATCTGGTAAGAGATCTATTATTATAAACGCAATGGCACCTTTAATACCGGGACGTGAATTTATTCGCCAACGCGGCCTTAATTTAATTGAATAAATTTTCAAAATATCTGCTAATTAAATATTTTATTTTGGACCATTACTAGCGATGTAAGCTTGGTACAGCGGCGTCAGCAACGTGCTCATAGATATAATGTATGACTGTGTGAATAAAAACATGGCAAATTAATGAACATTCAATCAACAACCGTTGACGACCTCGCTGGCGCAGTGATGCGAGTACTCGCCTTGCTAGCAGAGGCCCCGGGTTCGATCCCCGGTAAGTCGAATTAAGAACATCGTTTTTTCTAATTTGTCTGAGCCTGGTCTGGTGGGAGGCTTAGGCGTGGCTAGTTACCACCTTAGCAGCAAGGATGTACCGCCAAAACAAAGAGATTTGTGTTCCGGTACGATGTTGTGCAGAAACCGTAAGGGGTATATCGTCTCTCACCCAGGTTAGCGCGCTTCCATCTAAGACTGTATCATCACTTACCATCAGGTGACACAGTCAAGCGCTAAGCTGTCAGCAATAAAAAAATTCAGTATTGCTTTCAAGAATTAAAAGGATATACACGAATGGAGTACAAAAACAAAAAATGTAAATGCCCTATTTAACAAAAGTTATTTTATGCGTGCTGTTATTGATGATAGAATTAATTTAATGGGGTGATTATCAATTGGAAAATTAGCACGTATTATGCATATAATTAACTTACTTAAATATATAAGAACCATTTCATCCGTTTGAATTCATTGAAAGCAAAAGTTTTTGTGTTAAATTTCTTTTACCTATTTTATAATTATTTAAAATAAATAAATGTATCGATTCAGATTTGATAATTGGCTTTGAAAACATATTTTTATATAACGAACTTGCTAGTAAATCTAGTTTTGAGTCGCAAAAAAGGGACATTTACTTTTAATTTAATATGCCCCTTAAAGAAAAGGCAGAAATTTTATATCATACAGCATCGTTTTCAGTTTATCGATACTCTGTTTACAATGACGTTTAGAACGTCAAATGTCAATTTCAAAATAGAAACAACTAGTATAGAGAGTGATTAATAATCAAATAGCACTACTATATGCCAAAATTTTAAAAATAATAATAATAACCAAATATATTGTAGAAGTCACTATTTTTGTATAATATAAAAAACATCCATCGTAATTATGTCCGATACTAAAAAGAAGGCCCTCTTTATATGCCTAGGTAATTATCATCATTTTTAAATGGAGCGGTATACATTATTAAGATAAACGAAATTAACTTTTAATTGCAGGCAATATTTGCCGGTCGCCGATAGCAGAAGGTGTTTTTCAGAAGACTGTTAATGATTTGGGATTAGGACAACAATGGGAGATTGACAGTGCAGCGATAGGAGGCTGGCATGTCGGTAACCCACCCGATTGGAGGGCCCTTGATACTATGCAAAAACATGAAGTACCCTATAACAATTGTGCAAGACAGGTATACTAAAATAAATATTTAATTTAAATTATATTAACAGCCTAATTTAAGAAAAAAGGCTTATAGTAGTTGTAGTCAGCTGTGTCATCAGCATACTTCCAAATCCTGGCGATATGTGAGAAAATCTATTATTTATCAGATCAAAATTACCAAGCTAATTCATTCTTGAATCCACCTAAATACACACAGACATGTAGGAGTTTATTGACATACACACAAAGAATTTAAAATATTTTAGGTTACGATTAGGTTATAATTGAAAAAATAAATTACAGTATATATCTATGATATATGATATACCTTTGCAATTATATAACAGAATTGAAAGATATTTCTAATTAATTAGCATTTTTATCTCAAATATTATACACTTTTATCCATCCACTTATGTTAATTTATTTAACCTTGTATTGGGTTACATTTGATATTAATATAGTTTTTTTTTTAAAATAATATTTGTATGTTGCAAAAATTTTATAACTACTACTATTGATAGCTTACATAAAAGGCTTTAAGATTTCTTTATAAGCAATGAGTTTAAGAGGTTTGTGTTAGATGGTTAGTAAGTATTTTTTTATATACATATACATAGATCACATCAGAAGACTTCAATCATTATGATTTTATTTTTGGGATGGATGAAGCAAATATGAAGGATTTGAATAGAAAGGCACCAAAGGGTTCCAAGGCTAAACTCTTACTATTTGGAGATTATGATCCCCAGGGAGACAGGATTATCAGGGACCCTTATTATGTGAGTAAAATATATTTTATATAACCATGTATTTAAAATGACATTTTAAATTTTTATATTTTGTATTTTTATACTCTTTTATATCTAAATCTTTAATTCCTATGTACATCATGTAAAATCAATTTTAAACAAACAAAAAACACTTTTACAGGATAGTGATGCGAAGGGATTTGAAAAGTGCTACCAGCAATCTGTAAGGTGCTCCAAAGGATTTTTAGAACAATTGGAAAAAGGAAATATTTAAAAAATACATACTCTACAATTATTATTTACCATTCATTCCACTTTATGTAGAAGACAGATATATGATTTAAATTATTTTTTTTATCTCAAAAATTGGTATTATGTTGTTAATTGCATTAGTTTATTGTTATGGAACATAGACGTATATTAAATGGTTACATATATAATTATTTTTAATTTGAATACCTTGAATGTGCCATGCTGTTAACTGTAGGGGAATAAAACCAAAAATAATGTGGGAAATACAGTTGAAGGGCTTTGTTGACTGTATATTTATTAATAAAAAAATTTAAAATGAGGTACTTCATTTGACAGTTTTCTTATAACTATATATATATACATTTTGGTGAACTTAAATAGTGACAATTTAATGATTATGAAAAATACTTGGAAGTAATAAATATTACTTACATGTAATAGTTGAATGCGATACCTAAGTACCATAGGGCAAATATGATAATTCCCTGCCCAATCGCCATATTGAAGGCTGTAGAGGACTCTGCCAAAGAAATACTTTACGTTACTAAAATGTCAGGTCCGAGACAGTCGCTATGAGAAAAATTTAACACAGTCAAAATAATGTCAGTTCTTTGCAAATACATATTTTAAGAAAAAAATATAACAAGAAATTTAAATAGAATTGTTGTAAGTTCTAGTGAACTATATAAAATTAATAATACATTTAAGGGTAACTGTATATGTTTCTATAACAATTTTAGAGACATCACTTGATATATTTAAAAACTTTGTTAAAGGACTAATTGAAAAATCGTACTCCAATTTGAAGGTTTACTTGCGACGATAAAAAAAACCTGGCAGTGAATGGGTTGCTCTAATCATAATCAAAGTGACACCCGACTGAGTTTGTTGTGGGCTCTTCTCGGAACGGCGCAAAGGAACTCTCGTAACTATAGATTTGAATTCGTTCTTTGATACGTCTTACGTTGGACAGAATATATGGAGAAAAATATACTTGACAATTCAAAAGTGCTGCCTACTTAAATAAAAAAATTTGAATTCCCGTTATTAAATTCCTACCATTACCTCATCTTGTTCAAATATTCAACCGTTAATAAATAAGTTTTTTATTTTTTTTATATTAAACTAATCTAAGTTGAGGCTAATTCTGGTATTATTTGCATATCAAAAATGACTGTCTGGTAATTTGCCCTGACTCCTAATGAATGCCGCGTCGGTATTGGTACAGTTTTTCGGAAATTATAAAAAATAAATAAGTTTCGCAGTAAAAAGGCCAGTGGCCTACTCAAAGATTCTATTTTATTCTACTTTCGCACATACAGTATTATATTTTAAAATCATTAAAACGTTTAGCATAGTACTTAGGTAACGGATGGACTTAGACCCTAGCGAATGTATTGTACGCGTCCCATCATTTAATATGGGAGGGTGTGCTGTAGGTTGCAGCCATTAAAATCATCTGGTTGCGACGTATCCATCGTATTGGCACAGCATACGTCTCAAGGTAACTCCTTCCTCATTGCAGGCACTGTACGTAGAGTTTTCCACAATGCCCATAGCTTTTAAAATAGCTTATGTACTGTAGTAGCCCGTTGCGATTGCCAATGGTAACCTATCTAGTACTACGCGTCTTCAATTTAAGTTTTGAAAGTTAAGAAAAGCCTGTTTTTATTGCATCCAGGAATGTATTAGAATGCTTTAGACATCTTGTACTGATGTTGTACTTCCACAATTATAACATAAAAATTATAGAAGACTTACGAATACTCATGTAAACTTACCTTGTTTTCTATTATATTGCCTTGGTTAGACATGTTACTGGTGTTTAAATGAATTCATTTTTATTTGTGAAGGTTTGTTAAAATAAATGGAAATTAGGTCATGATTGTAAAAATTACAAACATTTTATAGATATTAAAATTGACACCGTCTGTCAAAATTTACCTTTAAATAAAAGCTCATACCGGAAGAAAATGTAATTGATATTTAGTTAAGTGCATTCTCCTTTATAGTATACCTCATATTCAATCTATGGAGATACCATGATGTCAACTACGATATTAATTTTCAAAACTAAAATTCGTTAATTACAAATTATGAGTCCCTATCCCTTCGTCACATATAAAACAACCTGTTACTTATATGGTTTAATTACGTAATTAACGTCGTTAAATTCTTATGAAGACTTCAAAAGCCATACTTCCTAATGATTCAAAAATTGAGAGATTTCATTTAAAAAATGTATTAATTGTTGTGTCCAATGTAGTCTTACCTCGGTTCGTCATAACAAAGTCTTTTGTTCTTTTAAACAACAAAAAGTAAGTAAGTAAGGCTGATATTAATATTATAGTAGTTCTTACCTGAACCTGTGTTGTGACAAATAACAGATTTGATTGACTTCGTGAATCTGTCATATAATTCAAGTACGCCATGGCTATGAATAACTATAATTGCATTTGTAACACAATATAAGCTGTTAAGTTATTGCGCCATTGTTCCTAAAATTATCACTTCCTAACTTATTGTTACACATCTTTTTTTTTTTAAATTGCATTTTTGGCAAAGCTTAATCATGTACGAATGATAGGTAAGGCGTGGCAATGTATGCTATTTACACAAAATACATTTTTGGTAAACGTAAATAATTTCTTTACAATACAATATGGGTCCAAGAGAGTCGCTAAGAGGGAAATTGAGAGCAGTTGAATGACTCTTTTACGAAGCAAAGTTAATGCAGATGAGAATTTTAGAAATAAAATTGCTACAAATTAACAATTTATTCAAGGGTAACCATATACGTTTATATAAAAAACTCCAAGAAGTAGTTACAAAGACGTCAATAAGTTTAAATCATTTATTAAAGGAAAGCTATTTGAGAAATCATTCTATAATTTGAAGGACTACCTGGAGGATCAAAAAGCGTGGGAATGAATGAATTGCTCTAATCCAAATAAATATATAAATTAAAAATAAATATATTGCAATGATGATGAGAAAAAGGTGACACGCGATTGAGTTTCTTGTGGGCTCTTCTCAAAACAGGCCGTGAAGTAATGTTAGATTTTCTCTCATCTAATTATATCCAAAAAACTATATTTGACAATTCAAAAGTGCTGTACTAGCCTCCCTAAATAAAGAATTTTTAAGGTAGCAAAAAATAGGTCCGAAAATTTGCCGATCTAGACAAGACTACTTACTGCCTATATTAGTAGTTACTACCTGGTTGAAAAGCCTAAGTGAAGTAATTTATAGGGGGATATTAAAAAAACTTTTTCGTTAATATATTTTATTGAACTTTAGTATAATATAAACAAAAAAATACAGACCATAAAACTTTATTTCTTACAATCACAATATCACTTTTTCCTTAGCGAAAATAAATCAGTTTATAACGTGAAATAGAAGAATTTCCAATTTAAAAAAATATACGAATTTAAAATTTATTACCTGTTTTCTTTGAAAGTGTTGCTACATTGCACACATTTTATCATACCACAAGAACGAAATGAGAACATGATAGTAACATAAATCAATATATTTTGAAGTGAAGCTTCTTTAGGCCCATGAGGGTAAATTTTTTACAGATGAACCGTGTTAGCGTCACGAAGATGTGCAGCGATTTTTATGCTTGTTCGTTTAAAGACTAGGTAGGTTATGATATTTACAAATAGCATGTGGCATTTGCCACTCATCATTTAATATACTATTTTTCATAAAATAAAAATATTTCACAAATTTTAAATTCAATTAAAAATTTCTAATTGACAATAAGCACATGGAATTTTTCTTTCAATTCGTACATATCTTCCTCTTTCCCTCCTTCTCGGAAATCTAAAGCTTTAGATTTGTACAAATATAAACAAAACTTAAAAATTAGTTTGCCAAAGAAGTTTCACTTCTGACATGTGTACTTTGCACGCACTTTTATTTTTTTTGTTTTTGTTAGACTTATTACTTTTCATTAATATAATATTGTTAACACTTATTTATTATTTAATGGCATATAAAAAGAAACGTTGGCAACAACATTGAACAAAACTTTCACAACATTTTTATCCATATCTGTTAAAGAAAATATCAAAATTTTCATCTACTCATGTGGTTGTCATCTTTAACGGTCTGCAACGGCATTCATGATACGAACAGGTGTTAATGTTTAGTAAGCGGGAAGAAATCCCTCCTGCAGTTTGTTCAGGTATTCCTTGCGGCATGGCATTCCATCAGCAGGACGGTTGTATGGCAACCAAACTGGTTCACCAATGAAAAAACGCTTTGCTTGAATGTAATTCTGAAATGTTAACAAAATATATTTTCTTAATCATTAATTTTGTATTTATGGCATGATAACGTTTTATAAATCGATGGCTGTCTGTTGCGCACACGAAAGCATGACTCATGGTCATGTTCCGTTTGAGCCGAGCGTGCAAGAGAGCAAGGCCCGGCCCAATTCCATTGCTTATTACAAAAACACATTTTCAATTAGGTTTTTTTTATGACATTATAACGTAAAATTATCGTTTGTAAACCATAAGACAACCAATTTTTTTGTGTATAACATATTCTTGATGGTTGAACTGCATCAGCAGTCTCAGTAACTACAACACTACTAAACAGATGGATAGAGCATTGTATTTTGTTATAGAAATAGATGAGATCATTGAGTTGGAATTTGTACTTTTCGTCTGATAAATTAAACTTAGAAAGGAGTAAACTAGACCAAACATAGTAATTGATTAAAAATGACAGTGTGACTATACAAAATGTTGTTATGTCATTGGTTTTGACTGTGGTAAGTACTGGTATGATGCTGTGTAGAAGATTTTATATGGTAAAGTGCTCCTTACTATCCCTAGTAATATAAGTAATGATGCTCCCTAATATTACTTATTTTATATTACTTGTTAGATTTCAACATCATTGCAATTACTGTGAAGCACTAATACATTATAATTTAATTTGGTAAAAAATATCTTGGTTGAAAAAAAATTGCCACACCTCATGGCGGTAGCCTAAAGAATAGAATAATTAACAAGACAAATTTTTAAAATAACTTTTACACAGATATTTAAATTCACACTAGATTATGATAAAAATCATTAGATATTTAGAAAGTATGCAAATAAGAAATATTTAATATTGAAGCTTAATTATTTACAATTATAGATAAAAATAGCATTTACCATAGGAGATCATTAAGCAAGTACCAAGTATCAAGTTTTTTGAGCCTCACTTACATTAATGTCAAGTGTAAATCGATGGTAGATACCGCTGGGGATGATGATCATATCACCAGGAGTCACTGAAATTCTTATCCATTGGTCTTCTCCATCACGAACATCAAAATAACCAGAGCCATCTAACACAAATCTGGAACATAATATAGTGAGTCTTTATGTCACATACATAACTATAATGACTCAAGTCAATTGCTTTAAATTTTACATGTATAATTCTTATCTGATTATTGCCACCATACTCCTAAACATCTAGACTTATTTTGTTGAAATTTCCTGTGGCTTCAAAAGTATTTAAGAGTGATTAAGATTAACAATTCATAATAATCAAATATACCTCTGAACATTAGACTGTTGAATATTACTTGTTATTTAATACAAGTACTAATGCATTTATTTATATATACAATGTAAATGTAACAATGCATAAGGCTATGGTGATTAACTGTAATAGAATGTTAGAACAGTTTTTCCACTTACTAATAATTAAATCTGTTTTCCTCATAGGAGACTAGTTTATTAGTATTATATATAAGATATTTGGTATGAATTAGTAATAATAACCTTATTTCTTCATCAGTGTGAAGATGTTCTTCATAAAAAGATTTTAATTTTTCTTCATAATTAGCAAGACATTCCTTTGAGCAAATAATTTCATCTTCATATGTATAACCTCTGTCTTTTTTAATTTTATCTAAAACTCCATCAGTTGCATATGTCTCTACATTTAACTGAAATATCATAAATATTACTTTTAGAAATAAATATAAATAATCATGTGAAATGTTTTGCAAAAAACAAGCAACAAGGCAATAAAGTCCACCATATTTTAGTAATACCGAGAGGCTAAAATGAATTTACCATTTAATCTCATAAAATCATTTAATGCATTTGGTAAATTCTCAATCAGATGTGTACTTTAAATAAGTAAAAAGATACCTATCAATGACTTACTGCAGCACATATGTTTCAAAAGAGAGATATATAGGCCTTCACCAAAAAGCATAATGATGAACTGAACAATTAAGCAGAAGAGAGGTTGGAAGTGGCTACTAGGATTTGAATCTGTGACTCATCACAACAAGAATTTCTGTGTCTGGTTTTTGGGCCATTACAACTCTCAATATATATGTGTGATATATAATTACTATCCATTAAAAGTTTAGAATAAGTTCTTCTAGTAATGGAGTTATAAATTATAATTAATATCTTTCAATCTCTTAAGCATGAAGAGTTTAGTAAAAATGCAGAATATTCATCAAGTTACTTTTAAGAAACTGGATAGTTTCATGTTTTTTTTTATGTAATCATGTTTAAAAAGCTATATTATACACCACTATCTATTGAAAACAAGAAATAACATAAAACACAAGTTTTTAATTTATCAGCACATTTGACATTTGAACGACCGGCGATAAGAATACACGATAAAACAAATTTTATCTTACCTTAAAATATTCAACTCCAGTTTTTTTATACAATTCATCAAGTGTTATAAACTCGGGTGGACTTCTATGGTGTTCCAGTCGTTGATCACTTGTGTCAGTATCCATGTACCAAGCTTTCACCATTTTTTAAATGAAAATGTAACTAAATTCTGTACTGAATATTGTGGTTTTTTCCTATAATTAAACAATAAACATGTAAATCGCGATTGTGATTAAATGTCATTGTCATTCAACATTATGTATGTATTCATTTGTCAAATTTTATTAATCTACACATTGTTGACATTGACATCTGAGAACATTCATCTGAAAGCCATTCAACGAAGAAGATTGCAATGATTTTCAATTGCGTGACATTGGCAAAATGTTCTCTTTTTTGGTTCTCCTAACCCTTTAATGCCTAAATTTTGAATAATAATAATAATGATTTTCAAACTTTACTATTTGTTTTAAAGTAAATTTAAAAAACTAGGATATCTGTAGTTTGTTTTACTACAATATAAAAAGTATTGATATTATTTAGAATCTTTTATAACAAATTATTCATAATATTTCTGCGTCTAAAATAACAGACTATGAAATAGACACGGCCAGTGTTACCAATTCTAAATATAGTTAAACGTAACGATTTATCAAAAACACCAATTATTTGAACACCCCACTAAACAAGTATATTTTTTAAGAAAATAATGTTCTGTAACATGTAAATTCTTTATTGAAGTAAAAACTTCTTTATTTGCGCTGTCTGAATAATACTTTTATCTACGTGCGATGACCGTTACATGAGAGAGAGAGAGAGAGAGTCAAATTTACATACATACATAGCATCACGCCTCATTCCCATAGGGGTAAGCAGAGACAACATCCTTCCACTTGCCACGATCCTTGCATATCTCCTTCGCTTCTTTCATTCTCATTAAACCTTTCATACAAGTTCGTCGGTTTAGAGTACTCTTGACCTGGCCGTTATTTAAAATGTCCTGGATTTGGTCCAGGAACGTTCGCCTTGGTCTTCCTCTTCCAACTTTCGCATTCACTCTTGACTCATAAATCCTTTTTGTCAGTCTCCTTTCATTCATTCTCTTTACATGCCCAAACCATCTAAGCATACCTTTCTCAATTTTAGTCAATACTTCTTCTTTTACACCACAACGTTCTCTTGTCACACTATTTCTTACTCTGTCACTCAGTTTTAATCCACTCATGCTTCTCAACGCTCTCATTTCTAACGCATTTATTTTACTTTTGTGATTCTTCTGCCATACCCAACTTTCACTACCATACATAAGAGTCCCCAAATATAAAATCAATTAGGTTAACTTTGGCAGTTCCCGATTTTTTATTGCAGCTACTATCACGTGTGTTTCGTCTCAATTTATGATAAGTGATTATAAAGTTTTAAGATGGTAGTATTAATCATGTGAAAGGTAATTTACCTTTTTAAGTCTTAGAGCTATTAAGTACTTAAGGTTTTTAGTTAAGCAACTGTAATGGACAATAATTATAACTTCAAATGGAAGCTCAAATAAGAATGAATTATAGTACCATCATTTCAAAATATTGCGGGTCTCAGTGATGTGTTTGAGTTATAAATAAAAATGCGAGTAAAAATAAATTTAATATATTATTAAGTATACCGATACTTTTCACTAAATTACAAATACAATTTCGGAAATTGTTTTTTACGACTATCAAAAATATATTATAACTGAAATATTAAAACGTCAACAGAAATTATATAATCAGAATAAGGAAATAACTAAATTCTGTTTAATATTGAAAATGAAATATTTGGTGCTGTATTCATATAAACACAAATACGAATGCAGAAAAGTAATTTCATACAAAGTGCTTCATTAAAGATAATAAATAGGTCTAATTGAAATATGTTTCAACTTCTATAAAAGGATTAGAAATGAAAAAAAACATATCTCACAGAATAATTTGAAAAATAAAAATACAGGGCTAAAGTTATTATATTTTGAAGGGTGAAATTTTTTTTTAATTGAATCAAAAATCTACAACAATTTCGTAATATGACTACGTATATAACAACATATTTAAAACGATTTTTATCAAAGAATTCAAACAACAATAAAAATAGTGCCATTTGATGAAATCAAGAGTTAAAATAGGTAAACAATCATAAATGCAAACAAATAATACTAGTCGGACGGAAATAAGAAAATCATAAAAATACTGCTTAGCATGTGTGCTAAAGGTAAAAACAAAATTATAAAATAGTTAAAACCCAATCATACGTTAAATAATTCAAATGACATTTTTCGTGGTTAATTAAAAGTATTATTTTAATTGCTACATATCCACAATTATATATTTATTTTTATAATTTATTGATGTTTCCAATTGTCAAGATGAAAGACTGACGAAGTTTTACCAAGACTACGACCCGTGGTTGTCGTGACCACGGCTCAAGTAATTGGAATGAAATTTAATCTCATCGTGACCACATCCTACTGAATTTAGACTTCGGCCTTGTTGTGGCCACGACACATACATTTGGTGAAAATTCATTCTCGTCGTAATGCCACCGGAATTGGATCAAAATTAGGTTTTTCTGTGAACACAGCCCATGTAATTGGGTCGATATATCAACAAATCATATTGATACATGACAATACTATGATGACATAATATTGGACGTAACCAGAGTCATATTTAGAAAAGTTTTTGGTTTTAGGAATTTTATAGTTATTAGGTACTATTTTTATTATAGATCCATTAAATAGCCTGGCTTTAGATCAATAAACTCATAAATAAAAGAAAATTTTGTGACTTACAAGCAAGTAAAGACTGAAACCATATTTGGCCTCATAGATTCTCCAATATCATTACTAATTAGGGGTTACATCTTTATATCTAACGAAGTACAATTTTATTGTATGAAAGCTAGGTTGCTAACCTAATCTTAAAAGTATATACGAGGTAATTTATTATTTTAAAAGATTTCATATGTCAGATGACATAAATATAGTTCAAGGTCGATTAATTTATTATTGTTTTTAATTATATAAAAAAAGCAACGAAAAGGATATTGCATTTTTTAAATAATAATTTTTGTTTATCCCATTAAAGGGATAAAATAAAATCGATGGGGTGTTATCATATTATAGTATTCTATCGACTATTTGTTTTTTAGTTTAATTAATAAATTTCACTGGATTAAGTAGCCATGGATTGTAGTTTATAATAAACAAATGCCATTCCGGCTTTTGGGAGGCGTTCACGTATTACATAAACAAGTCTCAATTTTTTTAAGTTCTACTGACTAATGGGACAGGAAAATAACTTAAGATTACTTAAAATAATAAATATGTTTAAAACAACATTTGTTAATCAGATTAATAATACTATTATACATGTATTATATAAATTTATTAAATGGAATTTATCTTCATATTACCCATTATTTAACTAAACGAATTTAGCCTGATTTATGAAGATGTGCTACTAATTTAGTGATGTAAAATTAGTATATGGATTATTTCCATGATCCTTAGAGAGAGAAAAAGGGGTAGGATTATAATTTTCCAATAAATCTCAAGTCATTGAATTTGCTTTCGTATTACTTGAACGCCCTATTACTTTAAAGCTAAAAGATCGTAATACTATCTTGTCTTAAAATGTTATATTGAGATCATCCTTATTCCTAGTTAAATTAACTATTCAAATTTGTCTAATCGAATAATCAGAATGTCACTTTACATTAAAAAGAAAAACAATTATCAATATATCCTTTAAATGTCATTTTACAGTAAGGACTTTGAATAACATAGTAAGTGTATTTGTATTTTATTACATTGCAATATGATTGATATAATAGTTTAATATAACTGAATAAAATTTACATTAATACTAAAAATCTGTCTATCTTAGATTATATTTGTATACATATTAATGATATATAAGTAATTTCAATAAATGAAACGGCACAATGACTATTTTATCACAAATATACCGAGATTACTTACAAGGAAGTTTTTATAACATAAATTAAAACATTTAACAATAAATTTCAAATTATTTTAGTATTATAAATAACACTAATAGTAGACTGGTGTCGATAACGCCGCCGATTTTCACTTGGACGTATAAAAATAATTGTCATCAATATTATTATATTTAAATTTAAGCACATAAATGGTAAATTAGGCTAAAATTACCTTTCGGAAATGATCAATTTCCGAATTTTATTTTAGTGAATCTCCATCAGCAAACATAGTTTTTACCCCATAATCGTACATTTACTAGGGCCAAAATTAAGATGATAGGATAGATAATATTTTGTCACAAATAATGCATAATAAAATGATATCTTGTACCTCATGATTTAAGGTACATTTTAAACTAAAAATTATAGGTAGTCTTAAATGTACTTTATATAATTGAATATAAAGTTTTATTTAATTGTAAATTTTTAGTCCAAACTAACTAAACAATCAATTTTTATGTTGTTTACGCCCAATAGGCTTTAATAGTAAAAAGGTAAGATATAGACCTACCACGCTCCTTCTGCGGGTTGGTAGGCTAAACGTACCACAGAATAACTCCCAGGATGTACATGCGTATTTAACTAAACTCCTAAATGACAGGATCTATTTATGGTTGAAATTTTTTGTGAGGTGCAGTACAAAGAATGAAGAATCGAGAACTACACATAGTAACACATTAAATATAAGTTAAGGAGAGCTTAATATAAAAAAATTGTGACACGATGAGGAACTTATCTAGATTAAATTTGGTTTATTATATGTTTCTATTAATAAGCACTGATTATCACCATGATAACAAAGGGCCAATTAAAAACCTATAATACACTGTGTTTTAACTATAATGAGTCCTGATGATTATCAATAGCTTTATGGCTAAAAAAGTTAATATTATATTTACCGTCATAATCTAGTTAGGATTTGGAGATAGAACAAAGAAATCATTAAAATCGGTCCAGCCGTATAGGAGTAGTTCATTCAAATACTGACGTACAAAAGAATAATGTCTATAAAGATAGATAAACTGAATTCTGTTTAAAATACAAGAAGGTTAGAGGCCTTGCTTATTACTGCGGGCAAACAACATAGAATTGGTTTAATTAATAAGTTTCACTAGTTTAAGTAGCCATAGATTATAATTTATAATAAACAAATGCCATACAAGTTTTTGGGAGGTGTTCAGGTATTACACAAATAAGTCTCAATTTTTTTACTTCTACTGATTAATGGGACGGGAAAATATCTTACTCAAGATTCCTTAAAAAAAAAATTATTTAAAACAATATTTGTTAATTAGATTAATAATACTGTTATATATGTATTATATAAATTTATTAAATGGAATTTATCTTCATATTACTCATTATAAATAACTGAACGAATTTAGCCTGATTTATGAAGATGTGCTACCAATTTATTGCTGTAAAAATTAGTATATGGATTATTTCTATGATCGTTAGGGAGAGAAAGGATAATAATTTTCCTTATTTCTGGGGCCGATAAAACTTACACTCAGTGTTGGATTTATTTATAAAGAACAGGCAAATCATATAGGTAAGATTAATATTATATAAAAAAAATGTAATGAAAAGATTAAGATTTCCTGAGGCAGTATTTTCTTTTAAAAAACTTAACAGCGTGTATTATTTTTGAATATACTTATACACAATGAAATAATTTTTCATTTTTAATGATCTCTCAGGCTCCCCTTTGCCTTAGATTCCATCATACGTAATAAGTTACATAATATTCATTTGAAGATAAAAAATAATACATCGTATTATTACAATTAAAAAAAAAAAATATATGTAAAACGAAGTATAACATTATAAATTGAAGAATCGGCATCTGAAACGGAACTAGATTTCTTTTACATATAATACGGATTTTACCCCCCTCGGTAGCCTTAGGTAAATATTGAAAGAGGTGTAATAAAGTACAACTAGGATAGATAATAAATTATAAATAATTAAAATTTCTTATTAATCTATAATACGTAGGTATACGTAATTATGTACATTCAAGTATTAATTAAATTAAGTTTCTATTAAACCGAAATGATTTTCATGCCGAATTGTCTATAATTGTCCTTAATAATAGGACAAAGTAATATTAAAGCTTGGTGTGTTTCACCGTGTCTGTCCAATAGTTTTGGATTGTCATTGCTTCTAGTGAGTTCAGAAACGAATCATTGTCCAGGCTGTACATTTCCTCCGAGTTATCCTGAAAAAAGAAACAAGATTTTAATAAGAAATACACCTATGTAATGGTGGCTATATTATTAGTAGAGTATAATAATAATAGATATTTCAGACTAAAATAATTTATTTCAAACTAATTTGTCCATGAATAGTTATTTATAAATATATTTTTAAATGCCGCATTACTTTCCTTCGGACTTTTCTTCTGAAGAACATACTGTCCATATTTCTTAATATTGTAAGTAACAGTTTGTGCCGGTAAAAAAATTACAAAATTAAATATTTAAGAATTTATTAATAGACAGTTTTCAATAATAATAATATTTTAAATTCATTTTGGTTTATGAACTAATTCTTGGACATAAAACTGTGAATAGTGAATATTGATTTTGGAGCGTTAGTAAGAATTTCAAAGTTATATGTATTAAGAATAAATATTACAAAATTGTCAAAATTTTGAACATCCCTCTCTAAGCTGTATATTTTTGTGTAATTATTGACAGATAATGAAGCCGTTTTTGAAATTCTGCTAAGAAATATTACTTCTTATTTATTTACAATTGGGCGGAACCCCAATTGAAAATAATAATTGAGGTGCGGGGAATATTTTGTCTATTATCCTCATATGAATATGACAAAATGTTAGAAAATCATATCGTTGGTTCACAATTATATAAAGAAAAACATCTTTTATTAATAATTCTCTTCACACACCTCAAGTAAAAGTTAATTATGAGCTCTGAGTACAACTCGATCATTAGCACAGAGAAAATATAGTTAATAATTAATATAATGAATTTTGAAAATCATTGTTAACCAAATATGTTTACTATTAGTTTTTGAGCACACATTATATGTTCAGTATATCATGTCTTTCATTTGATATGACGTGTAACTTATTAGACATTCGCTAAAGGGCCCTCAAAGACATCAAGTTCATGTCTGAAACGTACTTGTAAGTCATTGACTTGCATAGTCTTCAGTTTAATTTCAAAGTTCAAAACTTAATTTAACAGTTATCTGCCATGAAAAGTTTTATGAGAATTCAAGTAGAACTTATTTAATACTAGCGACTAGCGACTAGCGCATAGGTTTGCTCGGATGTTATTGAAGAAACGGTTGAGCAAAAAAAAAAACAATTATTGCTAGCAACTTGTATTTTTTTTATCTATTTCAGTAAGAATAATTAGTAAGTTGATTTTAACGGATATATACAACCAAGAAACAGTGTACAATATGAATTTAATTTGTGGTTCGAGTATACTATAACATTTTATATATATTTCATTCTTCTCTATACGTTTAAGTGATTCATGAACGGGTGGAGCGATAAGGATTAAATTTGATAAATAGATCCGATAAATAAAGGCTTTCTCCATATTTCCAAGATAATGGAAACTACAGGGCCAAGACCGCCGAGAACAGCTAGTACTTATATTAAGCGATCTTAAGCTGTATGATTAAAGCAAAAAGTATGCGGGGGTAGAAATAGTGAGTGGGTGAAAGAAATATAGTTTATAATAGCGAAAGGCTTACCCGGATAGTACTATCGTCCAAATATCCACTTGAGTCAGGATTAGAACACTTGTCATTCAACGTCTGTGGTTTATTGAGGTACCTTCTACGATAAAGAACAAATGCAGTGCTCCCCGCCAATGCAACCACGACCAAAGCAGCAAATGATATTCCAGCAATAGCGCCAGTATCCATTCCACTGTCGCTCGAATCAATTATCCTTCTAGATGATTCTATATTTGGCGGTATTCTTGTTTGTAAAAACGCTGTTTCCAACGACAAAGGCTTTTCAGTTCTACTATCGGAAGCCCCTTCTAATGTTAAATCCTCCTTTATAAAGTCAGGTCTCGTCAAGTTGCGCTTCTTTGACGCAAATGTCGCATTATGTGCTTCAGTTACATTAGTATAATCCCAGGTTGTGTTAAGATGTGTTGTGTTATCCGGAAGGACAACAATTGATACGGTACTATCATTTAAGTTTACTGGGGTCCATTTCACTCTTAGCTGCGTTGTATTTTGTAATGTGGAATTCGCTGTGGGCGTATCAGTTTTCATTGGTTCTCTTACGGTTTCATTCGTAACAAATGTTTTATTTATATTTAAATTTATCAATGGGGTTTTTGTGAAGTACATAGCCCTTGCATGCCTTTCGGCAACTTGGTGTTCAATGTCAATGTTAGCTCCGTGTTGTAAGTCTTCCGACTGGGGCGCGGCTAGGCTTCTTCCGGTGCTCACTGAAAATATAAGGAATAATTAGTCGTTCATTACCATAATTACCTACAAATACTGGTACCGAAAACGTATTTTGTAGTGCTGAAATGTGTGTCATGAATTTTAACAAAGTAATTAAGGGTATAACGATATATCTACGACGTAACTAGATAATACGGTATCATCTCTTGCACTAGTCAACATTTTATTAACTATATTAGTGTTAAGGGAGGATATAATTTAGACACACGTAGTGATCATAGAGGAGCTGAAAATTACAACATAAAGCGCTGATACTTTGTAAGAATGTTGTGGTATTTTTCGGAATGGATGTTTTAATTGGGGATATAGACGAGGAAATAGATATAACGAAAAGGCCAGTTTCAAATAGGTTCGAAGTAGTTGGTAATAAACTCATTATGCTACGTTATTATATCATTAATCTGTGGTTGGTCACGAATAACTTATGGAAGTTGACAAAAAACCCAAGCGTCCATTAATATATTGAGGAAACATAATCTTATTATAAATGTCTTGTATCTGCTGACATAGAAGACATCTTGTTTAGTGTTGTTAAAATTTTCATCAAGCAAATAAAAGTCGGCAAATTCGTATAAGATTTCCTGGTTCTTTCAGGATAATGCCTATTTATTATGCTCAAATAAAAAGCAATTCAATAAATCAATGGACTAGGAATCAATCTCTATGTGATTAACCTAAATCTTGTGAAATTCATGGTTATCTACTATTATCGTGAAGAATTTTGTCTTACGTTGAGTAACCTACACTTTAGCAAATTGCAATAGCAATTCTAATGAAATAGGGCCAATTATATATTGCACTATGTTATTACTTCTTTATGCTTCGTTTAGGTAAGTGTCTTATCATTCAATTATTATATAAGGTGAGGTGAGTAGCAACGCATTAACAACCATTAGAGAGAAGGCTTTTAGAGTATAAACCCACCACGCTATTGAACTGCGGGTTGGCAGACTAAACATACCCCAGTTATTCCTAGGATTCCGCGAAGTTTACTTTCGAAAATAAAGTATATTATGAAAGTTATGTACAGTTAAACTTCTTAAACCTAATGTATAATATGTTTTCGGTATTACTAAGTGTAATAACTATAGCTGAGATTGTTCTATACACATTTATTATTTATATTAGCATACATAATTACTTCTCATTGAATAATGTGTACCTTTTTATGCATATAGTTGTGTGCACGTTGTTATGTAAATGGTTGTTTTATCCGTTTATTTATATACAACCTACGGTCAAAGTAAATATCCAATCGCCCATATCCAAGGTCGTCCCAAGTCTACAAGATTGGTTTGCGTGCGTATAACTACATATATTATAGCGAAAAATTTTATAAGATGAATAGAATACTTATCAAAAATATTTAACACAAAGTTATTTTAAGCAGGTACGTTTAATTGGTGATGTAAATTTATTTATTTACACATAAAACAGTTTCTATCTAAAAAAATTCAATGTGATGCTATTGTATGAATGTATATCGTGTTATTTTAAAATACATTTATTGTATGCGATATCCATATCGAGATAATTGTAGTTTTCTAACTGTATATCTTCTCTTGGAGTTTTAATTATAATATCATATCATTATAACTAAGCACGATATCCCGATAGCCATATCAATTCTTAGTGTTCGACGTTTCTAGAGAAGTACAATTCCGTGGGCATTTGGAAAGGAAAGCCAAATTGGCTTCTAAAAAGCTTAGAGTACTCAATAGAGCCAAGCGGTATTTTACGCCCGAACACAGGATGCTTATATAAGGCACAAGTCCGACCGCACTTAGAGTACTGCTCTCATCTATGGGCTGGAGTACCCCAACACTAACTGCTTCCATTTGACCGCATATAGAGGCGGGCTACACGAATTGTCGACGACTCCCAATTTTCCAGTAAGCTGGAGACGCTGGAGCACCGTAGAGACGTTAGCTCTCTATGTGTGTTCTATCGTATCTATAACGGGGAATGTTCTGAGGAGCTGATTGAGTTGGTATCGCCGTCACGATTTAATCAACAAACAACTCGACGGAGAAATAAATTTCATCCGCACACCTTGGATGTATGGCTTTCTGCCACAGTACGTTTTCGTCGATCAGTCTTTCCGCGCACATGCATAATGTGGAACGAACTCCCACCCACGATGTTCCCACTTGGCTATGATTTACAGGAATTCAAGAGGCGAATAAACTCCTATTAAATAGGTCAGCAACGCATCGGTGGTTCCTTTGGTGCTGTAGGTGTCCATGGGCGGTGGTAATCACTTAACATCAGGTGACCCGCTAGCTCGTTTGCCTGCCAAGGTTATATGAAAAAATATCATACGTTCCCTTGAAAAATTACGTTTATTATATTGTAAATTTTTATATCAGAATTAAATCGAATTAACTAATTAACTATATAATAAAAACGATTACCTATATAATAGAAACAAAATTAACCTAACTTTTATTGCACAGACCGGCATTTATAATTAGGGAACATACCTATTTTTATTTATTCACTTTATTGTCCGTCACTATTACATACTAAGTACAGTACAACTTATGCTAAGAAGCGGCTTGACAAAAGGCGATCTTTTCGTTTTCCGGACAACCTCAACAGCAAAAAAAAATCACATATTTTACTATCATATACTACTACTTTATATTTATAAACGCTACAGACTACATATATATTACTAGCTGACCCAGTAAACGTTGTTTTGACATATAATTACTATTATCGCTATTAAAAAATAGGGGTTGGTGATAGAAAGGTCAAAATTTAGGATTGTATGTATTTTTGTGTGCTGTATCACAAAATAATAAAAAACATAATTCCGTCCCAAAATTAAAACAAAAATTTAAGGGCGAACAAGCCCTAACATTTAGGGGGAAGAAAAATAGATGTTGATCATATATCCACCCTGGCCGATATGCACCTTAAGGATCACGGAAATCGTTCGAGCCGTTTCGGAGGAGTTCGGTCCCGCACACCGTGACACGAGAATTTTATATATTAGAAAAGATATAAATATAGGCTAATAAACAGGTTGATATATATTAACAAATACGTCGTTTTCATTTACAGGACAGTGTTCATTTAGAGTGACAATGTTTTACTAGATTATTAAATTTTGGCTAGTGTAAATGAAGTGCATTCCAAAGTCGAGTAGCCTCCGCTGTCAAAGATTTGGAAAAGAAATTAGAATGGCACCTATGAGGTCTTAATAATAAATTACTGGTTGAGGACAAGGCGTATGTTGTGACCATTGACCATGGTTTGAATCCCGCGAGCTAACGTAAATGAATTTTTCTTTTAAATATTTGGGAGTATGCGGATCAAACAACATACAGTACAGAAGCGAGACAATGTGTAGATTCCGGAAAACGGATGATCAACCATTGGGATGGGATTATATTTTTCGTAGACCAAATATGAACCTAATTACTAAATTTTGAAGACGCTCAAGTTTATTTAAGTGGTCTTCATTTCGAACTAGATAGCTTACATCTGCATAATCGACAATGGCGTTGTAAAAGGGAATGTGCTAACATATTTTTGTATTACCTATGAACATTATTTTTAGTGAACATATTGATTGAATACCATGTAAAGTTTATAAAACACAGCAGGAGAGTAAATAGTTAATACAACCACACCCAAGGCTGTGCAATTAGTTTGCGTGCGAATAATTAAGTCTCGGGTGAAACAGGGTTGTCTGATATACAAAAGATAACATGTATATATCCCGGGACTGCCGTTCTACATGCTGTATATTTATCTAGAATCCATATCAAGTAACATTTACATTTTTACAAAAACCCTAGTGTTGAAAACAAATTATTAATCTTTAGCAGTGAAACCTTCTTTAGGTACGCTGTGCATATTATGTGGATATTTAAAGAGCCTGTGCCGTCACGCGGCTATGTAACAACTAGTTGTAGTAAACTCTGCTCTCGTCGATTAAGGAAGCTAGAAAGTTACAGACAATGTGTCATTGTCTTATTTTTATCAATTATTTAATATAAAATTGCTGATAACACATCATTGATAATAATTTATGCAATAATAAACACACATATAGTATCTGTAATCGCAAAATAATAGCTAAATGCCTTATTTTCACCTGTCTTGTTACCTCTGATACTAGAAACACGAAGACCAATTTTCAGGGTTCATATTGTTATACTTATATGAGACTGTTTATATAATGATTAGTTAAATATGATACATCAAAGTAGAGTTTTAAAACTACTCATTTATATTTAAAGTATCTATAGATAATAATGTAACCGGACCTAAGGCAAGGACGTATACTTTTCCGTATCCATTTCAATGTGGAAGTGTTGACTATAATATAATTAAACATTTTTGTTTCGATTTGCTTCATTGATTAAAGCTGTTAATTACGTTCCCTACCTAGTATATATAGTAATAAGAACAAGGACTGACATATCAAAACCTATTTCTGATATAGGTATATAAGTTTTATAAAAAGGCGATATCTACGCTAGAATCTATCTATCTAGCAGGGACTTCTTAAACTCCTTACTTAAAAAGAACGGTACAATTTCTCGCAAAATTAGTTTAATAAATGAAATAAAGACTGAGAACTGTGTTAACATGCATTACAAAATTAAAAAATGTTATTGAATTTTAGTGGACGGGGAAAAAAGCACTTTCTTATCGATTTAAATTTTAGACAAGATTTTGAAGATTTTGAATATATTCCATATGGTATTTTGTTATATTTTATAATAGTCAGTTAGTTAAAAAAAATGTGTGATAATGATGAAAGTATTGAGTTTTTTTGGAACGGTGCATAGGAACCGTCCTAGTTTTAGGTATAATCGTGTTGATGTCAAGTATACTTTGTAGGCGTGAATAATTCGAAGTGCCCGGTTACTATTGTATTATGTTTTCTTTTAAAAAAATTTACATGTTACAAATTGATTGTAATTGCCAACCCTAGTATAATTACAAACAACTTAAGCTAAATGCGCGAAACCAATGTTTTGCACATTTGTGTGATATTGAAAATGTACTAAACTAACTAGACTGCCTACACACATCAAACACGTAAGATTCTTTTGATATCATTTGAAAAAATGTTCCATTATGTCAAATCTTTCTTTGCATAGCTCTTTGATTAAATGCATTCCGCGCAGAAAACATCAATGACAAAACTTGCATTATAATGATCTGTTTTTAACAGTGTTATTTATTTATTAATTACCTATTGCATACTATAACAGTACATGAAAATCAAAAGCAATTTAGCGTAACTTACAAGGAAATGTGTATGGGTCTCCTAACAGCGCTGGAAAGCCCAGTATAGTGAGACCAATTGATACTTACATAATATAAATATACGAATATATATATATACATATCAAAATACTGAATACAGTACATAATCTAATTTGATTTGTATATTTGAGAATTGATAATCTTAATGTAATATTATAAGTATATAGTATAAACTACTCAGTTAAGAATATTCTTCGACCATCATGTTGAATAAAAAGTTAAGGAACTAAAAAAAAGTAAATGGGCAGAGTACAAAACTCAGTCTTATCGCTTCATAGCGATTTCAACTAGACAAGACTAGAAAACCTTTGCTATAGGAATAATTATGGCAGCGTAGAAGGTGGCATATTCCCATAAACTTACACTTACTGTACATGTATACATTACACACAAATAATCATATTATCATTGATATGTGCTTATAAATATAGTAATAATTGAGGTACATATAACAGAGTAAATAACAAATATATAAAATACATATGAAGTCGTCTATAGCTGCTGCAACGAGATTGACTAACAATCATTTACAATGTACAATGTTAAAATTATATCAAAAAACCTAAATTTATTGAGAATTTATTTCAAATTTAGCAACGTTGACCGTTTATTTACCTGTTGATTACTGATATCACATTATTCCCCCGGAACTGAAAACTATGTTGGAGACACTGCGGGGATAAGCTAGTTTATAAATAACGTATACAAAATGAAAACGTTATATGTATGTCTTGTTAAAGTACGAGATTCAATTATTCTAATCTGGTCTCTAGCACGTTTGTACCCGGGTTAATCCCCTTACTCGTTGAATCCTTCGTCGGAAGCCTCGTAAGGCGCTTAACTACGCCCTGCACTCACCTTGTTAACCTATTACACCCACGCAAAACAGAGCGTTAACTTTATTAATGTCTTAAACAAATGTTCCACGGTAAGTTATTTTCATAACGTATTGAACTGAAACCATAACAGTTAACGAGCTATTGGTGCCTATTATTTTAGATTTCAAGAGCTCAATAGTGATCGAATACTGAAAAGAACATATATCTTATAAGATTATATCTTTATTTTGTTTTCAACACCTGCTAATAGTTTACACACTCCCTAAACATATGTTATTAACATTGTCAAGGAACCACTACTTACTAATTTATTGAATTTTAGACGATAACATTTGAAGATATGTACAGTATTTTGAAATATTAATTAAATAATAATTTATTTTGCGAATAATCTTAAAGCGTCAATTATTGAAAGCAAAAGCAGTTTTAGCGCTTGACTATGATCTCACCTGACGGTAAGAGGTGATATACCTTTTATGGTTTCTACACAGCATCGTACCGGAACACAAGTCTCTTTGTTTGGCGGTACGTCTTTGTTGGTAGGGTGGTAATTAGCCACGGCCGAAGTCTCCCTCCAGTCCAGACTCAGACAAATTAGAAAATACAATTTCCTAAATTCGTCCTACCGGGGATCGAACGCGGGATCTCTGCTAGCAAAGGGAGTACTCGCACCACTGTTCCGGTACAAGTTTAAATTTTCCTTCTGTTCTTAAGGTTACGAAGACTAGTTAATACTTAACATCTTTGATATTAACGATCTATAAATAAAAAATAATACTGCCAATGTATTTCAAAATAATTTATGTTCAAAGTATATTTTTGAATAATGCTTTCAACAAATCAATTCTTTCAAGGAATGACAGCTATATACTCTATGAAACTACAGGAGCACTTTGTTAACAACTACTGGAACACTTTTGCTTTCAAAAAACCGGTTCATGAGCAGGATACCTCGTTATGGTTTTCCAAGCATACCGACGTTAGTATCACAATTCCGTGCGTCTTCTTTCTTTATAATATGAGATATTTCCCAATATTTTATAATATATCAGTCGTTTTGTGTACCTTATGGGAAGTCACGTTTTATGTTCGACCTTTATATTGAATGTCATATTATAATAATTTAACGTTGAAACTTTATGTAGCAGTCGTTACATGCAGGTAAGTGTTAAGGAATAGGCATCATTCTACAATAAGTGCATTTTATAGATATAAATCGGCAATTGAGTCTACTATCATGATGTTAAGTTTATGGTATGTATAGAAATTTCGAGAAACAATTAGTAATTGCGATGTGAGTTTGAAAGGCTTAGATGTTGTGTATATCTATTCTCCCTCAATTATCTAGTCTACTGGTTCGCTCACGCAACGAAATATTGCCCCTCTTTATGCTGGTACTTTGTAAGGGCATAAGTACTTTTCGTAACCTCTGTCTAAAATAGAGATATAAAAAGATCTTCTCCAGGTATCTATTGAATCATCACGATATGTCCGGAACTATAAGGCGTAGAGACTCGAAATTTGGTAGGAATATTCCTTTTGACGAGTAGAGGTCACCTAGGAACGGATTTTACGAAATTTCTTTCGCAAGGGGTTTGCGGGGTGTTATACGTATGTTACTTATTTGTAAAATAATTTGTCTAAATTTATGAAAATGCTGCCCAGAAAACACTCCACGCAGACGAAGTCGCGGGTTCAGCTAGTTATAAATATATCTGATATATAAAAATAAAAGAAATGTCTTTAATTGCGAATACTTACACGATTACACTTTTCCTAACCATTGAAAGGTTCAGTCTCGTGTGCCAAAGGGATAATAAGTATATAAATTTGCAGGTAGATTTATTGTGAGTTTGAAATTAAAACATGTATGAACCCAAAAATCAGGAAATGACAATTGTAGTGCTTAGAAATTAGCATAACAACCATAAGGCGGAAGTTGAGGCGATTGTCTAACTAACGTACTAACGTAATGAGTTTAATCTCGCAGCCTGGGTCTAGGTTACGAAACTGCTGTTTTAACATCTGTTAAAATAGCAAAATTAGATATTATTGGTATCAATTATTCAGTTTTTCATAAGGTAGCCATTTTAAAAATACTGACTTAACCGTCTGAACCTATTTATATTGTATGATGAGAGAATGTATCACAGAAAAATATCTTAGAGTCAAAAATAATTACTAATATTAGACAGACGAAGTCGCAAGCAGATATTTTTGAAGTTTATGGATCTCTACCTTCAATAACTTAAAATGTCAGAATGGCGCGTTGATACAGTATTTTTAGACCTGTAGAAACAATATAAAAGGTGCGCAATAAGGCTTATAAAAGGGCGCGTTAAATAAATGATCAAGTAACTATGAAACATAATCTACTAATTTATGATCATCAATCACAGTTATTCATTTCTTCTGCAAAGAATTCTTAAAAAAGGCAAGCCATAAAGCTTGTGACACGACACAAATCACGAATCACGATTCATCGTGAGGTCTAACCATAAAATAAATTGAAGTGTATCTCCATTTAGAAAAAATGCTTATGTTGGACTCAATTCAGTTACTTATTGCGTTAAAGTAAATACCAATTTTTTTATTTGTTGCGTAGTTCCGGAAATAATGTAACGATTTTAATGAAATGGTGTCCATTTCTATGGATCTATTTGTCCCCTTGATACGTTTAAATAATGTTATTCTTGGACAAGTGTAGATATATTACCAATAACGGTAAGGAGCATTGTCACCCAGAACCAGTGCATCCACCAGTGAAGCGTCATGACGGCAGCGTGTTGATATTTGCTTGAGACACCGACCTGCAACAATTTGAAAGAATTAATTATAATCATTTATTATGTATATAAATAAATGTAGGGACATATACTCATATAGATTGGGTACACGATGTATATTATATGTATAGGTATTCATATTATTAAAATGGATACCCAACATTAGTTATTTGTTCAATAATGTTTAATGATGTAACTAATTTTTTCGCCATAGATAAAAAAAGTTATTAGATAACAAAAATTAAAGTTATTGATGTGTTAAAATTATTCATAAATAAATATAGTAACATCGTTTATGTATTTAGCTAAATTGTTCTTTTAATCATCTCAATTTGGTGTAATTACGAAAACAAATTCTTATTCATTGGTTATTCTATGATAATAAAGTACGTATTCGATGATTTAAACCAAGAGGATGTCTACCCTAACTACTAAGTTTTTGTTATTATGGTACAAAACTATTCGCTCGCAGTGTAACTTATTGACAAACATTGTTACGTGTTGTTTCAAATAAGTAAATTGTAATTATTTTTGTAACAAAATAAAGTCTCTTAAACCATAACTACCTATTTGAATTTAACACATTGTATTAAAACACAATCATCACAAGTTGCAATAAATCTCCAAGCGTCATATACATATAAGACCGTCTTCCTAAGAAAAACAGGACACATACAATCTAAACTAATATTTTAAAAGAGGAAACATTTGTCTTTTTATAAGTATGTACGTATTTATGTTTGTTTTTTACTATTAGTAAGCTGCATTATCACTGAGTGACATAGGCCATATTACTTTTTCAAAAAAATAGGGATTCCTAAGATAAATGCATTAATGTAACCCAAGGTGAGAAAAAATTACTCACAATAATCTGTTATTGCGTGCGCTCCAGAAACTATTAATGATATAACATAACGTATTAATATCTATAAAAAGTCTGCAATACCATATTTCCAACTACTGTAGTTATGCCACTATAACTATTTTTTTTACATATTAAAAATGCCGACAACAACCAAACCATATTATTCATACCTCTGTAATAATCCCATTTCTTGAGGTGTTGTTGATAAGTCACCTGCTTTCTCTATGGAATGAAATCAAAACAAAAATCTTTAAAGTCAGTCTTGTTAAGTGTTGTTTACATCAGTTCGGTTCAATTTATAAGTTGATTAATGTTGCTATACATGATTAGCAAGTTCGAACGTGTTAAATTTACTAATTAAATCTTAGTCCGTCCCATCCTAATGAGCGAGGCCTTGTAGGAGAGGAACACGAGCAGTAATTAGCGGGGCATTAATTTGATTGAATACATCATGACTTTCGGAAGGATGCTTCATAAAGAAATTTACGTTGTACTGGAATGAACTGTTGTTGGGAGTACACAGTTCTTGAAGTTTCTTTACAAACTTACATATTATAATTAATATAATAAAAAAATTGAAATTGCATATTAACATTGTTCGCGACTTTTCCCCTTCGTTTAGCAAATAAGATAAAATACGATCATGAACCGGCAATCTTCGCAAGTGTCAGCTGACGATTAAACAGCTAGACAAATCAAATAAAAAGTTCTTTACTCATGTACGCTTTTACAGAGCTTTTGAATCCTCAAATACAGTAAATTCCTTATATTATTTACAATGTGCGACAAGTCATTGCTTAATGTCATACAATTAAAGTAAAAATATTTGAAATTTAAAGTTACTAAGGATCCATCGCGCTCTTTTCTGAGACGAACCCAAATCAAACTCAGTTGAATAATATTCTTTGTATCAGTATAGTAACAATATAATTTCAATGTATTTCAAAGTCAAATTATCTTTTTTCAAGTAGGCCTACTTTTTTTTTAGGTATTTTTGAATCGGCCAATATATTTTTTTCCACACTAATTCTAATGTATGACTGATGATGGCATTAAAGAACGATTTAAAATCTAAAGTTACGAGGGTTCCTTCGCGCCTCGTCCTGAGATGAGCCCACAAAAAACTCAGTCGAGCATTTTGATTTTTTTTTACCATCATCATTACAATATGTAATAATATATGTAAGTTTATCATATTTATATATAAATTATAGCAATTTTTTTACTCCCAGGCGTTTCTATCGTTTAAGTAATCTTGCCACTTATAGTATGACTCTGCAATCAATTTTCTTTTAACAAAGATTTTGAATTTATTAAGTGACATCTCTAGAACGTCTTGTGGGAGTTTGTTACAGAAACGTATACGGTTACCCTTAAATGTGTTGCCAATTCGTCATTTGAGATTTCAATAAATTATTTGTATTAATTTTCTAAGATTTTTCAATATGCTTTCTTTTAATAAATATTTCTAAATTTATCAAGTGGCATCTCTAGAACATTTTCCAGAAGTAAAATATAAACACCGTATAGCTTTAAATGTATTGTTAATTATTATATATTGGCCAACTAGAGTAAATAACAATTTTTTTTTATAACAATCATATTTTTATACAGTATTAGTAGTTATATAGCAAACGAAGTAGAAACAGGAAGCGTGGCATCAGTGATCCGTGTTTTCGGTTCAAATTTAATAGCAGCTTCCTTTAAGGGAGATATCACTGATATATTAATACGTATCTATTAGCACCAGCATTATTAAAATAAAAACTATGTAGTACAATCACCAAGCTTTAAAATGTTTTATTATTAGAGGTTTCACTTTGCCTGCTTAGTTAGAAAGCTAGCTATCTTAACGACGAATTGTATAAATAGGCTGTTAAAGAATTCCGTAATATTTCCCAAAACATTTCATCATTATTTTACGACTAATGCTCCTTGTTTATGTGTTTATATACAATAAGCTCCATACAAAAATGTATATTGCACTTAGAAAAGCTTGTAAAGCTTTCCTATTTTATGTCGCTGCCAGTAAGACTTTCATTAGAGACTGTTTACGTTTTAGACAATCTTTTCTGTTATTGTCTATTCTACACTACGCTCCGTGTTGTTCCACGGCAGTGTAAGATGAGTAACAAAGGAAAAGGTTAACTATCTCTCTATTTGCTTTTAGACTCATTAGTACGTGAATAGGATTGTGTGAACTAAGAAAAACAATTGAAACTGACTATAATCTTCATCTTGAAGATTAGGTATGCATTTTAATTAGTGTGTCCTATTTAAACGGCTTTAGTGTTTCATTTTGATGTTACACTTGTATTAGTTTAGCGCATATAAAGGAATAATAAATTTGGTGCCAGTATTTTCATCAACATCAGACCCATACGTTAGGTTGGTTTTAATTAAATCAAGGAATTAAGATAAATTGTTCGCGTGTGTTGTCTCAGATACAGTTTTACATTGCAACAGCTCTGTAACAAAATTAGAATTTGTATATCGAAATACAAGCTTTGAAACATTAAGAAGTGACTTAAGAATAAGCATTGTATTATTAAAGTAATGCTCACTTAACAAATAATGCTCGATTTCAACTGAAATAGTACAAATTGTGTTCTTCTAGGAGATCACCTTCCTACTTATACAAATGAGTTTACAATGATCAACACAATTATATATACGTATACCATGATACGAAAATCAGAAAATAGTAAGTAAAAATAATAAAGGTTTTGAATTTAAATAAACGTGCATGAACATTTGTGATTGTGTGAGTTCGTGTACATATACATTTATAACTCAAATTCTTATGTAATTCCATTATAAGATTGCAAGCGTAAATATTTTTTATTACATATAGATTTGCCCTAAAAACTAACTTTCTAATTTCGACTTTGTATTTGAAGGTCCTTAGCTCCAAAACTTTTAAAATTATCACGGCTTCGTGGCAGTCTTTCTTGACTAGGTATATTTATGTGCAAAGTAATGCAGTATAATATTATGTATTAATATGGAACTGTGCAAATAATAACTGCGTTTATCATCCAAGTTTGTATATAATTAAGACAAGCAAATACATAACTTGCAACACGTGCTTTAGGACTCCGAACCTTAATTTACATTATGATATAGCTTATATATTTCGTGAATTTTGAACGTCCTTAAATAATTCTCGTTATATTTATATTGAACTAGAAGATAAAATATATTCAGGATACAATAAGTTTCTTTGTAGAATCGAGTAATGAGTTCAAGAAATTTATCGCGTATTTAGGCAACGTTGTTAAGCCTATGGACGTTAAAAGCTCATTTACTAGCGTTAGCTACAAAATACGAGCGTCGCCTTTGTAAATTTGAAGGCAAATTGTGGAAAATTGACGATTTTTCTTATTATGGGGTTACAGTACAATTTTCTTGAAATATTGAGTAAGCATGACGACCTTTAAAATGGTGCGTTGTTTACATTCAACAAAAGTAGTCTTGTATGTTTAAAAACGTAATTATCGAAACCTAAAAAGGCCCCATAAACTTTAGCTAAAAAAAAATAATTTAGGTAGACTAAAATTGGTAGAAAAAACTGATTATAATATATATCACGGCGATGGATCCCTGATACAATAGTATTTTAAAGTAAAAGAAGTCCCTAAGCAAAATTTAAAAAAAAAAATGGATTTCATCAATGTGACAATTTTTTCATATTTGAGCAACAAAGAATTATCGAGGCAATTGCATGTGTTTTCTGGTAATATTTTGGAAAGAAATCCAAAATAAGGGCTTAAAGCTATTCATTAGAGGGAAAACAACAACCCAAATACGTCACTGTCGCATAGAACAAGTAACACAACACTTGGACAATACTTCGTTAAATCCTAAATACGCTGCCAAGAAAGGAAAATATCGGTAAGAAAATGACGATGACAATGTATGACATTGTACACAACTACAGCTATGATTAATATTAGGATAAGGAAAAAGTGGACGTTAAAGCCCACGAATTTCTTACAAGTCTACATATATGTACCGAGCCTTTAAAAAAAGAGTAGGTCTTAAAAAATATCAGGCAATTACTAGAAAACGTATTTGTAATTTTTACGCATTAACAACAATAAATAAAACTTTACATCATAACAAGGTGGAATAAAATAAAACTACCATGCAACTACTGTAGATCATGTTACATTTGAAATGCCTAATTTATTTACCAATTTTTTTTTAAGTCAACAAATATGACTTTGGTTTCCAAAACACCATTATTACGTTATTTTGGATAAATTCTTTGTAGTCAAGGACTTACTAAATATAGGGGTAGAATTTTCCATGATTAATGGTTGTACACGTTGCTCGCAATAAAAAAGATTTCTACCACTTTTTGGTAAGTACTGTAAATTTTATGCAGTCCGACAATGTAACCGTATTTTTGGGTGCGCGTGATTCGCTCTGATCCACATGAGGCGGGGCATAATTTTTTCATATAGGGTTATCAAATGTTAACCAACGTTTTAAACAAAATAAAATAAAAACGAACCTTTATCCTCTGACCGATATAAACTTAAAATTACTTTAACTCTATATATATTTATTATGTGCATAGGCCTCCTCTAGATTCCCCCACTTGTTTCGCTCTGTTGCCAATCTTCGCCAACCTTTTGGCAAATCGTCCTCCCATCTCTTTACTGGTCTGCCTCTGCGTCTTTTCCCGGTTCTTGGATAATCGGATAGTTGGTCCATCTTTCGTTTCGCGTTCGCATCATGTGGCCTGTCCAGCTCTATTTCAGTAATTTCTAATATCCGATTTTTTCCATCTGTCTTGTAAGCGTATATTCAGCATACTTCCATACCTCTTTGACATATACAAATAGTTTGTGTTCGGTACTTGGGAGTAAACGACCAGGTCTGACAACCATAGGTTACGCATGGGAGGATATAAGTATTGAACATTGAACGACATTTACTTATTTAAAAATACAATGACTTTTTATTGTGAGAGTAATCGGCATTCGTAAATGATTGTATTTTTCACAGAATTTGCTTTGTTGTAATTTAATCAGTTCATTCATTAACAGAATGATGAAAATCTAATGAATATTCTATATGAAAATCTCGTGTTACGGTATTAGTTATATAATGCCTCCGAAACAGCTTGGCCGATTTTTATGATTTTTTTATATGTTAGGTAGGACTGGGAACATTTTTAATTTCCCAACAGGTCCCCTAATTTTTTTATCGTGTTACGAAGTTGTACGGATTAGCTAGTCTAATACATAAAAATCTCGTGTCACAGTATTCGTCATAGACTACCTCTGAAATGGCTTGATCCAATTTAATCAAAAATGTTTCATTTGTTTGGTGTGTCTGGGAAATATTTTTCGGTCTCCTACCCCCCATTTTATTTATCACGAAGCGAAGTTGCGCGAATCAAGTACATACTGTCAAACGCTGTTTTAATATTTCATTGTTGTATTGGCTAAATTACTTATATTATTTTAATTATTAATTAGTGACGAGTATGTGGAAAGTAAATACATCGGATATTTAACAAGTAGTTTTCTGACAACCCTAGTCGTTGAATGTATTGTTGATGCGTCAGTTTTCTAAAATCGTTAAAGAGGGAAAGTCAATGGGTTAAAAAAATGTGTTTATCATGTTTGCAAATTCATCAATATATATACTATGATTTCTTCACACGTGGCATTTTCCACTAAAAATATGCTTTAATGCTGTGCAATAAAGTTGCCGATTGCGAGGATTATCCTGCCTACAAATCGCTTAGTTAAACATTCCTAAAAATTTGACCCACGAACTTCCATAAACTAGAAATTTCGAGATGTCCATCAAAAAGGTATAAAAGATAGAAAACGAACAAATACTCGTACATCTACGAAATGGGCCATTTTAGACAATGGGCTATTGTACGTGGAATGAGGCCTTTCCTTGACAGGGAACATCACCTATTGTTGCTCAGAAAGATTTGTATTATACAAAAAAGCCAGATAATTGCTTTAGTGGGTAACCGCCTCCTGAAATTGTGCTTTCTTTATTTCATCTTCTTGTGAGTTACGTATAATTTGTAAGATACAATAGAAAACTGTAGCTTGCCCATTTTAAAAATGAACGCATATAAGATGTCATTAAAAATTGTATGAAAAGTCTCCCTTTATCTTGGTTTGGAGTTTATGATGCTGCGATAAGTCTACTTGTGTATGTCTACTTAATATCGCTGCTTTAGATAAATAATAAGACAGTCACTTATTAAAAAAATAGTTATGGACAATACAGTATCTAGAATAGTTTGATGTGTTTGTGTCATCACAACATGAAACTTTGTATTTGGTTGACTTAAATTTGGAAATGGCTGTCCCATAAACTGACCTTTTTTGAATTAGATCACTATTCTTTTAAAGCAGGAAAATGTATATATTGGTAAGAATTCCTGTTTGATATTTACAACTTGAGCATCTGCAAAGAATTCAAATAGTGAATTGCTTGTGTCTTGTAAATACACAAAATTGTAAGGGTCAGTTTAAAAACGAAATATATGTATTCTAAGTAAATAATACACCCTATTTTTTGTTTTGTATTACACTTACATCGATTCATACCTGTGTTTTATCTCGCCGGACAACATGTCTGTTAAAATCATTAACCGGATTCCCCGAAAGAGTCATTTTGTTCGTCATGTTCTAATTTAGTAAGGGTGTGACTTTGATCATATAATTTCATGGTTCAATATAATTTTATTTTTGAACTTGGAATTTCTGATACAATGGAAATTTTTGAAAAAGTAGGCAAATCAACTGTTTATAATAAGCTCAGTTGCTGGTATAAACCAATGAAGAGGTAAAAAAATTTAAGATTTATTTACGGGTATAAGTAACGTGTACAAATTTATGTTCATTCATTCAGACACTTCTTTCATTTTATTCCGTAGTATGGATAGGAAATATAATAATTAATTAGGACATCTGTCAATAATTTACATTTCAATTATTCAAAAGGACAAAAGCGATACGTCTTTAACTCAGAAAGAGGTCTATTCAATTTATTACTGTGTATAAAGACGACTAGAGGCTTCAAAGGGTTAACGCTGACTTTCAAAGGACCTTGTTATATATTTGTATTGTATATTTTAAATGTTTTTGTGGACAATTTTGTAATGAGACACAGCAAACTTTAGTGTCGAAATACGGGTTGAGATTTAGGATTCGGCAATATATAATGCCTGCGATATAAAGAGATTGAGACCCATATATCCACTCCCTACGAGATATTCAAGGCTATATGCGATTGAAATAAAATTTAGTAACGTAGATGACATCCTAATTGGTGAAAATTTTAATACCTGTCGAGGTTAATCAATATACAGATAAAATGAGTAATACATAATGTCTATACTCAATTTGTAATTCGTATATTCTTAGTTAAACAGAGTTAGTACTCACAATTGTAGCTCGAGGAAATTTCCTAGAGGCTCAAAGTTTCAACAACATTATTTGAGACAACTTACAAAGTACATATTTTATCTGTTAAACGTGATTAATTATAAAAATGTAGCATTAACGACCCATGTTTGAAGTGTTACTCATTAGTTTTTGCATAGAATGCTATTTGGCTTTTCAATTCAATACAAAATATTGTAAGGCTTTAGTCTTATTGTACTACTTTATGCTAATTCATTCACGGGTTTTGCGGCACGCCTTTGAAACTCCTGAAAGCCGTTTCATGAATAATCCCTCTCGAAGTTTCTTAAAATTTCGTTTGAAGCGCCATCATCTTCCCTTACTGTCATAATCTTTCCCAAAACAATTTAATATTAAACTACACCTTCGTTTTCTGTTACGATGCATTTATATTAGTGACTGGTTAATACGGTTTGTATTTTATTATTTAGTAACGTATATAATACCAATACAAATTAATCGTATATATCGTACCTTCCACTCAGTCTACCATTCATTTGTGCAAATCATTGAGAATCTGTTCTATAGTTTTTTAACTTGTCGTGAACAGATTTTTTAATAATATGTAAGGTATATTTGGTACAATGGTTACAATAATCGTATGAGTTAAGTTAAATTAGTAATGGCGGAAATAAAATAAATCCGAAGTCAGAACTACAAAAAATTACAATTAAATAACATATTTTACTTAATTAACTTACTTTTAAAGCTATTATCCGTAAAATAATAATGTGTAAGGTACATTTCAGTAACTTTAAATAGTTGCATGAGGAAAAGCGGCAACGGTTGAAATTAATAGAGGTCTAAGCAAGTAAATTTATATGAGCAATAAACAATGCAACTACATAGAAAACTATATAACTAATAAAAAATACCTTTCCGAAATGAAATTTTGTGTTTTTTGTTAACGTCTAAAAAGTTAGCCCAATTTTTGAAGGTATATAAAAAACAAAACAAAAAATACACAATTACGTACAATTTTTTTATAGTGGAGAAAAGAATTAATGGTAAAATAAATTTTACCAAAATTAAATTGTTTATGTGTAATTAAATTGCGGAAAATGATATGAATGGACACACATATGAATAATGCGAATTTATATAGAACATTTTACCGTCTTAAAATTACATTTTAAGTTATTTTATCACATTTTATTATATCGTATAACGTGCCATCTAAAAATCAATATATTTCTTAAATACAAGTTATTAGTTTAATGGATATTAATATGAGTAACATAAGAGCGAATAAAAATTTTCGCAACCTGAATACTCTTCATCTGTGGGACAGAATAGGTCTTAAACCGGTAAAGACACTGCGGCACTGATCGTTTAGTGAACTTAACCTTGTATTTAAAGCTAATAGCTACGCGGCATGTGTTGCCAAAGAAGTATGTGGAGCACATAGTCTGATAGTGTAAAAGAACATATATTTTTTGACGTGAATATGCCTTTAAAATCGCATCTATAGGGAGGCATTTCAAAAAAACGAATGATTACAAAATGATCCCTCTATTTTGTAATCATTCGTTTTTTTACAGCTTAGTGTTGCAGCTACATATCTACAAACTTCATCCAAAATTCAATGAAACCACTAAAGGATCAAAGAATTTATTATGTTAATTTATAAGCGCAGCGAAGGGTGAATTCACGCCATTTTGAAGCTATTACTAGTTACGAGACGTATTCACGTACTACAAACGGCCGTGTCCGTAACACAGTTTATAGTGGATAGCACTTGAGTACCGAAGATGAAGTATTGGGTTTAATGTGTAAATAAGGGTTCTTTTTGTGTAATGAGTTTAAGAAGTTCGAAAGCATAATGCTGTAAAAATTGGATTTAATCTTTTATTCCTTTTTAAAATAATAAACAGGCAATCGGTTCACTTAATGTTAACTGACTATTCTGGACCTAGCCTTTTGCATTCTCTTTCACCATAATTTTCATTAACTAAAACACATTTTAGTAGTTCCATTTCGTATTTTGATTTTTTTTATAAAGTTTAAGGATATAAGACAAGAAGGATGTACTTACCGATTACGTGTTCCGGTGATTCACCGTGGTCTCATATGTTGATCACCGAGATGAATCTGTGGAAATAGAAATTAAAGATCTAAGTCTAATAAAACAAACAGACCATAGATAAAATTTGGCTGTCATTGTTTACTATTATCGGAGAACATTATTTTATTTTACAAAGTAGATAGATTTAAATATTAAAGATTTTGTAAGATTTGAGATTGAATTTGATTTACAAAATCTGTGTATATAATACCTGAAAACTGTTTCTAAGTCCGTTATAGGCTTAGAAACCATCCAGCTTGTTTTATTACCAAATCAATAATTCGATGATTATTCAACACCCCTACAAAACCCACTCACTGATGACGACTTCTTCAAACTACTCGTATTTAATATTGACTTGAAAGTGTAAAGTGACTCCTTTCGCAACATTGACGTTCACTAAGTACGGATTTCCGCATATATCTCATGGGATAGGGAACTACGCGAATGAAACCGTGTAAACGTGAACTGTAAACCGTTACAATTCAGAATTTAGAATACATCTAAGTGTGGTATACATTGCAACACATTACCGCGTGAGACTCCGCTGCTCACTCGCTACTTCAAAGTTTTAAAACTATTTTGCGTAACTGGCTTATCACTATACTTTATCACACTATTACTAATACAGCGTGACAAATTGTTAATGTTTTTTCAACTTGTCTGCTTCGCTGCACCCTTCATTAGTTATCCAGGACGGCCTTGTGTTTAGAAAGGTTTGTTGCAGTAAAAAACCTCAAATAAATTAATTTTATTGTTGTTTGCTAGCAAAATGTTTAGTAGACGTTTGAGTTTTACATCCTTTGAGTGTATTAAGTTAATATAATTTACGAAGATTTTCACGTGCATTACATGCTTTACACCTTCAGTTTTTAACACTATATTCATAAATCATTGTTGTTATCAACTTAACTGTCACTGGTTTTTGTTACCAATTTTTGTCACCAAATAATTAGGGCTTTGGAATAGGACAGGCAGTCTTACTGAAGGTCCAGCATTTTCATGAAAACTGGTATTTGGTTAAACTTGGGTATATTTCAACCAAGCTTGGCTTCTATGTATTATTATTAATAAAGTTTTATATGTATTACACATTAAATAAGCCTCTTAAAAGTACACCTTTTGCAATTAATTCTTTTAAAACAAACTTACAATTTTTGGTACACTATTGCATTATAAACCCCTTGTTCGATGGCAATAGAATCTTCGTATTTATATTGTATTCCATATGACCTAAAACTGTTGTATAATCAGTTATCGCCCTATTAAATACGAGGACATAACAACTGTCCGCTTGAACGTGTTCTTCAGGTGATTATAAGTAATGGGTATAGTATTACATTTTTTCATGGGCTTGTTATAATACTTAAGCTATATCGCAAAAAAATCTACAGCATTCGGATAGATTATCATGTAGACATCGATCTACTTCCTTCCTACTTTATAACCTATCTTATGAAATATACTATATTAAGCTGTAATCTTATACACACTAATAAATCGCAGAAATCTCATCAGGCTGACATTAGTAATACTTACATAAGCACACAAGATGACGGACAGTTAGTCTTCAACTATCATGTCGAAGGAAAAATCGAAGGGACTTAATGAAAAAAATACAAAGTGATGGATACACAATTTTGGCATGTATAATAAAGTTTCAAGAGCTATATGGTAGTAGTTACACAGGTGGACTCTTACTATATAGCACGATCGAACCCGGGATATATCTGTAGTCTCTTTATACACCTTATGTGCTAATAGCATTTGAGTTAAGATGTTTTTAAGCCTGCTATGTAATTAAATGTCTCTACTATTAAAATGTACAAAATCTTTTGTTCACCAATTCAAAATCTACAACAGTAGTAGTATTGCAAAATATTTTGTTTTCAAAACTATTAATGTCGCGCCAACAAACCCTGAACCAGCGATATAAGCTAAGAAAAATGAGAATAGAGGTCATAAAATGAATATGACTCACTATATAAATACAATATAATATAAGCATGTATATATGAGAACAAAGAGAAGGGAGGCGATGAGGTAAATCACCTGGTGAATCACAGTAAGTTCCGTTTTATGAAACTGTGTTTAATATGCTAATTTGGTTGCAGATTGTTCTCTTGGGTAATCCAATTGCTTATTGATTTGTACCTGCTTGTATGTTGTAACTTAACTGTTGAGGAGTCTATTATGTTACTTATTATTTTGTATAACAGGCCGTTAAATATTTTCCGGATATGTGGTAATTCTTGCCTTAATTATGTTACTTATAAATGTAATAGTTTTACAACAATTCCTTTCCTCGTCTAACCTTCAACAAATATATAGTAAATATAACTTATAGTGACAAAAAATATGAATTAATGACCAAACATTTTTTTGTTTCTATGTTATAGAACGATTTAGACGTTTTTGAAGTGAAATTTCTTATGCTGATTTCGTTTCAAGGTTTAATAAATAAACAACAAGTGGCATTTTAATTTGCCATTCGTCATTTAATTTTCTATTTTTCATAAAATATAAAATAAAAATATTTAATCAATTCTCTTTTATATATTTTAAATTCAAACACAAAATTTAATTAATAATTTGTAATATTGCCAAAAAACATGTGACATTTTTATGACAATTAAACTCATTAAATTCCTAGCATATTTTCCTTTTTTCCTTCCTTTAAGTCTCGAAAATCTATGGTTTTAGATTTGCATAAATATAAACAAGACTTAAAAATTTGTTTACTAAAAAAGTTTCACTTCTGACATGTGTACTTTGTACGCACGCAGTTTTAATTTGAAAGGATTTTATTGTCAAATGAGTTTTTTTATTGTGTTACTATTCTTGCAAAAGAGCGAACACTTCGTATATTAAACTTGAGGCTGTAATCAAACTATTTCTGGTATACATAATGAAACTTAGAATTTTAAGCTCTAGTGAAGCGATGAAAACAAGTTTGAATAAAATTGTAAATTTTTTCAAATTTTTGGCAAGTGCATTGTTGTATATGCAATTCAAAATGCCGTCAATTTTACAGCGTTAGTTAAAACATTGCTAACAATTAGACTATAAGATTCATTTACTTTGTATATATTTTTGTTAAATAAAAAAATATTATCAAATAAATTACGAGAACCTTGTAGATTCACAACTCGACAAAACCTACAAAGCTGTGTCAAGATTTTGCTATATATAGGCATTTAATAAAATCAAACGTAGAGGAATGTGGTCCTTAGGATCACAAACTTGATTGATACAAAGGTGGCGCGAGGACCTGGGATCTCCAACGGCGGGTCTGGTCACGGTAGGGGCTATCCGTCTTCGTCTAGAGAACTGGTTGTCTATGGGGGCACGGATCACTTTCTTATAGACTGGTGCAGGTCTGGACCGGACATGCTTGTTTCGGCAAATACTTGCAGCAGGACCCTCTGATAGAATACACGGTGTGGGGACTCCAGCGGCATCTTTTGACGTCGTTGGTCGGAGGGGACCTTTTGCTGGAGGGTATAGTTGGCGCAATGCTCACTAGCGAAAGGGAGTGGAGGGCAGCGGCCTCCTTTTGCGAATCTCTTATCACACTGAAGGAGGCGCATGAGAGGCAGAGGAAGAACTCTATAGACGCTCCCCTTCTCCGGCGCACTTCCTTCCTGAGTTTCCCAGCGGGAGCATCCCGGAGCCCCAGGATAGATTGCGTCTTCCGATCCTCTTGTGCTCTGGGGAGCGTATCGCTGGGTTTTAGTGGGTATTCTGGCTTACTGCCAGCGAGTACCACACTCTCGTTTAGGTTTTGTCTGAACGGAAAGGCATTTCCTAGCGTGAAAAAAAGGACCACATATTTATATGACCAGTTATGACATAGTTACAAATCTTTGTGGTTAGCAACACCGTCAGAAGTTTTACATCTGAACAGCAATTGAACGCTTTTATAAACACACCATTGTGTACATAGGCGTTCAGTTACTTAAAGTCTAGACTCAGCGTTGCTTTAGTAACTCTATACGTTTCTAGTGAGGCCTTTTGAGGTCGTTTAATCGGAGTGTAACTGATATGTAGCACAATGTCGTATGCAGGAGATATTGCTACACTATTGCATGGCAGCACAACAATACTAAGTAGGACTACATTATTTTTGTTAGTATGAAAATGCAAGTCAAGCGAAATTGCTCCTTGTCTAATTGAAATAGAGGCGCATGGTTTGGATGGGCGATATTTATTTGAGAATAAAGCCTTCTGTCATTAGGGAGCGGTGTCCATGACAGATTAAGGCCGTGCATTGTGTGTCGTATAGTATTACGACTGGAAATTAGATGGTTTCGGTTTTTTTTTGTAATCGGCTTCCGCTTTATCAAAACTGTTCAATTAAAATTTTATTATTGGTTGTATGGTGTATGCGTGTTCACCATTATTTCTATTGTGACAAATAATTTCATTTTCCAATAGGAAACCTTTAACAAATTGAGTCAAGTTGGTCGAGGCTATACAGACTTTTAGGACTGTCGGTGTATTATTTATAGCGGAATTATTTATTTATTTTATTTTGGACAGCCAACAGCAGGTACATATTATATGTTCATTTAATTTATGATCAAAAAATAACTAAGATACATTTAAATATATCCAACAAATAATAGGCTATAACAGCATGCGATAATCATTATACGTGTCAGATTAAATGAAATTACATATAATGTCATAAGAAGTTGATAATATTATGAAATGTCAAACAAAAATTGAAATTAAAAATTAAACATTAATAATTAAAGGAAAGATGTGAAGTACAAATAAATAGAAAAAAACTTATAACTACAATAACATTGGCCAAAGTATAGAATTATTATAGCATTATATGTATAACATTGTTTTAAAGTAAAAAGTTTTTAAGTAAATAAAATAACCAAAAACACGAATAATTTATTTACCGTGAAGCACTTAGGTTCTTAGAAAAGTTTTATCTTACGTATAAAGTTGAAGCTTCGAAGTTTCTCTGCTTCAAAATAGTTGAAAGTTGTTATTTGAATAGGCGAAATTCTCTTTCATTGAAAGTACCAAGACATCTTGTTTATTAATTTGCGTCGACTTAAGTTCATTTTATTTATTGCGATATATATTTTTTACTTCTACGTGTAAGTAACGTCAACGTGCCATTAACTATAAATGAATGCGGACATAAATTTGTAAAATTTTAACTATTTCGCTTCGCAACAGTAAAGGTTGGGTGTTTTTTTTAACTTTAATGCATCTAAATACACTAATTATAACTGCGAAACCGCCCTCCATTCCAGACGTAGATAAGTTAACAACATCTTAACAAGATCCTAAATTTGTTTTGCGTCTAATAGCAAAATAATCACACTCTTGCCTCAAATAACACGACAAAAAATTTTGACTTGTTTTCTTCTGAATATACGAATAGCAGTTATGACTATCATCGAAATATAATATAGACGCGGTCCTTATTCGTATTCGCGACGACTTCAACTTTATGGCTTCGTAGATATGGCTGTAATCGATTTTCGTAGCCATTTAAATTATTATATAAATACATGTTTACCGTTAGTAAGTTATGTAATTTAATAAATTAAAAAAAACACATGCGTCAAAAATATGATTATATATATATATATATATCGTCGTCGTCGTCGTCGCTTCAACCGATGGACGTCCACTGCTGGACATAGGTCTCACGTAATGATGTCCACAAGGCCCGATCTTGTCTTTATATATATATAAATTATATATAAATTATATATATATAAAGACAAGATCGGGCCTTGTGGACATCATTACGTGAGACCTATGTCCAGCAGTGGACGTCCATCGGTTGAAGCGACGACGACGACGACGATATATATATAAAGAGATATCCATGTATCCATTGACTCATCACGATATTTCTGGAACCGTAGGGCGTAGAGACTTGAAATTTGGTAGGAATGTCCCTTTTGTCGAGTTCAAGTCAGCTAAGACTTGATTCTACGAAATTCCACCCGCAAGGAGGATTGCGGGGGTGTTAATTAAAAAAAAAATCAAACATTCCCTTTGAAAAAAATTCACATTTACAAACTATGTCTGTTACAGTATGCAAAACTTGGTCAAATTTTTTTTTCATGTAATGGATATTCCATTCAAAAGTAAATTTTAGGAAATTCCTTTTACAAATAAGAAACATTGGAATATTCCTTTTGTCGAGTATTCTATTTATTATTTTCTTATTTGTAAAACAATTTGCCTAAATTAATGAAAATACTACCGAAATCATTCCACGCAGACGAAGTCGCGGGTTCAACTAGTATATTATATATACATTTTAAGTTTCAAATCCTTTCGAAACTTTCGTGCAATTTTCTTTTTATATTGTAATATGGTACAATGTAAAAAAAGACGATAAGTAACGCGACATTTCATCTAAGTATCTGTTTACTAGGGTTTGTATGGTCTAAAAAAACTTTACAGTATATATTGGAGAATATGAGGCATGAAAACACTATATACATTTTAGATGATAATTTACATTTGAACAGATGAATTTTTCTTTGACGAATGATGTTAACTTGATGAAACGTTTGAGACGTCATTTATTTAACCATTATTTGTACAAAGATTAACAGTTCTACTTAAAATACAATATTTACAAGGGTTTGTATTTTTTAAGTTAACTAGTAAGAGACAACTTCTAAACATTTACTAGGCCGTCAAATAAAACTAAAACACCCCGACATCAATTTCTAAACAAGTCAGCACGATTTACAATCTTATCGAACACAAGATTCTGCTTTTATTTACTGAAGAAAATTCATAACCTCGTCGCGAACAAAACAAAGAGGAAGGGTCCCTTTCCATTTATTTTATTCTAAGTTTTATTACAAGACCCTTAGTTGGTCGAATGAAAGGATAAAAAGAAAAAAAGATTTGACGACATGAAAGGTATAACATGAAGTAACCTTTTCAATAAGAATTTAGGTAAGGGCTTGTAGGCTTAAGGTACATATCAAGGTAAAGTCTGAGTAAAAGTAACCTTACATTTTTTGGTTTTTTTGTTTTTGTTTGGTGGAAACAATTTTCCACATTTTTTTTTTTAGTAAACCTACTTGTCTTTTTAGTGAACTTGGGTCTGATACTGAATTTGTTAAAGGACTTTGGCAGATCTAGTACAACAAAAAAGATATAGAATTTATTAATATGAATAAGAGTAAAAATAATNAGGGTCCCTTTCCATTTATTTTATTCTAAGTTTTATTACAAGACCCTTAGTTGGTCGAATGAAAGGATAAAAAGAAAAAAAGATTTGACGACATGAAAGGTATAACATGAAGTAACCTTTTCAATAAGAATTTAGGTAAGGGCTTGTAGGCTTAAATATCAAGGTAAAGTCTGAGTAAAAGTAACCTTACATTTTTTGGTTTTTTGTTTTTGTTTTTGTTTGGTGGAAACAATTTTCCACATTTTTTTTTAGTAAACCTACTTGTCTTTTTAGTGAACTTGGGTCTAATACTGAATTTGTTAACGAACTTTGGCAGATCCAGTACAACAAAAAAGATATAGAATTTATTAATATGAATAAGAGTAAAATGATTATTAATCACAAATCATCAATTATGTAATATGCATGTTACAGTTGTTATCACATAATTTTACATATAAACTGAAAACTATTCATTGTGATACTGAATATATTTAGAGTTTATATATTAAATAGAGAAAACAATGCAATTAATGCTTCTTAAAATTATATTTTATTTCCACATAAGAATTAGTATTAACGATGTTACCTTTTTTCGTGCATTTAGTGTGATCGAAAACTATTAAAAGGATTATTTTTGCCATTCCTATTTTCATTTAACATTTCAATATATCAAAATTATAACATTTAACAAAAATTTACTACCATATATGGTGAGTAAAAAATACAATTCAAAGTACAGAAGGAAAAAATAAATGGTTAAAACAAAATTGCAATAAAGCGAAAGTTTTCTTTAACTCAGTGGCCCATGAGGAAGATAGCATTTAAGTAAACACTACAGCGAGTACAATGGGGAGATGATTATCTGCTGAATAATTTCCTGATTAATATACATTTTTATTTGCTGCTTCAAAATGTAAATTGTAATAAGATTTTTAGAATTTCTAAACAAGACAATGAAAGAAGTCAGGGTGAAATTGCCATTGAAAAACACGTCGATGGACATAAGGTACTCACGATAATCGCGTCGAAATATATTCAAATTTTCTAAATATAAGATGATTTATCAAATTTTGATATGTCTTGGATTGGTTATAGAAAATCTCCGAATTTATGACGGCATTTCTATCGTTTATTGATCTAGTACGTCGTTTGTAATAAACGATAGAAATACCCGTGCATATACCGATAGATCAAATAGGTAACAGAAATAGAATTCGCAATTATTATTAATCTCCGTGTTAATTATTGGTTTATACAGTCAGCGGAGCGTGCGTGCTGAATGACCAAATAGGCATTTTCAAGTAAAAATAAAAACATTTAAGAGACGTCGTCTATGTTTGGCTTCGGTTCAAAGCACTCGTATTCGCGAAGTCAACGACACTTCAAATAGCGTGCAATTAATTCTAGTGCACCAAACTATACTTTGATCGGTAGAACTAAGGTGTATTAGTAAATTTATTGAAAATTTTATTTATTGCATACGATTTAAACCTATACGTGATATGACTGTCAGTATTTAAATGTATATAAGTTGAAACAGTATAACGGTATATTGACGGCCTCGGTGGAGCAGTAGTGCGAGTATTCGCCGGCGATCCCGGGTAGGACGAATTTAGGAAATTGTATTTTCTAATTTGTCTGAGTCTAGACTGGGAGGCTTCGGCCGTGGCTAGTTACCACCCTACCGGCAAAGACGTACCGCCAAACAAACAGATTTGTGTTCCGGTACGATTCTGTGTAGAAACCTCAAGGGGTATATCACGCCTTACCAGATTAGCGCGCTTCCATCTTAGACTGTGTCATCACTTACCATCAGGTGAGATCACAGTCAAGCACTAAACTGTCGGCAATAAAAAAATGTCGCTACAGCACTTCTTTCTATACTGTCTAAACTTATATTATGAAAAGGAAACATTTGTGTTTTTGTATGAAAGTATGTATATATGTATGTTTGTAACGTTTTGACACAAATTGAAATTATAAAATTTTACTTTCTCAAAAAAAAAAAAAAAAAAAGGAATCCNAAAAAAAAAAAAAAAAAAAGGGATCGCTAATAAAAATGCATTAATATAACCCAAGGTGTGAAAAAATTAGTCACAAAAGATCTGTTTTTGAGTGCACTGCAGTTACTATTGATGATAGAACAAAAAAAATACAATATTATAGAACGTATTAATATTTACAAAAAAGTCCCTGATACCAAATGTCCCACTACTATTGTTACTATGTTTTTACATTTTAAAGGTTAATATAAGACTGTCTCACTGGTCTAGTGGTTAGCATGTTCGACTACAGACGTGAGGTCCTGGGTTCGAGTACCGGGTCGGGCCATTTCAAAAATTAATAGAAAACTCAAGTTTTCTATTAAGATTTTCTCAATATTTGCCCGAAGTTGGGAAGTTGGCGGTGTGATCCACCCCCGTCCCTCGAAGAGCACGTTAAGCCGTCGGTCCTGCGCCTGATCTCTCACCGGTCGTGTCGGATCCCGTCACATCGGACTATGAGAGTAAAGGAATAGAGAGTGCACTTGTGTACTATGCCTGCCAATTCGCAGTGGAGCACCGTGGTGGGTCTATGCTCTAACAACCCTCTCCTATGAGAGAGGAGGCCTGTTCCCAGCAGTGGGACGTTAATGGGCTGCTACTTACAATAATCAAACCATATGATTCCTACTACTGTATTTATATATTTATCGTAATAGGTAAAACACTTTTTAAATTATTAAAATCGGACATTCCGTTTAAAAGATATAACGAATTAAAAAATGTCAATCTAAAGTAAATTGTAGCGACCCTTATAACTGGGCCCGCGACTGGTGAGTTAGCTCGTATTCCACGGATACTAATGATATCCTGAATCCTACTAATGATATAATGAAATCCTTTTATTACCTCATTGAAATCAAGAATTTTTCAATACCTATAGAGTACTTACAGCGCACCACACGTTAGCATAATGTCTAGCCTGGGGACCGCAGCGACATATTATGACGTCGCTGACCGGCACCGACCTCTCACTGGCAGTTATTGTGGATGCAATACTCGCCAGTAGACAGGAGAGAGAGAGAGAGAGAGGTTGCCTCCTTTTCCGAGACCATAACCTCGCTAAAGGAGGCACGGCAGAAGGAGAGAGTGAATGCCGCCGAGGCACTCCAGTCCCGACAGAGGGGAGTAGGAACCAGAAGACGGAGGTACCTACAACCTCTCTCCTTATAGAGAATCTGTAAGCCGGCCTTATCCCGTGAGCCAGAGATGAATACCCCAACGAACCTCTGGCTCCCCATACATGGATGACGACGGGCCCCGCTGGGTTTTAGTGAGTATTCTGGCAATGCCAGTGAGTCCCACACTCCGTGCATAAATGCATTTCCCAACGACAAAAAAAAAACTTGTAAATTAACTAATGTCGGACATTCTACGTAAATGATGTTACGAATTTAAAAATGTATTAGTGAGATATTCGTTGTAAAATCTGTTCATTGATTAATAATAATCTGAAAGTGAAAAAAACTAAGTGAAAAGTGCTTATAACGACTCGAAAATGTAAAGAAAATAGGGTCTTACATAAGGTTTTATGCTTATAATCCCCTATTTAGACTGTGCGTGGTATTTCTGTAACTTCTGTCCAATAGATTTACGACAGATAATTCATTTTATTGCGTTCAGGCTACATTTTCTAGGCTTAGACGTAATAAACGTTTTCAAATGAACGCATTCATCGGCCAGTCAATATAATAATAATCAATAGAAACACTTTTGCTTCAAAAGCTTTGTTGCCTCACATTTCTTTTGTTAGCATTTAGGACGTTAAGAAAGGCTTCAATAGTTAATCTGTTTCTCGCGTATGTACTTTTTCTCCATTTAAAGAAACCACATTTGAAAATAACGCCATTTACTGCGGTGTATTGGTTGGAAACTTTCAATTTGAATGCTTTTCAGATAATAATAGCAAATGTCATGGCTTATTAGATGAACAGAACAAAAGAGTTGTCGTATTTTGACCCGAAAACTAAACAATGCCAACTTTTCCTACGTTTATTACAAACAGTAATTGCGCTTGGTTTCGGATGATTACAAAAACATGGCATAATTTTAAAGAAATATTTTTAAGTATAAGCCAAAAACTGACTGAATGGATCAGATGCACAGCGAATTTGAATCTATAAAATTATTCGTAGATAATAAATACGTAATTTTACTTAAGGGACCCACATCTGCAGTTCGCCAATAGATCACACAATTATAAACTGAGAGGACGATATTTCCCAATGGTCTGCAGAGGAAATGTCAATGTGTGGGGCCCTTTATAACCATCAATGTAAGTACTCAAAAGTATCATAAAAACGATGTGATGATAAGGTCTAAGCTAGTAATGTGCTAATGTAGTAAAATAGATAATAACCATTTAAATTTAAACGACATGTCCACAGTATATAATCCAAGTACTATACTAGCAAAGTAAAGACTCAAAAATGTAATTTAACGAGGCTGTCAGAACTGAAAACATATACCACTAGAAATTTTTGACGCTATTTGGTCAATGAGTTCTACAAATATTTCTATCTACAATATTGAAAAAGTCTTTTCGTTCATCAAGCATAAAGCAACCATACATACTTACATGACATTGCGTTCACTGAAGGATGTAAAAACGATTAAATGCAATAACTTCTATTAGTGGAATAACCGATAATCTATTTCCAATAAAAACATTGTGATAATAAAGGCAACGTGCTACAGAATTCTTCCTTAAAAACAGAATCATTACCTCAGTATCTTTCTATACAAATTACCTCAAGCTTTTTATAATGTAGATATGAGGGGGTCAATTTTTAGCGTAGTTTTTGTACACTTATAGGGACCAGTAAGCAGATATATTATTAACAAAACCAAACGGATCATTAAATAATACTTAGTAAATAAATTAACCAGGTAAGTAAGTAAGTAGCAGCCCATTAATGTCCTACTGCTGGGTATAGGCCTCTTCACACATATGAGAGAGGGTTTTAGACCATAGACCATCACGCTGCTACGCTGCGCATTGGCAGGCATAGTACACAAGTGCACTCTCTATTCCTTCACTCTCATAGTCCGACGTGACGGCAATCCGACATGACCGGAGAGAGATCAGGCGCAGGACCGACGGCTTAATGTGTTCTCACGGAGATGGAGCCCACCGCCAACTTCCCAACTTTGGGCAAATATTGAGAAAATCTTAATAGAAAACTCAATATCGATTTTTTGAATTGGCCCGACCCAGGACCTCATGTCTGCAGTCGAACGTGCAAACCACTAGACCGATGAGGCAGTAATTAAACAGGTGATACAAATGAATAACAGTTGCATTTCTAGGATATAAAAAATATTTTATGCAGCGAAATGAACTTGAATTAATGATGTGAAAAGATAGATCAACATTTTGGATATTTTTTATATGTAGCAATTACTTATTTTTTGTTCTCATGGTATCAGTAAGATATGTATTTGTCAAATTATAATACATACGAAAAAATATAATGTTTCAGTTTTGTTTGTCTCTTATGTAATCCTAAGCCAATTCAGATTGTAACGATATAGTATACAGTTATAGTTGACATCAGAAGACTCTGACAAAGTCAACGCGTAGCTCGCGAAACCCAAATATTAATGTGATAGTACGGATTTTGTCAGGCATTAGACAGTTATATTTAATAATTGATAAACAATTATTTTGTTCTACGATTGATTCTATTTATAATTTATTAACGCATGTTAAATATCTCCTCAAAATTCTTGACCTATTTCTTAAAAAAGCTTATCCAGGGGGAAACCAAAATACATCGAATGATGTCAGTAGGGCATCTGAAACGCGTAAGAAACGTTAAAAAAATGGGTGATTTATTTCTATGCTGTGTACGCTAAAATTAAATTGTGCTCGATTTCAATTTACTTTCAGCAAACCTGACCTTAAAAAACAGCCATGTATATTTATAAGGTTTCATTTTATTCTGTAATAAAATTAAAAGTAACGTGACTGTGAAGTTGGAAAGTTATATTCAGTACGAACATTATTTGATAATAATTAGAGCAGAAATGTATTTTGAACTTACATATCCGAGTTATATAATAATTAAACTGTACGCGATAAAATGTAACAACAAAATTTAATTTTTACTACGAAAAGTGAATATTTAAAGCATAAATTTACAACTACTTTAAATAAGTTTTAAAGAAATAAATTGCCATAGCTATGATTTTTATTTAGATCTAGAGTATAAACAGACATAACAGGCGTTTAAATACATAGATTTAAGATGCAATAAAATGCAGTCGGAGCCTTGCCGTATACCGTGGTTTGTACATTCAAAAATTTATAGAAATAAGTTAGTGACAGCATTTAGAGTAAGGTCTGGACACATGCCTTTGGGTAAGTTCAAATATCTTATGAGGAAGAGTTCTTCCCCTAATTGTGCAGTTTGTGGAGTAACGGAAGATATTGAACACTTGCTAATGGCATGTGTTCGAAATCAAAGTTTAAGAGAAACATTAAAGCGTGAACTTAAATTAAGTTTTAGAAATATTGGTGTTTTAATTCAATCTTAACTAAACCTTTGAGTTATTTGCCTTTTAAGTTATATAAATTTGTTAATGACTCTCTCAGAAAATGTTAGTCTTTTTTCTTTGTAATTATATTTCTTTTTATTGTTAAATTGTTGCGTGTTAGTTTACAAGTTTACGATGGGGCTGGCGTGTATTATTAAAAATAAAAAAAGACGCAATAATAGACGTGACGTAAAAGATGTTTCCTTATCCGTAAAATATATTAAATAGATAGAAGACGAATTTATTGAAACCAATACTAAATAATAAACAATTAATATAAAATAAGTCAATACATTTACCATCAAGCACGAATGTCTTAAATTTTTTAAACATTTTTCGTGAACTTTTAATAAGTGGATGCCGCTGCCGGTTATTCGCAAAATATAATTCATTTACGAATTAATTTTTAGAAAATACCGTATGTAATGTCATGTAGTATAGAATTATTAGCGACAAGCAATGCCCCGCGGTTTCACCCGTGTAGTTCCGAACCCGATCTCGTGGCAATGGTAAGTCTACTAAGTCGGACAATAGATTTATTTTCGTTAACATAAAAGTTGTATTTTACTTTTTTTGAATTATTCCCATTTAGATTATTAGATACACACTTATATTCATAATCTAATCAATATACAAATTTTACTTTAAAGCGAATATATCTAACTTTGAACAAGATATACGAAGGGATAAGATATAGTAGTAGAAAGTTATATGAGCAACAAAGGAGACAAAGTGTATAACCAGTTCTGTCATCTCTTATTTTCATGTAAATAGGTAATTTTATTATATCTGAACCTATTTAGCTGGTAATGTGTATGTGGTATTTGATATACGAAACTTTCACTGAAATCCAACAAAACCAAAATTCAAATGATGTAATCCCTTATCGAATTATCGAGAAATTAATTATTTCGGCAACCCGCATTAATTTATTTAACAAGGTAGTAAATATTCAATGTGTGGTTGGTTATAGGATATAAAGTAAACAGCAGACATAACGAAAAATCTAATACTTACGAAGTCAAAAAAGAACGGTAGTATACAACATTTTTAGCTTTAACATCCTGAGACGTTAGTATTACACATCAGTGGCGCAATTGGTTTCAAACAACATCAAAATGTAATAAAAAACTGTAAAAACATTTAGTGGATGCACTACATATTTAAAAATATATTTAAACTTGAGTAGACGAAAAAAATATCATTGTGTACACGATGAAGAAGTGAAACTTCTTTGGATAACATATGAGATTCTACAGTACAATCTTTATTTTAAAACTGTCTTTTGTTATATATATGACGGAGTGCGGTAGTCAGTGGAACGCTGGCGCCATGTATCTATCGGCGTGGGACAGAGTCATGTGTCGTGATCCAGCGGCGGATTCGCCAGTTCACGGGTGACGGTCCGCCAGACCGGTCGACTATTGAAACAGTCGCGTTCCTATCTATTATTGTTTTGGTGAAAATTGTTATCGGGAACATTAAGTGATTGGACATTATAATCTGAGTTAATTAATAAAGTGTTTGATTGCACCAACATTACCCACCATCGCCCACAGTAAGGAAATTGATGTGATTTATGATTTATTGATATGATTATGGATGCCATTAATGACGACGTCGACGGAGAACCTTACGCCACTATGCTTTATGCTTTCCTTCTCTCTTATTCTCCGACATATAATAATAATACAATATAATATAATAATTTGACTGAGTAACAAAAAGACCCAACAGACATTTCTATACACTCGCGTAAAGCGTAAGTAAAATTTGTCCCTACAGCGTCACAAAAAGATTTACTTCAAATCTATTTTATTAACGATGAAAAATTTAAAAAACCTGAGCTATGCTTTTTATCCATCGTAAAAAAACTTCTAAATCAATTTATATCACCCGCGTTACCTTTATAAGAGTGTCACGTATCAATTTGCATCCGTTGGTGAAAGAGGAAGGCGCGAAACAAATGTCCTTCCGTAGGGTTCGTGTCAGGAGGAAGTTTCAATAACATTATTTAATGTACAAGGAAGTTCCAATAAAATAATATTCGAAATAATGTTGCAGCTTTTGCAAAGAAAGCTGATCTTATATGAGATAAACATTAATTGGCCTGACCTGGATCCTCACGTTAGGAAGCCGAACAAGCGGACTACTACATCCACGTATATGTAGTAAATATATGTCCATTTTCTTATTATTATTAGTTTTTTTGCTCTGTATCAAAATTTGATACCTACGCCATATCTCAAATTAGTACAACTTATATCAAAATTTTTCTGGAAGTATTCTCATTTTAGAGACAAGTCCAATGTACATAAGATTTCTTTTGTAGTTATTTCCTATTACCTTTAGTAGATAAATATAAATAAACTATGTTCAGTATTTAACAAATATAATGACCACTTGAAAAATTATTGAACATCGAACTTTATTAATTACAGTAGCATAAAACGAACAATAATTAGTTATATTACAATATCTTATGTGAAAATAGATAAATATCAATATATTCTTTATCATATGCGAACATAGATTTCTAAATGTATGTGTACCATATTAGCCAGCTAAGTTAATAATTATAAAGAACCTATATCTTTGAATTATATTTACAAATAACTCAATAAAAGACTTTTTATTATCAAAATCATATATAACATTATATTCATGATTTCCTGTGGGAAAATCTTGCTTTTTTATTATATTTAGCATTTATTCGTGATATATCCGAAATAACTAGAATTATTAGTAAAAGGTGTAAAGGTTCTATGATAATAAATTTAAGTAGTGCGTGCTAGATAGCGTAGGAAATTGAGTTTATATTTTTTTATATTACTTGTATCTAGAAGTTTTCTGGTCTTATCTGTTTATGGTGAGCAGTATGGCATGCGGACTTTAGATGTTCAATGTCCAATAACTATCAGTTTACCATTAACTTATGGCATTACTCAAAGATCGTATCTTAAAGGGGCATTTGACGGTGAAGCCAGTATTTATACCATTGTTATAGAGTATATGCATGTCTTTTACAATATAAAACGAGTGTGCATTTCCACTCGAGTACATTGCATGACTGTAATGACGCATATGTGACCTACACAAACCACATCATGCACACAATAATACGGATTATAAAGTATTCAACTTTTAAGAATTATACATCTTTATGTATTTAGGTGCAATTATGAGAGCGGTTAGGGTAAATTTATTGAAGAAAAGTGTGGTATATACTCAGGTATACGATTACAAAAACCTATATATATTATTAGTAAATAAGTAGAGGTGTATCTTTTTATGCAATACTTTGAAGAGAAACTTCTATAGGCGCATTTTTTACGGATGAAGCGTGTTTTATGCTTGAAGGTTAGGTAGTTTTAATACTTACAAATAACATGTGGCATTTTAATTTTTCAAAAAATATAAAATTAAAATATTCCATAAATTCTCTTTTCTAAATTTAAAATTGAAAAAGTAAATTTAAATAATAACTTCTAATATTGACAAAAACCACGTCGCCAGTATTATATTTTCGAAACTTTTGATATTGTAACGACAATTAAATTCATTAAATATCTAAAATATCTTCTTTTTCCCTCCCTCTAAATATCTAAAGTTTTAGATTTGTATAATTATAAACAAGACCTAAAAACTAGTTTCACGAAGCCAACGAAGTTTCACTTCTGACATGTGTACTTTGTACGCACGCACTTTTAATTGTTTATTATCGTAATATTTTCCTCATATACTTGCATTATATGACAAGTAAATAGAAAGAAATGTAGTAGGCTACATAAAATTAACAACTCATTCAAGCGTATCCGTATACGCTTCTGTACCAAACTCCCAGAAGACATTCTTTATAAATCTTTTATTAAAACGAAATGAATTGAATTACTTGGAAGATAAAAGAGCATGGGAGTGAATGAATTGCTTTTTCCAAATAAAATAAATTGATATAATATTGCAATGATGATGATTAAAAAAAGGGAAATCCGTCTATGTTGTGGGCTCTTCTCAAGGCGTGAAGGAGCCCTCGTAACTTAAGTCTTTTTTAATACGATCATCAATCGTAAACTGGAATTAAATTGTGCAAAATCCTATATTTCACTCAAGTGTCGTAAACGCCTACATAAATAAAGAATTTCTGAATTTGTATTATGTAGCTTACATATAAATCGTATTGAGAAATTGGGATCTTGAATTGAAATAAACCTTATTATAATTGACTATTTTGATGTTTGTCTTAAGCTCGCTAAAACACAAGTAGCCATTCCAGAGGGCAAAGTCATTAAGGGCGAATTGCTTCCGCGATCCTGACATTTAAAACTATACTCGTAGCAATAAGATTAACTTTAATGTGAAATGAGTGTATAATAAATATAAACTCTCAATTAATATTTATAGAAAAAAATATTTGAGGTGATGTCTTTCTGGTAATTATAGTAATAACAATGAGCTATATGAAGTATAATTTTGTCTGGCCCGTGACGCATTGTGTATATTATTATTAAAAACACAAATAAATGTTTTTCTGGAAAATTTTTTGAAGGAGTTGTTAATTTAACTAAAATGTAATCTTTAATCTTCTCAAGTTCTACAATTTACACGATCAAGTTAATTATTTAACAATAATTTATTTATTTACATATTTATTAATCTATGATCCTTAGCAAAAACTGTACATAAACTTAGAAAAAGAACTGTATGGCCCGAGGTGAAATTTTCATCTGCACCGTGGCCCGACTATCAAAATATTTGCCCACCCCTGATTTATATGTATAATATTAATGGATAACACAGACATAGGATTTTTGTAAGAATTTATCTATCTAGGCAAAACATCTAATATAATAAAGCTTATTTTGAACAATCGGTTAAAATTGAAAAAAATATTTAGTATTGGATTACCCATTTATCGAGAAAGGCTATCTAATATCACCTCAGGACCAATAAAAGTATTTCATTTAAAAATGTTGCAATAACTGGTAGAAATTATACCATTTAAGAGATTCCCTGCGATGCAGAAATGGTTAAACTTACGTAACAATCATAAATAACAAAATTGAATCGATTAAAATGTTTATCTGTATGTTTTAAGGTTGACTAACTTCTTGACTTTTTCATCGAAATTAAATTTGTTCTCTCTGTTTTAATCTTTTCTTTTTTATAATGCAGAAGAAATTGCGGGGTCTACAAGTAATGACTAAAATTCCCTCCATATATAAATAGTAAGCATGGGATAACTAATTAACATATTTGTTGTTTGCTATTATATTACTGATGAAATAAATCCAAAATAGCGTTATCACGTTACTACCAAAGTGTATGGAGTGAGCGAGTATTACAATAACTTTAAATAGTAAAGAAACAGTGTGCAAGATAGAGAAAGAGCATATAATTGAATAATCTTTATATATTTAATACCAAATAACATTATTGATTAACACAAAAAATGGATAAATTAATGAGAAAAGCAAAGTTTTCAACCTCTTCAGATTAAGATTCGTAATAGAATCTTCTTCATAATCAGTGTCTATCATATATTTTGTGTATATCTATATACTAGTCTATAAAAAAATAACTTTTCAGTAACAAATAACTTGATAAAATATTTGTTATTGGATCCATAGACAATAACGCCAGTTACAGTTATTGAAACCAGCAATAAATCTCATACTTTATAGATAGTAACGATTAATTGCCTAAGATGCAATGGGTTACAATATCATCAGAGATCATTGCAATGTCAAGAGTACAGGTGAAACTATAACTCGTATAACATTCAGATTCCTATGGTTTATTATTTGTCATTTTGATCATTAATTGTACTGTTACTTACTCATACAAGTACAATACAGCAAGCAACTACAGGAATATATTGGAATGTGGCGTGCAACTGTGTAAAAGTCAGAAATTTGTCCTTGACGAGTTATTTTTATGGTTTATAGGTATACACAGAGTTATAACCTACAAACACAACTCTAAACTAATAATATGTAAATTTAACTTTTGACAATAATTTAGAATTTCGGGTTACTATGGCAAAAGTTAGTTCATAGGGTCATCATCATATTATAAGCGATATGAAAATAAGATCGTTAAAAATGAAATTTACGCGATTACTAAAATTTAAGTAAAGTAAGCACATCAAAGTTTTATAAAAAAAGAATAATAGTCATCAGTTCATAATATCAAATTGCTTTATAGGCTCGACAAAAGCCAAATAACATGTTTTAACATCTAAACGTACTATGACTATTTGTTGCACATTATTGCAGTAGTCAACGAATAACAATAAGCTAAGAGCAATCACTGGACGAACTTAAATAACTTTCAAGGCCAAATAATGTTACAAAGAGCATTTAACTTACGTAAAATCAGTTATAAATTGGAATATCTCATAAAATGTATATCAATGCCGACGGGAAGAGTGGAGAACAATATAAGTTACGGGTTTATTTATAAGAAATCTACTGAAAATATTTCTTTATAAAATTATTTTGTACGGATGTATATGACTGAACTCTACTTAAACACCTAGACCGTTTTCGGTGTGGTGTGGTAGATTCAGGATTCAATGGTTTAGATTTATCGTTAGATCCGATAAATACCGATTTTCCCATATCTCCACGGGATCGGATTTTACTGAAATATTAGGAATAAAATATTTTTAATGAAATTGAACATCTGCTCAGCCGTCTTTTCTGCTTAATATTTAATTAAACTAGTAGTTTTATTATTGTTTATAATCGAAAGGCAAATTAATAAGAATGAAATAATATACATATATAGCATCACACCACATTTCCATAGGGGCAGGCAGAGACCACGTCGTTCCACTTGCCACAATCCTAGCATATCTCCTTTCATTCCCATTAAACCTTTCATACAAGTTCGCCGGTTTAGAGTACTTGACCTGACCCTTATTTAAAATGTCCTGGATTTGGTCCAGGAACGTTCGCCTTGGTCTTCCCCTTCCAACTTTCGCATTCGCTCGTGACTCATAAATCCTTTTTTCAGTCTCCTTTCATTCATTCTCAATACATACCCAAACCATCTAAGCATACCTTTCTCAATTTTAGTCACTACATCTTCTTTTATACCACAACGTTCTCTTATCACACTATTTCTTACTCTGTCACTCAGCTTAAATCCACTCATTCTTCTTAATGCTCTCATGTCTACCGCATTTATTTTACTTGTTGTGATTCTTCTGCCATACCCAACTTTCACTACCATACATAAGTGATGGCACCAAGACTCCTGCATGCACAGCCAGTCGGGCCCTTTGAGACACCATCTGGCTAATGTAACCATTGTAATAGATGGATGTGATGAGATATTTAATGTAATTTTACTAAACTTTCCTTAGGCATACTTCTTTATAAATTCTCAAAAAATTAAATGCAAGTATTTTTTTAATCCAAGATCGTCCTTAATATTTCACCACTACTGCTTACCTTTTCGTTGTCGTTACCTTTCACCAAAAACGACAATATAGACTTTAAAGATCAAAAAATAAACAGATTTTTAAATTGTCGTATTAAAAAATATATATCGTTCGCGTGATTTTTTTCGTTCTTAAGTGTTTAAAAGGTTGTCTTGCTTCCCTAGTAAATAAATGTAATCCCGAGATCGATTCCCGGGAGGTCAAATTTAGGAAATAGCATTTTCCAATTAGTCTAGGTCGGGACTGACTACCAGCGAAGAAGTGCCGCTAAGCAAAAAGTACACATTCCGGTTCGCTACTGTGTAGAAACTATTAAGAAGTAAATTGCTTCTTACCAGATTAGGCCGCTAACATCTTAGTCTGTATAGTCATTTATCATCAGGTGAGATCAAAGTCAAACGCTAATCTATCAGCAATAAAAAATAGAAACTTCAGTTTTTGGGGTTTCAGAAGGTTCAGACAAAAAGTACAGAAAGTAAGTAGCAGTCCATTTACGTCCCACTATTGGGCACAGGCCTCCTCACTCATATGAGAGAGGGTTGTTAGAGCACAGACCTACCACGCTGCTGCACTGCGGTTTGGTAGGAAAGCAAGACAAGTGCATTCTCTATTCCTTCACTCTCACAGTCCGACGTGATGGCAATTTGACACGACCTGAGAGAGATCAGGCGCAGGACCGTGCTCTCCGAGGCACGGGGGTGGATGACACCGCCAACTTCCCAACTTCGGGCAAATATTGAGAAAATCTTAATAGAAAACTCAATATGGATTTTTGAACTGGCCCGACCCGGGACTCGAACCCAGGACCTCATGTCTGTAGTCGAACATGTTAACCACTAGACAAATGAGGCAGTAAAAAAAAGTATAGTAAACACATTCATATTACATTACATAGGCCAGTTACAAAATTCGCTTTACTGACAACACCTTTGAGCTAAACGAAGTTTTCTTTTTTCCAGTTTTATGAACGCTGCCAAGGCCTTTGTCCTTTCAATTTTTTATTGACAATACAAAAACGACAGAGCCTGTTGTTAAAGTACTACCTGAAGAGTAAAAGCTATTAAAATGTAAAGCGACAGCCTCGCTGGCGCAATGATGGCAATACTCGGTTTGCTAGCAAAGGTCCTGGGTTTGTTTCCTGGTATTAGGAAATTGCATTCTCTAATTTGCCAGAGTCTGGAGTGATCGAAGGATTTCGTCGTGAAAATTGCGTTCTGGTACGATGTCGTGTAGAAACCCTAGGAGGTAAATTGCCTCTCAACAGATTAGCGTGATTAGATCTATTTTAGATTGTATCTCCAATTATCAAGTATGATCATAGTCAAGCGCTACCTTGTCATGAATAGAAAAAAAATAGATTATTGCCTTTGTTAATCGCTAGAAACAACTGCGTATATACGAGCTGATGCTAGTGTCTGTGTATATCTACTTCTGCACTTGAAAAATGTGAGACATGCAGTCTCACTGGTCTAAGCTATCAATTGTTTGCATAGATAGACTACAGTTATATCACTAAGGGCATCAAAAATAAAATTAACTGCATTGTGTCCTGCCATAAGAAAAGATTTTATGATTGTATTATTAGTAACCATAGTTAATATGAAAAATACCCGTCTATCTTTCTACATTTTGCATATTGCACACAATAAATGTCTATATAAATAAATAGTTTTTGAAAGTCCAAAATCCGGGCATTATTGTGTGTCACTTTTAAAATAAATGATATGGTAGACATTTTGAACATTTTTACAAAAGGCATATCTGAAACGCCATATCATAATTAAAATTCCAAAATTATAAAAGCGAAGTTTTTTTAAAATTCTATAGAAGGTGCTTGGATGTTCCACTAAATTGGATACTTTTTCTGCAAAACAATAACTTTAAGACAATTCTTTCTACGCACGACGTTATACATTCGTTTCACATAAATATAAAAATAAATTGCCGTATAGAAAGAAATTCCGCCTACGAGTTCACCGATATGGCATGGCAAACAGTAAAACTTTGCCCGATAAAATCAATCAACGGTTTAGTGTGGCGCATAAATAAATCGAAATCTAGTCTTGCTTTTAAATATTTCTAACAATGTAGTCTATGAGAAATATAAATGTGACAGGAACTTAATGCAAATGTTTGTTGTTCTGAGCAGACTTTTGTGCTTTATACGTAGCAACCCACGGGCAAAGCAAACAGTCGAAGCGGACATACCTTGAAAAATAAAAACAACCTCCAATCAGTGGCAAGGCAGCGTTGAAATCACAATTCAGTCGAACATGTAATCACACATAAATGTTTATGTCACGGTTTTAAACTCAATTCATAACAAATGATTTGTGAGACACAATCAGCAGAAATACGTCTAACTCCACAGCGCGCCAAATCGCGACTGGCCGTAATGGCCGGCGCGTCAGATACACTCCGCAGGTTTGCTTTCATCAATGAGTTTGACAGGAACACGTTTTCGTTCACACTTTCATTGCTCTGTAGGAATATATCCTTTCTGTAACTTTATAAAACAAAGTGAAGCAGGCACCCACTCACTACTTATACATCTTTATATAGAAATTAGCTGTTTGCGTCAATGTCTCCGCGTATGTCCCAATCCCGTGGAAATTATTTAAAAAAAAAAACTTCATTTTAAGGTATACATATTAGTGCAATATGTGTAATTACTGTAAGAAAAAGGAAATTATTTTTTAAATTGTTTTATTCTTATATTATAACAAAGCTGTTCCTGGTGGTTTCCTGGTTATCGTCACAAACCCGTGGAAATATGAGGATATCCGTTATTTATCGGATTTAATCGTCAATCAATTAACATACATAAACAGATAGACCGGCAATCAAGCATAAAGTTACTATGATGTTAAGTGAATGTCGTCTCTTATAGACATTTGCATAACTAGTTGAATGTGCAATGAGTTGCCGGGTAAAAATTTTTTACCACTTCTTTTCAATCATCTCAGCATGCAGGGCTCTTACTCACAAAGGAAACGCAACTAAATAACAGTGCTACCTCATTCTGTTTGTTTTGTAGTCCCATAGTAGCAGCATAAATAAATGTAATAATAGATACATTTTATCTACAGCCGATATAGGTATCAATGACAGAAGTATTAATTTTAAAGTAGCACCGATTTGCACGATAAAAATGACTTTGATAAACTATCAAGGCCTTAGAGAAAATATTAACTCTATACGATAGATAAATGTCGCTGTTTATATCGAAATAAAACTGTCAGGTGCATACTTACATAAATCTATATTTGGATTTAAAATGTAATTAAAATACTTATGGAAGTAGCGTAAATACAGGAAGCGGGAGAACCTAAATAAGGAAGAAGCCGCACAAAACCTTTAGGACAGAAGGGCCGACGTACCATTATACGTTTAACGGTGTTTCGTTTAATTTTACTATTTAAATTATTTAAAAAGGTTACAGAAAAAGACGGTTTTGTTAGAACACGATAGGTCTAACATAGTCTCATAAAACCTTGAAACTAAATAGGATTAAAAAAGAATAATTATTCTTTACATGTTTTCCCTCTATGTAAAGATTTTTTAGCTTTTCGGAATATAAATGTTTCTGACATAGTAGCGGTCGTTCGCGAATTATTTATACAGTGTAATTTAAAGTAAAGTACCATAAAGAAATGTAACTTTGTCTGTCTTACATTTTTGATACGAGGAATTAAATTAATTAAATGAACAAAATAATCCTTTACAACCTTTGCATGATGTAGAATATTATTAACATCATTTTTATAAAGTAGTAATAATTTTGATCTATATCGCAAACCGAAACAAGTTATGTTGGTTATAACAAAAAACACGTTTTCGCGCATTTATATCAAACGAAGCCTAAGCATTTTTGCTATAAAAATATAATGACATAGTGTCTATATTTTTACGCTCTGCATGACATTCGTCCAGCATAATGAGTTGTGAGCGATGATGATGACTAACGATGACTTGTAATACGGAATAAAAACAGCTTCCGCTGTTCTGGTACTAAAAAAAGGCGCTTTTAGATTTGGAAGTAAAATAATTGGAAAACCACAAGCAAAAGCCGGCTATACTTAACCTTTTGTAACATTTAAAATCAATTATTGTCTTACATTGATCTCTAGTGAATGTTAAATGCGATTGTATAACATATAATACAAATTAAAATGCACCATTAAGTCATTGTGGTGTTCAATAAAGTATACATCCATGTATCTATCTACTAGATAATATTATAAAAACACCAACTCCGATTAACTAACAACCTTTATTCTCTCCACTAAAAATATATACACAAATCACTGTTTGAATTTATACAATTTATTATTAATTTTCTTCTACAATAAATACACTACAAAGCAGCTTGAAAGACTATCTTAACAAAATTGTTTCGTTCGTTAATATTACTTATTCATGTACCAAAGATAATATAAAATAAGGTAAAAAAAGCAAACTAATAAGAAAATGACCATATATTTACTAGATACACATACACATACATATATGCAAAAAAAATTAAAAATTACCTAGGTATTGCATAATATTTCGTAATATTGCACAATGTTTTTGGTATTTTTAAGTATTACTCAATAACTCCCAACATTTCAGAGCTATCCCAACTATCTATAGTCTATCTATAGTTTATATTAGGATTATTCGATAATACAGTTTTCTAGTAGCGAAACTATCAGTTGAATGTTGAGTTTTTTGGAGATAAACAAACAATTAAATCATTTTTCTTTATATAATAGTATAGATATGTAAAATTGAAATATTTTCATAAAAAAGGACCCCATCTGCAATCAAATCAAGAAACAGTTTCCGTAATAACAACTTATGTATGAGGATTAATCTCTAATGATAAAAAAAAACAATTCACATGGTAGCAAGCTTCGCAAAGTGTAGATAGTAAAACTCAGACGAAACTTAACGAAGTTGTTGCTATCTATCCAATTTTACATGACGATATATAATTACTATCGCGAAAATTCATTTACAATCTAACAAAGGCAATAAACAGTCGTATTTGAACAAAGTATTAGTAATAATTTTGAAAAAATAGCCTGGGCATGCAAATATACTGGTGTAATAAAAGCTTCTAAATTAAATGCTTGTGTTTAAAAGATTGCAATGACATAAGTCTTTTGTCTTTATAAATTATTATACTGGTACTGGGTGCGAATTTTTGGCGTATTATGCTACGTCCCTGACCGATTGACCTTCAGTGGCAAACTATAAAGTAGTTGACAAGCGTATTAAATTCGATAGCCGTAAAATATCAATATCGCATTATAGATTAGACCGAAAATATCAAAATTTCAATCATATTTTTATAATTTGTGGATATTTCGGCGCCATTTTTTGAGTCATGGAGTTTTTATGAAACGAGACAACATTGATGAGACATCGTCGTGCTGGCAACGTGTGATGATGCTCATAAAGTTGACGGTCATGCTGGTGTAAGCAAAGATACTGGATTCTCGTAGATAAAATTTAGAGAATTGATAATTTTTTTTTTTCATTAAAATTAAATTCCTCCAACATAGTTGGGAAGCTTCGACCAGAAAAGTCCTGTGACGTGCGTACGTAAAAAAAACATGTCCTGTTACGATACTGCATAGAAATTATTATGTTGTGAATTTCCTTTAACCAGCAGCAATCAAAAATACTTTATGTTAACAAAAAAACCAGTTTTCCTATACCATCTAGCAAAAAAACTTATTACACAGAAATACATCCTTTTCGTGAGCTAATAGATGATCCTGTAGATTTTTTCACAAATTCTATTATTAAATATGTTCAGATTTAAATAATGAATAATTATTTGAGAAACTGTATTCACATAAAGTGTCATCTACTACAACTTTAAAAGACATATTTGAACTTATGTGAATTAATAAAAAAAGTATTTCAAGTCACATCTTGGCAGTGTGGAATAGTAGGAATTAAAAAATAAGGATAATGTTATTACATTAAGGTATTATGAATTTTTTTAAACATTAAAGTCTGTTGTTTAAAAGCGAGTAGAGCTGTTTGAATGGTAGGTATAATTATAACTACTTTCGACATATCGTAGCGAACAAAGTAAATAGATTGTACAGTTACTAAATTTTGCAAATAGGATATTACGAAACTGGTACATATAGTGTATTATATAAAGAGTCTAGCTGACTCGGCAAATGTTGTTCTGCTTTATAATTTATCTAAGAAATCACGTTTAATAATAGGAGGCGGGTGGGGATAAGTAAGATAGTAAAAGTAGTTTACAACCTCTTCTCATATCAATAAAATATACAAAAAAAAACATTTCAAAGGATCATCACCAGAAACAACATTCCGCGAGATGTGAATACACTAGATAAGCGTCTACTTAATCAATAAACTGACTTATAATAAATTATTAATTGTAATTAATCAAAAACATGAGATCTGGGAAAATATGTCAAGGTAGTTCACATGAAAGTAGCAGGCCAAATTGATATTGATTTCCATCACATGACATTATTATTATCATGATCAGGTCTAGTTAGTTACGTTTAATAATACTTAATAACCGATTTTAGTTTTTCGTACATTTGTTCAAGCATCATAAAAAAATATTTATTTGTAACTTTAAATTATACCTCGCACTATGCGCCGAATAAGTTATTTTTTTTAATATAAGGGCAGACTAATCACCGTAATATTTCTTTTAAATATGCTTAATTCCCTGTTCTACTTTAGTTGTTGTTATATAAAAATAAGCTTCATTATTGTTAAAATTATACTAATACACTTTTTAACATGTTTAAAAAGTGTATTAGTATTAGGTTCGGTTTCATCAATGCAAAATTCGAAGTGTACGCAAAACATTTCAATTACCAGAACAATTTTATTTACTTAGCTGGTATTAATCTAACCAACTAAGGATCTGTATGCCCTTTACGATGTCCTCACTGTGAGGAAATTATATGTCCTTCACACAGTACTCCGTCAACACAAACAATTGCTCTATAATCTAAGTCGTATTGAAAACAAACGAACTTCTGATTCAGTTTGTGTGTCTTTTTATTGTAAAATATCCTTTCCTCGACGTCTGTTCCCTTTCCTAAGTTCTTTGTTATATAATCGCATAAATAAAAAGCTTAAAATTTATCCCTTAAATATTAACGCTTGTAAAAATGTTATCAATATCTTAAGGCTTAAGGAACAATCTTATAATGATATAGAAAATTTGTTAACTATTTATAAACACACACTCACGCACGCATACTCACACATACAAAAATACACACACGCACGTATACATGTTTGTGTTTACAATAATTTAAAACTTAAGGTAAATTGTTGTTCAAGTGTTTTTTTTTCGGAACCTCTGGATAATTGTAAAACGGAAGGCCTAACAAATGCGACTCAGTCTTTGACTAATGCAGTTGTTATGGCCATACATGTCTTATACCTTAGTTGATTTTGTTCATAATAAACATTTTTTTTTAACCAAAAGAAAAGTTACAACTAAGCACAACAAATTTCAGTTCTTTCAACATACTTACCTCTTGCAACACGTTAGTGAGACGCAGCTGACATATATGATGCCTGACCATCTGTAAAAACAAACAATTAATGATTTAATGATCAAAACATAACAATTAACTGTGTCTGGTGATGTCACCTGTTAATCCCCAATTGGAAAATGGGAAATTCGTTCTTGGTGAGACGTCCCAAAAGAGTGAATTCTTTCGCGATGTAGACGACATAGTTAGCAATCTCGATTTACAATGAACTGTTTTATTTAAAAGTACATACTTAAATTGCATTTGTATTTGTCTAATAAGGCAATTTTATTGATACGCACAATATTTTGGGATTGATTGAAATATGAAGGCGTACCTCTGCAGGAAGTGCATTCCATAGCCTAACAGCCTTTGCAGTAAAAGAATCGAGTTCAAAACTTGAAAAGTATGATTTTGATAACTGATATTCTTTAGTCAAAAAAGAAAAATTCAATCAAGCAATGCAATAACTTTCACCGTGAAATAGGAAATTAATTCATAAAAGTGAAAGAGCACGCTGTGCGGTACGTAAAACAGCCGGCGCATATAACGCACAACAATTAGACTTCCTCGACGTCGCGTATACTGTATTTACATAAATTAATATTAATCAATTACCGATTACAAAAACAACATCCTCTCTTACTTGAGTTTGATCATGTCAGGAATTTTGGGGAAGTGAATAAGGGTAAAATGCAATATTGTGCAGTGTAGAAGCCGATAGTTATTATTCTTTGTTTTTGCGTATAGGTTAGCGCTTCAATGCGATGCACACCTGATAAAAGGGGATTCAGTCTTGGCTGGAAGCGTCCATCCAAGCAAGAGGTTATTTTCTATCACACCAACACGCAAATGTTTTAATTTCATTACGTTGGCCTGCTGGAAATCGATCTTGATATATGATTTCGTCAGCGAGGCCGTGGTGTGATAATAGATTTCTTACCACGCCTTTCCTCACTCTGACCTCTGACTCAGGATGTGTCACCACGCAACAAGAGGATAATCATAATAAACCTAAAAACGCAAGGGAATCTTTATATTGTATAAGCTTCGAAATATTTTGAAGTAGATTCTCTTACAAACTAAATTCCAGCGGCCATTCTCATGTAGAGTTTAGTTAACTGTAATGCGGATACATAAACACTAGTGCACTATCTGTCCATTATCCCTCTTACTCTTATGGAAGAGAAAATCCGATATGCCAAGTGAGAGATTCGATACAGGATATTAAGCTTTACGCTCTCTCGTATGCCATAACACACCGCCAACTTCCAGCTTTCAACCCAATGTCGATTGCATACGAAACTTAAATTTAAGAAAAAAAAGTAAATTGTAAAGATATAATCACTTAACGATACCAGTACGTGAACAAGCTTCAAATTGAAAATTAATAAACGCATTAATGGTTGCATAATGTCCTCATAACTGTTTATATTTCTGTGTTAGTCGGTAACACACGATTTTGCTTCCTCTTTACATAACAATAACGATTGCCGTTCATTATTTGTATTTATTGCTATTAGTATTTAAATACCTTACTTAACTGGTAACTATCGTTAAAAGCTACGTCAGTACAGCCTTAGGATAAAAGGACTGTTTTATTATAGTGCTTATTCGAATTGACGTAAATTCCGTGTAATTGAATTTCTTTGATAATTAATTTTATAATTTGAAAAGTCTTTCGTTTTAAAGTTTTGTATTTTAAAGATACGTTCTTTGAAGGTATTTATAAACATATGTTGTGCAGTTCATTTATGTATTTAATACCTGTAAGAACAAGGACATTTATTTCAAAGAAGGTAGAGTTCAATTTTTATAGACTGATTTGTTTCCGGCGAAATAGCCGTGTAGTTTCAGATCATGTGGAAATATGGAGTGGACCGTTATTTATCGGATCTAATTTTACAATACACAAAGAAATCTTCAAGATCAGTTCAGCTCTTTCGAAGAAATTTAGTCATACAAAATATTAATACACACAAACAAAAGAATTGTATATAAAAAGACCATAAATGTTTATACAGAAACATATATAAATACGAAAAACTTAATACATTACATTTACCGTACTACATTTTTCAAAGTGAAAATATGATTGACGGGATATCCAAAGACTCCTACATTTGCGCACATTAGATTTACTTTCGAGACCTTACATTAGTATTCACAAAGGAAACACTCAACACTCTTATATAACTCTCCATGGGGTTATCAAGTTTGAGAAACTGGAATGTAATGTGTATAATATTCCCCAGAGCATTTCTACATGTATAGAAATCGTATTGTGGGAACGATTGTGCGTTACGTCAAAATAAGTATCAAAGAACGTTGTTGGCATAATTTATCTAAATTTGATAGGGTTTCGTTTTGACAGCCTCGCTGGTGCAATTATGCGACTAATCGCTTCTTTAGCAGACGTTCTAGGTTCGATAGGCAGGGTAAATTTAGGAAATTACAGTTTTTAATTTATCTGAATCTAGATTTGTGGGTTCTAGTGCGGACTGCGTAGAAATTACGTATATTACCTCTTACCAGTATGGCGCGTTTTAATCTTAAGACTGTCCAGCGGTAACCTGTTAGCAATAAAAAAAGATTCTTTTTAATGTAGCCAGTAATTTTTCCCTTTTGATTTTATGAATAGTTGCATTCATCATCCAACCACGTCATAATATGATGGTGGTCATAGTGTTACATTATAAAATGATTCAGTATCTAGTTATTTCCTGTGAGATACCCAATTAGTTTCCTACGTATCTCAAGAATAAAATTGTGACACTTTTTTATTAAAATTGGTCAAGAGAGATTGGTACTTTTAAAAATAGCAGTAAGTTCAATTACACAATAATGTGCAAATTTTAAGTCAATTCCTACGCAATCTAACACGAACTTCTTAAGCTCATTAGAGGAAAGACGCTGTATAGACACTATAAGAGGTAAAGTCTTACCAGATAAGCGCGCTTCACTCTTAGTTTGTATAATCATTTACACTTACTGTCAGCAATGAAAAAAAGACTAAGTAACATAATGGGTAATTTATATGAAAAGCTTCACTGTTGGTAATTAACTGTAAGAATATTGGACGAACATTAAGCTCCTGAGTTAAGTGAATGTGATAAACTGTCAAGAAATTTATAAGCAACAATGTTGAATAGATTAAGTTTTTACATTAACGAGCAGCTCTCGTGTCTTTTATAAAGTTTATATCAAAAATTAATTTCATTCGCGTTTGACTTCTGTTTTATTGTTTCGCATTTTATGGATGTTATTGTTATCTGTAGAATGAAAACCGTCCTATCTTCTCCTATCCTATTTCACCTCCTCTCTTATCTCTATACCTTTTATATATTGCAAGAAAGAATCTCAAATGCACTGACTCGGTCAAACGCTTACGAGTAAAATTAAATACAAAGTTAATATAACTTTAGGAGTTAAACAGTCTTTTTATTTGTCTATCTTTGTCGATAATAAAAAATTTCACTTCTAAAAAAATGATCATTTACCAGTTTATTCAATTTCAAGTAAAACGGTCGGATAGTTTTAAAGATCTCGTGACGAGTCAATGATTGTTTATACTAAAACTCTAATCGCACATCAACTGGATAGCTTCAAAATCTATAAAATACTTAGGTAAAAATATTTCTTATCTTTTTAATTAAATACAAATCTGTCTTAATTACGTAGCATCTCTGAAAGCTGAATTAAGACATTATTTATGCTCTTTAATGATACATGTTTGCCGAGGCTACACAAACAGTTAAACCGTCAAAGGCAGCTTTAAGAGATTAGTCTACGCCATATTGTTAATTATGGCAATGTGGGTACATACTCATGTACTGTCTAAATCCCTTCAGTGATCACAGATAAATTGGAAGCTGCTACTAATATTTAATAAAATTAATTAGTTTGTATATAAAAATTTACACATGACCGCTTTAACTGGAAGAACCTGTAACAGGAATTTACGTTCACTGGAAAATTACAAATCAAATAAAATAAAACTTTTCACTAAATAAAAGTTTGGTTATAATATTATAAAAAATTACAAGAAATACCTTAATTAAGGATATGAAAAAATAAATACTTTAATACACTACAATATCTATAAATTAAAAAAAAATATAATAAAAATGCGCGCTAACGAGACCTTGCCAGGCAACCTTCATGAGGATTTTTCATTGCTAACAGGTTGACGTTTACCTGTAATCTGACTTGACGGTCAGTGACGATATAGTTTCAGATGGGAGTGCGCTGGAAGTAGGTAATTTACTTCTTACGGTTTCTACACAACATCGCTTCGGAACGCAATTCGAATGCTTATCGGCACGTATTTGCAGTAAGGTAGTAACTAGTCACGACCGAAGAGTCCGACCAGTCCAGACTCAGACAAAGTAGAAAAAGTAGTTTCCAAAACTCGAGAAACCAATACACTCGTACAGCGAGAGAGAAAACACTTTATTGCACACACGATAAATAAAGAGACATAAACTAAGAGACTTATTCCTATAATTTAAGCGTGCAAAGGCAGTCCTATGGCTACAAGCATTCCCTTCCAGACAACCTTTGCGAGGTTGACATATAAAAATCGTCGTAAAAAGTTAAAGGAAATATCTATATTTTATGTAAAACATTGCAAAGACAGTTATACTGAAAGACGATTCTATCTCGTTAAAGGTTTAAAATGCGTGATAATAAACTGATTTAGACTTGAATCGGTATTAGTATACTATCTATCTAATCTATAATCGGTATTCTACTTTGGGGTAATGCTGCTGATATAGATGCAATATTTGTGCTGCAGAAAAGGGCCGTTCGTGCGATTTACAATATGGGTCCAAGAGAGTCGCTAAGAAACAAATTCAAGGCAGTTAACATAATGACAGTTCACTGCGTATATATATTGGAAAACTTATTGTATGTACATAAAAACATTGACTCTTTTAATAAAAAGAGTGAATGTACATCATATAACTTACGAAACCAAAACAAACTTGTTATAAATTCTAGTAGGCTACATAAGATTAAGAATTCATTTAAGGGTAACTGTATACGTTTCTATAATAAACTTCCACAAGACGTTCTAAAGATGTCAATCAATAAATTCAAAGTCTTTGTTAAAAGAAAGTTGATAGAAAAATCGTATTATAAGTTGCAAGATTACCTAGACCATAGAAACGCCTGGGAACGCGAAGGAACCCTCGTAACTTTAGATTTTAAGCCGATTTTGAGTACCATCATCAGACGTATACTAGAATCAGAGTGTGGGAAAAAAATATATAATTTCACGATTCAAAAATGCTGTAATATGCCTACTTGAATAAAGATATTTTTGATTTGATTTGATTTTGATACAATTAACAAGTGTATTGACGGTAACGTATCATTCTTTCAGTCTCTGATTAACATTTTCTTTTCAAAAAAGTGCGTGCCTACAAAGTACACATGTAAAAAGTGAAACTTCTTTGGCAAATAAATATTTTAGACTTGTTTATATTTATACAAATCTAAAACTTTACATTTCTTAGAGGGACCTATTAAAATATTAAAAGTGGCAAATTAAAATGCCACATGTTATTTGTAAATATCAAAACTACCTAACCTTCAAAAGAGTTACCAATAAAAACGTTGCACATCTTCGTGACGCTAATAACGCCTTTCATTCGTGAATATTTTACCCTCATTCGCCTAAAGAAGTTTCAATAAAAAAACACGATTAGATTTTACCATTACTGTATCAGTACGTAATAAAAAAAAATCAATTCTTGCGCCACCCTGAATGTAGTAATAAATTGCAAATACCTGCAGTCTGCGTAGTTTGTTTGTGCATATTTGTTTATCAGAGTGAATAGGTACATCAAAATGGTTATAGCATTTCAAATCATTAAAGTTGGTTAAGTTAAGGAATAATTTCATTAAAATTGCTTGAAAACGCAACTGTCTGTGATTGCATCGACAAAATTGTTTCCGCTATTTATTAAGCGCCGAGGTTATTCTTTGTTAAGACTTCCAAAATTAGGCTTAGGTAATATAAAAATAAAGGAAACAAAATCAGATAAACAAAAAAAGCCGATACATAGTTCACAGGAAAAATCTCTAACAGTTTCTGATCTGATCTGATCTGAAGCACTTGTCTGTTATGGAAGCACAGTGAAACAATTCCTGTGATTCAAAGTCCAAACTTTTTAAATCTGACTTTCAAAATAATAAAAAAAGGTAAATAGCAACCCATTAACGTCCCACTGCAGGGCACAGTTCGGCCATGCTGCTGCACTGCAGGTTGGCAAGCATAACACTCTCTATTCCTTCACTCTCATAGCCCGATGTGACGGCGGTCCAACATGAGCGGAGAGAAATCAGGCTCAGGACCGACGGCTTAACGTTCTCTCCGAGGAACAGGGTGGAGCACACCGCCAACTTCACAACTTCGGTGAAATATTGAGAAAATCTTAATAGAAAACACAATATCAATTTTTGTAACATGCTTTTCACTAGACCAATGATGCAGTCAATTTCAAAGTAGTAATTAATACAAGGCTGACAATTTTGTATCGTTCCTTTTCGTTTCTCATCTAACTTTTAATTACTTACTCTCCATATACAATATAACCGAACGTTATTTACTTGTAAAAGCATATAGACTCTACTGACTACAACATCGAGGAGTCATTTCCGTTTTGTTTTCAATTTCCCTTCAATGACCCTGGATTGCTATTTCCGATTTTGAATAAGTTTCAAAAGTAATTATTCAAATTCGTGCGAGTTAACGTCTTAATGTGATTAAATTGACTAAATTACGAAATAAAAAGTATTACTTTATGATTTTTGGGTAGTTCACTAAATAACTATATGTCAAAGAAATTAACGGCATAACTCGATGTGCCTGGATTTTTTGAAAATGCGCGGTCCTGAAATTGATCACTGAACATTTATTTTGCTGAGAAATGGAAATTTACTGATGTATAGGTCAGGAGAGTGGGACTCGGTAAGGGAGAAGATCTCGCAATACCCACAAAAACCTCTTCCTCCGTGTGTAAGACACTAGACGTAAACTTGCGTAATCCTCCCTGGTTTCCCGGATGAGGCCGACTGAGGATTTACGTAGGAGCAGGTTTACAAAAATGCCGGACGGAATTAGAAATATATTTTTGATGTGATAACATTTTATTAATCGACGGTTGCCAGGTGTACTGATTCTTCGCTACGTTCCACTTCAGCGTACCACAAGCGATGGAGAGGCGCGATCGGCCTCATTTCATAGTTTATTAAAAAATAATTTTTCATCGATGCTTTCTTATGATGTGTTCACGTAAATTATCGTTCGTACACCGATATTACAGGCAACCAATTTTTTTTATTATCAATATTTACTCTTGTTTCGTAGAAGCATGCAATAGTAAAAAATTTCTCAAAATCGAAGTTTTTTTCTATACGAAAACTTTTAAGACAAAAAATACTTTTTTAGCACTAATTAAAAAAAGCAATTTGTAAATTGTCAATGTGTAAACTACAAGACTTTGGTAACCAGAACATACATTTATATCTAATTTTACTACAAACCACTATTTGATATCCTTGATTTCGTCTGTGTTTTTGTAATTATATACACAGAGAATATAGGAACTACTCTTCTGAATCGTTGAGAATTTGCAAAAATCAGTTTCCTAATATTTAGGTAACAAATAACTACATATTAAATAGAGTTCTTAATTTTTTTGAGGTCAGATTTAGGTAATATTTTTTTTGATAGAAATTTATCCAATTTTTGATCTCCTACTCTATTCTTTATTTATTTTTCGTTAAAAATATATTTTATCAGTGTCATAAATATATTTTAAAGGCACTATAAATTTGTCTAAAACTATCCTTGACCCGTATCACACCAACCGTATACGGAAGGCTTACCATTGCACCTCATTCATTAACTTGCATTTGTTACGGCTTACCACACTGGGTTCCTACAGTAATTGCGTTTGTAATTTTGATTAGGACAATTTCTGTTTCAGTTTCTGTTGAAAGCGAATTTTCTTTTCTATTTAAAGCTCTAAACATTATATTTAATTGTACTTATAACTAATTGGTCTAGTGGTTAGCATGTTCGACTACACGCATGAGGTCATGGGTTCGAGTTCCGGGGTCGGGCCATTTCAAAAAAGGGTATTGAGTTTTCTATTAAGATTTTCTCAATATTGGCCCGAAGCTGAGAAGTTGGCGGTGTGATCCACCCCCGTGCCACGGAGAGCACGTAAAGCCGTCGGTCCCGCGCCCGATCTCTCTCCAGTTGTGTCGGATTACCGTCACAACGTACTATGAGAGTGAAGGAATAGAGAGTGCACTTGTGTATGCCTGCCAATCCGCAGTGGAGCAGCGGGGTGGGTTTATGCTACAAAAACGCTCTCTCATATGAGTGAGGAGGCCTGTGCCCAGCAGTGAGACGTTAATGGACTGCTACTTACCTTGCCTTAATAACTAATTACAATAACTTTGACGGCCTCGCTGGCGTAATGATATGTGTACTAATAGATGTGCTGTCAGAACAAAAATTTGCATTCCGATGCAATGCTGCATTAGCACCTTTATGAGGTAAATTGCCTCTTATCAAATTAGTGCGGCACTAGCTTAAACGGTATCAATTGAGATTACCGTTAAACGTTACACGACTGACACTATGGTCGCTTGTGATGAGTATATATTAGGGATGTGCGAGTAATTTGAACTTACGAATTATTGGTTTCGAATTGAATGTTAATATCCGATGATTCGAAATTCGAAATTTCGATTTTTTTCCGATTTATTCGTAAACTACTAAATTTTTTGTGAATTTTCGAGTATTTTCAATTCACGGTTCCTTATGTACAATATTCAAATATAAATTTAACAGTCTATATACATTTTATTCAAACCATAAAATATATTTACACAAAAAGAATAATTCTTAGTTTTTTTTTAATGAGAATGAAATAACAGAAATTACATAGTAGCAAATACATTGTTCTAAAAAATAAAACATTTGAAAATTTGCTACAAATTGTTGTTTAAAAATAATAAATACGATATTGAATCGAGTCATAATGAAGTTCGTTTATCAGATACAATATTACCAACAATCTTTTTTATGGTACCGCCATAGATATACATATATTGAAAATAAGTAATTGTATTCTCTGGGTAATCGATTTTTTAAACGAAAAGTATATTATTCGCATGTCGCCTATTTCGGATTTACACAATTTAAACAGAAACAATAGAACGATATTCACACACCCCTAGTATAAATACCTCAGACGTGGAAATAGGTATGCAAATGCGTTGTTCGCAAAAGTTTAATATTTCAAAGAAAAATCTCCTTATTTATTATTGTACATAGAAAGGCTTCTTTTTATTGTCAATAGAGGAAAAAGGTTGGCCCGGCAAGTAAAACATTTAAAGGAAACTCTCTTGATACACACAAAGGATAATATGCCAAATTGTTATATCTCCTCTTATACAAATCAATATTTTGTAGTTGTAAAGTCGCTACTTAGTGGAAAATAAGAACATTTTGCCGACACAGAACGGACAGTGTTATTAATGCAAATAACAAAAAATCGCATTGCGGCAAAAAATACTTTCAAAGCGGAAGCCAGACTTTATTTTTGGACCAAATTTTAATTAAATTATAAGAGAGAAACAAAAGCTTTGCGTAAAGTAAGAGCGATGTTGTTTCATCACGTAGAAGCGTTTAACATCTACGCACTGAGGCCATAGTATAAATTTTTTAAGGAAAATCTTTGAGAGCTATTGGAGGAAACAATTGAATACATAGTTCACACTAAGCACAAGAATTAAAATGAGTAGTTTATATTAGTTCCACCAAATCTTTTAGTATTATTCTATAAGATATTATAAAAACTCGTGTATCCTTCTATTTTACGATAAAACTATTTTTCAAATATCTTCACTGAAGTGAATAAGAACAGTCAAAATTTCATCCTAATCGAAAAGTATGAATAAACAGGATGCCAATAAATAAACAAAAAAAATATGATGACTTTTTAAATATAGAGTTGTTAGTGGCTTTTGAAACAATGTAATAGAATGTACTCAATTTTTATATTTTTGAGAAGAATGTATTTACATAAAATTCATAAATAAACAAGAGAAATATATACAGCTAGTTATGCAAAACAAACAAGAAAAATATGTCAAACAAACAGACGCATTTAATGATCCATTTGAATTTCAGCAGCAGCAATAAAAATTATCAAAAATAATTATTGTATTTAATATATAAGTATGTAATGAAATATTTTTGAAGTGAAAATGCTATTAATTTGCCACTCGTCCTTTAATAATTTAATATATTATTTTTCATAAAATAAAAATATTTCTCCTTTTCAAATTTTAAATTCAATAATTTCTAATACTGACAAAAAGACGTGGCATTTTTAATTACAATTCGTCATTAGAGATTTTAATAAATTATTTGGATTAATTTTCGACATTATTAATATTTTAATGACACATAAATTTAATAAAATTCCTAGCATATTATTTATTCCTTTTCCCTCCCTCGAAGTATCGGAAATATAAAGTCTTAAGATTTGTATAAGTATAAAAAAGACTTAAAATTTTGTTTGCCAAAGAAATTTCATTTCTGACATGTGTACTTTGTACGCAAGCCCTTTTAATTTTTTATTTATAGATATTCCCTTATACAATTCCGCGGAAAACGTTACCAGATATACTACCTTGAATGTGGAACGGTTATTTATAATAACAGAGGGATATTTTCCCGCGGTAATTGATATCTCGGCTTACGAGGAACATAATCGCTTTAGCGTAATTGGATCGTGTCTTGAAAATTCAGTATTATCGGTGTCCTCACAAAAACAGAATCTTCTGTACTATTGCCCTGGACGGCTATATAATAAACTAGTTTATAGATACGACCTCCCTATTCAACCATTCTCCGGCTATCATTTAATTACATACATAAAGAGCTCAAATACTTTAATAACGCAGTTTTTGAAGCGAAACTTTTTTAGACACGTGAGAGTAAAATTTGTACTGAGTAAACGCGTGATTAGCGTCACGAAGATGTGCAGCGTTTTTATGATAATTCGTTTGAAGGTTAGGTAGTTTTAATATTTTGTAATAACATGAGGCGTTTTAATTTGCCACTCGTTATTTAATAATTTACTATACTATTTTTCATAAAATATAAAATAAACATATTTCATAAATTCTCTTATGTAAATTTTATATTCAAATAGAATATTTCATTAATAATTTCTAATATTGATCAAAAATACGTGACATTTTAATATACAATTCATCGTTTACATTTAATATTTTAATGACAATTAAAATCATTAAATTCCTGGTATGTCGTCCTCTTTCCCTCCCTCTAAGTCTCGGAAATCTTAAAGTTTTAGATTTGTATAAAAATAGAGAAGAATACTTAAAAATGCCAAAGAAATTTCACTTCTGACATGTGTACTTTGTACGCACCCACTTTTATAAATCTTTATTTATTGCCAGGGCTTTTGTTATTTTTATACATGTCAGCCTTATTATTTCTTTTATTTAATTACTAAATATGCTACTTAACTAATTATACTATTGTTCCTAAATAATATATTTAATACTTAAATATAATTTTAGCTGCTCTAGAATTTGTCTCAGCTGGTATGCAGTTTATATAACCAATATCATATTTGTTTATATAAAGAAGCTTGTTCTCTCATAACGCTGATCTGAACACATTCCAATAAGTAATGTTGTATATCGTTCGTTTCACCACATGCTAAACAAATTTTCTTAATGGAACATATACAGATAACAATCTGAATGGATAACTGTATATAGACTGTTCAAATTGGAGTTTATATGCCACGGTATAGTAGAAGGTGGACATTCCTTTGTCTATGGATTGCTCACAGATAAAAGCTGCCCCGTTCGTCAACTCCCTATCTTAATATTATTGCCATTGTTTTTCATGACTATTGACATACATACATACATAGAATCAAGCCTAATTCCCATAGGGGTAGGCAGAGATCGTGACAAATGGAAGGACATTTCTTCCACTGGCCACGATCCTGGCATATCTCCTTCGCTTCTTTCATTCTCATTAAACCTTTCATACAAGTTCGTCGGTTTAGAGTACTCTTGATCTGGCCCTTATGCAAAATGTTCTGGATTTGGTCCAAGAACGTTTGCTTTGGTCTTCCCCTTCCAAGTTCACTCTTGACTCATAAATCCTTTTTGTCAGTCTCCTTACATTCATTCTCTCTATGTGCTCAAACCGTTTAAGCATACTTTTATTCAATTTTAGTCACTACATCTTCTTTAAACCACAACGTTCTCTTATCACACTATTTCTTACCTTGTCACTCAAGTTTCAATCCACTCATACTTCGTTAACCAATTTGTGTGTATTTTATAATATTTTCATAAACTACTAAGTTAAAAACAAAAATGTCCCGACTGTCGTTGTCTTAAACTGCACGTGAGATGAGCATTATTATTATTAGTTTCTAGGCTACAGTACACTTACTTCATAAAGTGGATTTATTCGGGGTCATTGTTTAATAGATCAGGGGTAGCGAACTAGCGGTCCGCAGGCCGCAGGTTTCCGAACTCTGGCTTAATGTCCATTTACATCAGGGTGGATTTATTCAGTGTGGTTGTTTATTAAATCAGGGGTAGCCAACTAGCGGCCCGCGGTCCGCAGGTTGGCGACCATTGGCCTACAGTACAATTACTTCACTAAGTAGATTTATTCGGGGCCGTTGTTTAAATAGATAAAAAATATATATTAAAAGTTAAATTTATAATTTTGTATTAATTTTCGACACTTTTAATATTTTAATGACAATGAAATTAGGAATTTCAATTGTCATATCTTCCTTTTTCCCTCCCTCTAAATCTCGGGAATCTTTAGATTTATATAAATATAAACAAGATTTAAAAATTAGTTTGCCAAAGAAGTTTCACTTTAGACATGTGTTCTTTGTACGCACGCACTTTTTAAAACGCTTTTATAAGCTTCGGCTGCATGTATTTATTATGGCTATATAAGGGAATGTTTGAGCGCGATTTTTAAATATCTCCAGAAGTCTAATTAATTGGAAACTTTGCATACGTATTAAGTGCCGATGACAATGCAATAATTCGTTAACAATTTCCCATTATCATTATTAGGGCCGCCAGGATTAATATATTCTTTTCATAGATCCTATACGAGGGAGTGAAAGGGATAGAGCTAGTTCGCGATCTGCCGTCTCGGATGGCCGGGAAAAATACTAAGTCGGACTAAAAAACATATAATTGTTAAAAAAAAACCACTCTTTTATAGCAAACCGAATTAAAAACGAGAAAATAATTTTTAATAATAAGTTACAAATAGAATCATTTAATTCGGAGTGAAAAGTGTGGGGTGCATTTCACAACATTCCCAAAACTCCTTTCATAGACGGTTGCCAAGAGAATGATTGTAACCTTTAATATGTCAAGCATCCTACGGCTTTCACTCTGAATTCAATGATTGTTTATAACTTATTAAAAATTAATTTCTACTTTTTAAATCGATTTGGTATACAAGCGTGAAGTTTTTATACTGTCATTTATTTTAATGTAACCTCATGGTGTTAGACTTTATTGTCGCCGATTGACAAATCATTAACATATTGTATGAAATATAAATTTAACTAAAGTACCAGAAAGGGTACTTTTTACAAAAATAACATTATGGTCCTTCACGCCGGATTCATTCTTCAAACTTTCAACAAAATACTAAATAACTTATGGTATCTGAATCAAAGCTTCAATAACGCGATGTAATTCTTAAGTAACTCCATCTAGAGAGCAGTAGCATAAACTATAACGAGAACATCTTTTCTTAAATAATTTATTAGGATTTCATACTTTACATTTATAATATAACACCGAGGATGTAGTACTTTGAATAAAAGAATAAACCTAGTCTTAGACTAATTATTTTATTTATTAATAACACCAATTTGGATTTTAATGTCAAGTGAGCTAGCTAAAATTACCTAAAAATGTTTTAATTAACTTTAATTTCGCGGGAAAATAATATCAAGCGGTGTAAATTTTTTTATTCACGTTTTTAAAATACTGTGAAGGCATTTTAAAAAAAATAACATATGACCCATTCATCCATCCATTCGATTTGAGAACTTTCGAATTATAACCAGAATAGTAACTATATTATGGTACCTGAAACAAACTTTGGGCGGTTGCCTTCTTTGGCGAGATCGTCATCTCGCTGAAAGAGGCTAAAGGAGCAAGAGGCCCTCGCCGTCGGAGGAGGCTTGGTGGCAGAAGGCGCACTTCATGCCGGGTTCACCGGATCATTAGAGTGGAATGCAGTTAGGGAACCTCTAGCGATCTCACTCATGGATGGGGAGAGATTCACTGGGTTTTAGTGGGTATTCTGTTATCAGTGAGTCCCACACTCCCGATGGAATTAGTCTTTCATCGAGACGCGTATAGGCATTTCCCAGCGCAAGAAAACAATCATCAAAAATCAATAGCTAGCTTGCAACAGACTATAGATAGTCACCGTATCGCATACTAGATGGCGCCACCCGTATATTAACCCGCGCTATAATCTCGTATATTAACCCGCGCGTTAATCTATCGCGTATAGGCATAATTGTCTTTGTAGCTGCCTACCTTTCAGTCACCCCAATCCTCTCATTAGAAATGCTGCCTCTTATGGGATTAGGCTAAACAGCCCGCCTAAGAAGAGGCGGCCCAAACACGTCCCAGACGACCCGATTACTATTGACAACGCCTCGTACACTATCACACACATACAGCGTCTTCGCCGGCGAAGACGAGGACCCCGCTATCTGACGCACCCCGACCGCGGCCCCAGTCGCGGACCTATGGGCGTAAAGACAAAGCACCTGTCCGATTGTCCTATTCAGCAGTAGCAAACGTTGCTCTAAGCCTAGGTCCCAGCCTCGCAGGAGGCGCCTTTAGAGCAACGTTTCCCCCACGACGCAGCAGGGCCCTTCTACGGGCACACCCCGCGGCGTTCGCTCTAAGTTATGCTGTCAATTGCCAGTAGGACTAAAAGCAACTACACACTTCAAAAAAAAATTGTAGCTACCTAGATGTGCACGGATACCTGGGCCATCTAGGATATCGGAATATTGTCAATTAGCTTTTATGTAACGAAATTTAGCGATTAGTAAGCTGAACCGAAACGTCAACATCTTTCTTTTACATATTTTCTCAAGATTTCGCGAATTTTGTCCATAATATAACAATGTATTTTAAGTATTATTATTTACAAAGTCAGTATTCATGGGCACGGGTACATTTTTATGTATACATTTTTACACAAGCGTTTGAAATACATACTGTTTGTTAAGAATGTGTGTTAAAATTCATATATGCATGTATATTCTAGTAATTGTAATTATAATAGCTTGATCTATTGCACTTACCCAGTACTTTCATGTGCTATTGTCTCCAAGTTTGTCTACAGGAGATCGCTTCATGGGATAAGGCCACCTTTTTTCCTAAACATTTACTAGTTTCTTTTTTTAAACTTTGTGTGAATGTGTGCAGTAAGAATAACGATATAAAATAAGGATTGATATTAAATCCTACCACGCTGTTTTAAATAGGTTGACAAAAATTTTACCTAGAGCCTTTCCTGATACGTGGAGATATCCTAACGAGGCGTTTTTAGACTAAATAGCATTAAGTATAATCTTCATAAAAAAAAATAATTCAACTTTCAGATTTTATTTTATATTATGCATCATTCATACAATATAAGTGATCTAAAATAGCAACAAAAATTATATAATACAAATATAAACAAATATAAACATAAACAAACTTTTCTGATCCGCTTGATCAACTAGAAGTGAAGCAACCTCATATAACTAAGTAAACATTTAAAAAATATTTTGTAATGATGATGAGAAAAGATTGAGAACGAAAAAATCCTCGCAACGTTAGAATCTAAGTCTTACTTTAAATATAATCAAAAAAATTATATATGACGATTTCAGTAAAAGCTTACTTCAACAAACATTTTTGAAATTTGAATTAGAATATAATTTGTTACATTGTCAGCCCACAGTGCCTGCAAAATTCTAATATAGAGGTCAAACAGACTGATTGGTGATAAGTTATATAACCTACTAGCTGAACCCGCGACTTTGTTTGCGTGGATTGTTTTTTGGGTAGCATTTTCATTAATATACGCCCTATGGTTCCATCGCATAGTGATGAGTCAATAGTTGTCACCCCGCAACCCCCTTTGCTGGTGGAATTACGGAAAATCCGATATATATATAGATAGGGTAAAAAATACAAGGGACTAAATAAGTGGCCACACACTTGATAATACTAGAAGCAATCGTAAGATGATATGCCTGTAAACTGCAAGCAATACCCCTCACGTGGTAGTCGATGCATAAAACGTATGTAACGCAATGTGGCACTTGATGTAGAATCGATGTGTAGAGTTTCATGCAAGGAATCTGTTAAAAAAAAGGTATATAAAAAAATACACTACTCCATCTCCTTACAAATCCTATCGGAGGTTCTTCATAACCAAGTTGTGGGGTACGGGCCTCAGGCATTAGCGATACCGGTATTTGTTTCTGCCCGTTATTCTAACCAGCTTACGCCGGTCGGACCTTCCAGGTTAGTCCGAGTGTTAGTCATATCCGGGTTCTGCCACTGCCGTCGCGTTATCAACGCCTTCATGTTTACCTAGACCTGGTGGTGGTGACAGCAGAAGCACACGACGTAGTGGACGCCCAGTGTTACCCGATACAGGATGCCGAGGAGGTGTGCGTGCGGGGAGTTGTTTGCGTGGTGGGACATGTTCTTCGCCAACTGCCGGACGAACACCTCAACGTTGGGTGTCTTGGTAGTTACAATGAATTACGTCATCTCTGACGTACCTCGGAGCTCCTACTATGAGGCGTAGGCACTTATTCTGTTGGGTCTGCAGTCTCCTCCTCTGGTACCCTGAGCAGAAAGAGTACCAGGTAGGACCCGCTTATGTCAGCCTAGAGCGGACGTAGGCTTCGTAGACCTTCAGTTTAACTTTTCAGTTACATAAAAGGCTATTAATCTCATTACGTAAGCTTTTAACAGATGCCGCGGTACTATTTTTCACAAATACAATTATTTATTAAATCTTCTTCTTTTTGAAGCGCCTCTCCGACTAACGGAGGTTGACAGTCAGTTTATATGTACCATAAAAATAGGTCGCAGGCGAAATAATATTGTAAAGCCATGATTTTTATCAACGGCCAACGCTCCTTTTACCAGGTTCCTTAACATCATGGGTTGAAGAAGATCGCACCTCTTCTTTTGATGTTAATACAATTATTTCAAACATTAATTAAATAACATTTAAAATACTGTATTCAAAGTAAGTGTAACAAAGTACAAGAATGATATAAAGAATATTTTATTAACGATTGATAATTTTAACATGATATAGAAGAGTGTGACCTTATAGTAAGAATTGAATGAGTATGACCCATAGATATTAAAATGTACTATAGGTATTTTAAGCATAATCGTTTATATATTAAAGAAATAAATAAATTGAAGCTTCTGCTTGGCGGCACACCTTTGCTGGTAGGCTTTTAATGGAACTTTTATTGGTAGATATAGGTAAATGAGAAATTTGAAGAATATTTTACTTTCAGATTGAAATATGTTTTTGCGATAAAAATGTACACACTTATTTCACATTTCTTACATAATAATACGTTATGAAAATTAATAAGAAATTGGCATTCGTTAAATCATTGTAATAATAAGTAATCGTACTTTAAAAAAAAACCACTAGAACTGGATATCTAGTGCAATATAATTATTAGTGTACAATGCAATATATTTACATACAAATGTGGGAAAACGATTGATTGTGACTAACATGCCCGAGTACTGGTTAACTGGGAATAAAAACATGTTTTAATTATACTCATATAGACTACAGCTTTATTGATCGTCTCGGATTCAAGAATGGGTGTCTAACAAGTTCCCTGTCCTTATATATCATCGCATTTGGGCCGACACTTATTGCAATAAAAAACAATTACAAAAAAACAAATTATACATATAGCTTTATTTCCTCCACTAGAGTTCTTTATGGTACCAATCCCCAAACGTCCCTTGAGAGAAATCGAATTCGTTCAACTTCATTAAAAAATTAAAAGTGCGTGCGTACAATGTACACATGTCAGAAGTGAAACTTCTTTGGCAAACTTATTTTTAAGTGTTGTTTATATTTATACAAATCTAAAACTTTAGATATCCTAGAGTCAGAGGGAGGGAAAAGGGTATGTTAAGAATTTCATTATCATTAAAATATTAAGTGTCGTAAATTAATACAAATAATTTATTAAAATCTCAAATGACGAATTGTAAATAAAAATTCCACGATTTTGTCAATATTATAAATTATTAATGAAATTTTGATTTTGAATTTATAATTTAGAAAAGAGGATTCATGAAATTTTTATATTTTATGAAAAATAGTAGAGTGGCAAATTAAAATACCAGGTTATTTGTAAATATTTAAACTACGTAATCTTCAAACGAATTAGCATATAACCGCTGCACATCTTCGTGACGCTAATGACGCGACTCATCCGTAAAGTTTTTACCCTCATGCGCCTACAGAAGTTTCACTTCAAAATACTTAGTTGCCTATGTACCATATGTGAATCTTGAAAACGTTTGTACGAATTTGATCAAAATTAAAGAGTCATTAGAAAGATAATGTAGAAAAATGACTGCCACGCAGATGCAAAGATGCGAATGCGCGCTCCGCTAGCAGAGCTCTTGGGTTCGATTTCCGTCATGGCAAATTTAGGACATTGCACTTTTTGATTTGTTTTTTGTATGGACTGGCGGAAGGTTTAGGCTGTGGCTAGTTACCACCCTACCAGCAAAGACGTGAAGCCAAGCAAAATAAATGCGTTCGGTACGATGCTGTCTAGAAATCATAAGAGATAAATAACCAGGTTAGCGTGATTCCATTTGAAACTGTATCGTAACTTACCATTAGGTAAGATTACAGGGAATTGTCATAACAATCAAAAATTTTAAATGAAGAAAATCCCAAAAACAATTTTGACACATAAAACAGTGCTAGGGTACTGCGATATCCTCTTGTAGGTGTCTAATTACTCTTTCCACGGTTCGTTTTAACAAAGAGCTAGCAAGCTTCTCTTCATGGAATAAAGCTCGGGTGTAACGCGTTTGTTTTTCATTTACAATCAAACTCGTGATAACAGAACATAGGTATATGTAATAATCACAAAGACTGATATAACTTTATCAATATATTTATTTAACTATACACAAATCCTCTATATACATATAATATACTAGCAATACCCTACGATCTCACACGAGTGGATACCGATCTCGTGGTAGTGGAAAGTCTAGTCGGACTATAGATTTATTTTTGTTAACATAAGTTTTATTTTTCTGATTTTATTATGTTTTAACATTTACATTTACGTAGAATGTCCAACATTAATAAATTTAATAATTAACTTGACTACAATAAATTAAATAAAAAACTTTTCTTATAATACTGGACAAGACATTTTTTTTTTTTTAAAAAGACATTTATTTAAGATACTTCATTGTCCCAGAACTTCCCTATACACAACATTTGACGTAGTTTAGTTTTGTGGCAGCAAAATAATTTCATGTGAGTTTGATTCGTAATACATTATTTTCTGTAGATTGACATTTTAATAATTTAAAAATTATTTTACAGGTATTGAACGGTTTTTAAAAATATTTAAATAAGATAATGATTAATACAGAGGTATGAATAATATGGTTTGATTATAGTCGGCACTTTTATCAACTAAAATGTAAAAGAGTAGTTATAATAGCATAAGTTGGGATGTATCGCGGACTTTTTTGTAGATAATACGTTCTATAACATTGTAGAACATTTTATGTTCTATCATCAATAGTTTCCGCAGCGCACGCGATGGCAGTTTTTTTGGTTCACACCTTGGGTTACAATAATTTTTATTAGGGATTCCTATTTAAAAGAACTTGTTAAGCCTTGTTAAATAAAGTATCTTTTAGTTTTGATGATTGATCTCAAGAGTTGATTTAGGCATAATATAAAAAAGGAATTTATGGCGAACATCCAGCATATGAAAAAATATCCCTATTGTTTATGTATTATGGATGGTTTTTATTTTATAATGTGGAAAATGTTTTATCAATGAAGTTAATTGAGTGCTTATATTATCAACTCACAGGACGATAACGCTTGGGAATAGAGGCTTTTGTTTTTATATTGATGCTTAGAAACAAAGGAACATTAAGTGACCCTGAAAAGATATACAACATTGAATGCGGCGTGACATTGAGTATCACTTACGGTACAGCCTTGCGGCACGATATCTCATGTACGTTTAAATTAAATACCGCAAACGCCAATTTGTTAACGTTTCTTCCATGTGAAGCTGAAAACCCAGCGATTCATCCGCATGGTAAAAAGTTTAACACTGTAATCTAGATAGCTAAATACAACGACTTTAATGAATCTTGGAATCATTTGCAGGTAATACATTTCATTGCAGATGTAACTTTAAATTTTTGGCTCAGGTTTTATAAGTGTAATTCATGGATATACTTAGCCAAGCCTTTTAAGATTATACACTGTATTTTCAAAAGTTTTGTTTTTAAAAATATCAATAAGTTTGAAATTATGAGAAAATTGATACTTAAGTATAGCATTAGAATCGCAATTAAAATGAATAAATAAATTATATATGTAATGACGAACGAAACTGCAAAAACAATACTCTGATCTAAAGACATAAATAAATCTTTTTATGAGTAAACTTTCAAATAATTATAATGCAAAAATACTATTTCATCAATTATAATTTATGAGTAACAAAAAGTTCACATATCTAAAATAGAAGCTGGGGATTCATTATGTAGAATAAATCATACCAGTTCTCTGAACGCCGTAAACAGGTATTGAATTTACAATTAGGATGAAAAGCATCAGAAAATTGGATCGGCGAACCGTACGCCCACGAAAACATATTCCAATTTTAAATGGGATAATATTTTTATATAAAATTGAATATTCGCATTTACTCAATGTAAGGCGATTATGTTATTTTTGTGATGAAAAATGTTGGTTTTTTTTTAAATATATATGTCTATCGAGCATCATGAACGGACAGAAATTCGACATTATTATTAAATTCAAAGTACCCCAAAACGCTTAACAAATTCTTTTTTTTTAAAACAATAGATTTTGTTACCCTATTTCATTTAGTAACAGTAGTAACTCCTTATTACTTCACATTCGTTAGTTTGTGATAGTTTGGTTTTGGTTTATGTTGAAATTAGAGACAGTAGACATCGAGGGTGTAGAGGGTGTATCTTCTAAATCAGATTTGATTTATGTAACAAAAGTCCTTTAGTAGTTATTGAAAAGAATGGCGAACCTTGTTATATTTGTGATGTGTAACTATTGTCGTTCAATTATTACTGTTAGGCCACACTCTCCCTATTGTTTTAATTCACGTTGGAAAAGGCCTTTAAGGACCCCAATCAGACCCAAAATCTTATTGGGAGTGTGAGATTTACTGACAAGGCAGAATACCCACTAAAATCCTGTGATATGCTCCACATTCTATAGAGCATCAGAAGATCGGTAAACGCAATCTACCCTGGTACTCGAGAAGATTCCTCTGGGAAACTTAAGAAGGATTCAGGAGAAGTGTAAATCTACGCCAACCAACCTCTCAATCGTTAATTTAAAAAAATAATGATCCAATCAAATTCTAACGCCATTTTTATAATTTGTAGGGTAAAGAAGAAAATTGACTTTATTTTTTATATTACTTGTGTGTAATGAATAAAAGAATTTTGGGCCAAATGGACTAGGAGTGGACCTATTTTTTTTTCTATTACTTCTTTTTTAATTAAGCCCGGAATTATAGTAGAATAAGGTAAGTAGGTAAGTAGCAGCCCATTAACGTCCCACTGCTGGGCACAGGCCTCCTCACTCATATGAGAGAGGGTTTTTAGAGCATAGACCCACCACGCTGCTCCACTGCGGATTGGCAGGCATAGTACACAAGTGTACTCTCTATTCCTTCACTCTCATAGCCCGATGTGACGGTAATTCGACACAACCGGAGAGAGATCAGGCGCAGGACCGACGGCTTAACGTGCTCTCCGAGGCACGGGGGTGGATCACACCGCCGACTTCCCAACTTCGGGCTAATATTGAGAAAATCTTAATAGAAAACTCAATATCCATTTTTGAATTGGCCCGACCCGGGACTCGAACCCAGGACCTCATGTCTGTAGTCGAACATGCTAACCACTAGACTAATGATATAATGTAGAATGCTGACTAGAAAATAAAATATAATAAAAATAGTACGAGTAACTCAATATGATTTAAATAACCATTCAAATATGCAAATAGGTCACGTCCTTCAGCACAGGCTGCAATTAATTCTGAAAATTAATGAAAGTAAGAGGTTTCTTAAAGGCAACCCAAATTTAAACGCCTGAAGTGTTTCGTGCTTTTGAAAACCTGTGACCGGAGTAAATAAACGTTTAATACCGTCGACGCATTTCAAAAGTTAAGTTTCTCTATTCAAAAGCGGGTAAGAAAAATTTTATTCAATCAAAAGTTATTTGCCGTTAATAACCCTAAATTGTTGAATACAATTTTATATATTTATTTAAAAATTAGTGATTAGTTTCCATTATGAACATTAATGTTTTGTTTTGCAGTATTAGTTACAGATGTTTTTGTGAAGATGACTAGCTGAATTCGATCATTGACTGGAATATATTTAAGCGAAAGAAACAGAACCTCGGTGCGTTGGATGGAAAAAAGCTTCATGACACCTTATAACAGAAAACACCTGAGTAGTCCTAATGGTTTTGAAAATATCTACGGAAGTCTCTTTACATCAGTTTTTTCGTATGTCGGTTTATTTCTATTCTTAAAAAATATATACTCGCTAAGAACTGAAATCCATAATGAGTCGCTCTATTATGTGTGTAAAAGAATGATATTTTTGAGATTATCCTTTTGAAGTGAAACTTCTTTAGGCGCATGAGGGTAAAATTTTTACGGATGAAACGCGTGAAACGCATGCGAAGACGTGCAGCGTTTTTTTATGCTAATTCGTTTGAAGGTTAGGTAGTTTTAATATTTACAAATAACATGTGGCATTTTAAATTGCCCCTCGTCATTTTATATATAATAATATTTTTCATAAAATAAAAATATTTCATAAATTATCATTTCTAAATTTTAAAAACAAAAACACAATTTACTTAATAATTTCTAATATTGACAATAAACACGTGGTATTTTTATTTACAATACGTCATTTGTGATCTGAATAAATTATTTGTATTAATTTTCGACACTTTTAATATTTTAATGACAATTAAATTGATCTAAATCTCCGAAATCTAACGTTTTAGATTTGTTTAAACATAAACAAGACTTCAAAATTAGTTTGCCGAAGAAGTTTCACATCTGATATGTGACTTTGTACGCACAGTTTTTTTTATTTGTTTACATTTAATTTTTAATTTAGGATGCTTCTTTTTAATAATGCTGATTAAGACACGAGGCACTGAGTGTCTGAAGACCAAAGTCTTCGAACAGTGCGTGATGCCAGAGATGACCTACGGTTCCGAGACGTGGTCGCTGACTATGGGCCTCATGCGGAAGTTCAGAGTCACTCCGTGTGCGATGGAGAGGGCTATGCTCGGAGTTTCTCTACGTGATCGAATCAGAAATGAAGAGATCCGTAGTAGAACCAAAGTCAACGACATAGTCCTACGAATCGCAAACCTGAAGTGGCAATGGGCGAGGCACATAGTTCGATGGACCTATGGATGTTGGGGGCTAAAGGTGCTGGAGTGGCGACCCCACACCGGACGGCGCAGTGTAGGCAGATCCTCCACAAGGTGGACCGATGATATAAAGAGGGTCGCTGGTAGCCGCTGAAGCTAGGCGGCGCAAGATCGGGCCTTGTGGACGTCATTACGTGAAACCTATGTTCAGCAGTGGACGTTCATCGGTTGAAGCGACGACGACGGCGACGATGACACGAGGGTGATGTTATTATATAACCGTATTGTTATTGGTCTTCGATACGTGAATTTTCAAAAGACTCTGATGGGTTTAAGTAGGTGAAAATTACTTTGAATGATTCTGCTACGTGAGTAAATCACACGTCAACCAAGTAAAAGCGTAATAAAGAATATCAGAACTAATTTTATATTGGGGGTTATTCTTAAGTTACAACAAATGTTTCAAGTAACAAATTGAAATCAGTGCAGTACTCAATATTATACTGCGCCTAGTTTTCACGCTCTACGGTGCTAATAAATAACCCGGGCACGTCGATATGGATGTGCTGTTGGAATTGATTTTCAATTTTGCTCGGTTGCCCTTGCAAAGAGGCAGAGTTCAAATGCGTCCTTTCGATTAGTTACCAAGTTGGCTTTGGTATTCATCTATAAAACTATATTTTAAATAATTTGCAACTTTTACATATGGTCATTTTAAATACCAAAGTAATATTATGTATATTATAAGAAAGGGATCGTATTAACGTACACTTAGATTACATAATGTATAAGTTAGTTTGACTATTGTTTTTATTTGTAATATTAATTAGGAATTTGATTTATATATGGTTGAGCTCAGCTGAAAGCAGTCATTTACAGACCGTTTTCAGAGCTTTACAGTTCCAATTGTGGAACACTGACTGCATAATTACATTGGAAATTATGGTAATAATAATGTTGTTTGGAAATAATGTTTTTGTGTTATACATGTGTCTATTTATTTTGTCTGTAAGTGCAATCTACTTTTTACATTTTCTCGGCGACATTAAGTATTACAAATAAGTAATAATGTTGCTGTGGGAAAAGGGAAACGGTAATAATTAAGCAAACGCGTTTACATATAGTGTCCCTGACCGCTTTGGTTTGCGCTGCAGTCACGATGTAGGTCGGCAGCGGTTCCGCAGTTAAAACTAATGTTTTCCAAGTAAAGTTTTAAGCATAGTTTAATAAAGCGCTGTTATTGAACACATCGTAAATCAATACGGACTACGCTATGCACAGGTCTCCAGGGGTTTTGCTGCTTAAACCTTACTGTTGCTTCTTAGAGATTGGCAAGAAAGATATACAACGATTGCTCCCGCCCTATCCCGGGTTTCCTCGCTATATTTTCATACCATATAAGACTATATCCTATATATAGTACGTAGTTGATATTTAAAATATCTAGCTATATCAATAAAAGTATTTTAGTCCAAATTTTAAAAAGTGATGAACTCATAACCAGAATTTTACAAAAGCAACTATTAGATCATATGCCTAATACGTCGGGTATAGTGAAACTTGAAGAGAATATAGCTTAGACTGCTTGTTATTTCGCAAAACAAAGGTTTCGCTCATTATAAAACAACACTATGCGACCATCCATGACAATGAAACGCTATTGGATGATTATTTTGAAGCCCTCTCCTTTTAATAGGCACACTGTTGTGATAGACACATATATACGTAGTAACATAGAAAAGTTATGTTTTATGCTACAGCATATATCACATTTAGTGGTTAAATAAATAAAAAATGATGAAACATGAACGTTACTTTGAGAAATAAAAAAAAATATTTGTACAAAGTCAAAACAAACGTAGAAATACCCTGACACAGAATCGTTGAAAAGTGCACAATTATTTATTTTTAGTCAACAAAGAATACTTAATCTTGTACGTAAAAACTCACACGCTCACAGATGTTTCATAAGCAAATAATGAGGTAATTACTTAAGACAATATAACAATATACAAACATCTTATCCACTATTGTGTAATCATTAACCAATTCAATTTATATAAATTAAAATAATATTACCATATTCGCACGTTAAAAGCTTATGTTACAATACTTCACAATATATCGTATGCTCAATTTATATTAGATATCGTTTGTGGTACTTGACTGACTTAAGTTAATATAAAAAAAAACATTCTATACCTATGCCATTCAGCAAGAGCTACTTATACATAAAAGGAAACCTTTAAACTTTTTACGTGAGCTTTCAATGGGCGCATACCATTATTCGCAAATACGATTATTAATTAATTTAATTTAATTATTGAATAAACATAAACAAATGTACAAATACCAAGCGTCATCTAGTGCAAAAAATATATACTTGAACTTGTGTGATTTATTCACGATCGAAAATTTGGACAATATTATTATTCATAAGAATTGAAAAGTTAAAATCTTAGTTATTTTTAATTCAATGTAATGGTAAAAAAATTAAAAGGTTTAAGCGTACTGTTGTAAATTACTCTGTTACTCGACAATAATATCGTGATCACGGAAGGTAATAAACAATCCCTAGGCAAGTACACCTATATAAACGTAATTGTATACTTGCGGAACTGGTAAGGGCAACTAACGGGCTTTGATCCCGCATTCGCTCCTGTGATAGGTCTTTTGAATAGATATTATATTCTCGTTTGTTATATTGAATGTTCATTATGCATTGCATTTAATTATCCAAAAACCTAAACTATGCTTAACAAACTTTAACGACTGCTAAACTTATTTATTCGATTTATTTTTGGTTTGCGAAAGTTCGATCATGTCTCAATATCGAGCTCATTGGTTCCCAATTCGTTCAAGTAGAAATCTTCATGCACTTACACTTCTCTATTCTGTACTGCATAATACCCACGCTCCATCGTATTTGAGCCACTTTTTTCAAAAATCCCCGACGAAGTTTACGTGTTAAAGTAGTCTCGAGTCCATTTTAGAATTACCCGCATTTTTTAATTAACTATCAAAGTGCCCTCCTGTAGAGCGTAAGCCCCACACTGAGAAACACTGATCCACTCCTTATTGCCGTATGATGTGTTATACAAACTCTTTTACTAGGAATACCATCAGCTTATGGAAAGCTCTGTCAAGAGGTGTTAGGCAATCTGAGAACCTAAATATTTTCAAGCACCCTTTGAAAGAACTTTATCTTAGTGGTGCATAATAATCTTTATATGTTTATTAGCAACAGAATTATAATGTATAAGTTTATTATATTGATATATAATTATGCAATATATGTACATAAATTTTTGCCCCTATTAGAGGTATTTTGTAGTTATATTATCAAAAAAATGGCTATAAGTATTTTTTTCTTGTATTATGTTTTATGATTTCGCACTTACCCTATGATTTTATCGTTAGCTTCAAAAATTCAAAGGTTCTCTGGAGGAGATTACTCCAAGCAAGGTCAACTTTGCACATATTTTTCTCTCATTGGTTTTATCTCCTTTAATTCCTTGTATTTTTTTGTGTGCATTAAAAATAAATAAATAAATGAAATAATTATGTTTCATTTGTTCATAGTTTATCACATATTATTTCATTAATTTAATTTCTTTATTAATACTTAATTTGAGAATAATCATACAGTTCATAATATACAAAAATGTTAAGAGTATTCATTTAAACGTTCAAAGGATGTTTTCTACGTAACAAGTTTAAGAAGTTCATGGGTATAATTATAATATATATAAATGGGTATAATATATATTTTCATATACATATTTTAATATATATTACAAAGGAAGTGTAGAAGACATAATGTCCTCATGGTGATACACGTGGAACCTCATTCAGAGAAGTTTCAGGTTTGAATTCTGGGGAGAAACCACTATATTTCACCACAAAAAGAATCTTACACAAGTCATTTTCCTACAGTAAATGTATGTAATGTAGTGAGGAAGCCAACATCTTCAGGGAGTAATTCCTATAAATTAACAAGCTATAAACTCTCATCTGCATTTCAAAAACCTTAAATTCAACATAAACATTATTTGACAAAAAATAAAAGTCAATTGCCCTACTAATGTAAAAGCTTTAGGAATAGCATTGCCAATTTGAGTTTTTTCTTTATAATCTTAACAATTGCAAAAAAGGAAAATTCTTTGTAAATTTACTACAAATTTGGAAAATATTTTGATACAATATTTGAATAAGAAAGCCCTCAATATTTCACATATCTAGAGTGTAAATTCACTTTCTTTCAACTCCAATAAATTGAATAGGCATATTTTTTTAAAAGAGTTTGTCTATACAAATTATCAGTATCACTCTAACCATACTGCTCAAATGACTGAAGACAGAGACATGAACCTTTGTTTCATAACATGTCTCAATCTCCCACATTTTTCACTATACAATAATTTTTAATTTATCCATGACATCCAATCCAGCTTCACATAGGATAAAGCATTAATAGGTGCCTTGTATCCTTCAATTTGAAAACATTTCTAAATTCAGGTGTTTTCTTTGTATTCATAATTTTTGTAGTTACTTTCTAGGGATAAATCTCTTTATGATTTTTGATATTAAACTTTCACAGTATCAGAGTAAATCAGCTGTATTTATAAAATTTATTAGAACTTTTAATGAATGAATGAATTACCAAATTTATTTTTAAAATATTCGACTGAGTTTAAAGTGAGTGAGTTCATAGTTTGTGGAATAAATACGTTTATAAAAACATTAATAAATTGAGATGTTGATATAAGAATTCAAGTTTCTAAAATCGTGATGAAATATTGTAAAAACATAAACAAAGTAATGTAAATAAATAAAATACGTACCAAATTGTTAAAAATGAAGTCACAATCCACATCTATATAGAATCAGCCAAAGATAAGTCACATCACAGTATTTATTGTATTTAAATATGATAATCCACAATATTTATTTCATTGTTTCTTAGGCTAAAACATTTTACACAGAAGCGACGTACAACCAATTAGAATTTAGATTCTTGTTGTTTGACATTAAAATGACACTTGACATCGGTAAGGTGGATCATAGAATCAATGTTCTGTAGACCTAATGTATTATCTATGGAAGTGGCTACGTTTTTAACTATTTATAATTAACATTCTATTAAATAAAATAACATCTAAATTCACATATATTTTAAATATTTAATAAAAAACTTGAGCGACAATTAAAAATGTGTAAAAAATGTCATCAATAACATAACTGTTTGGGTTTAAAAAACTATATTGAAATATGAACAATCTTTACTTACAACGATTATAAATTTACTCTGTTACGTTGTAGTTTTTAGGTTATTTGGTAGATGGCGTTGCAATAAATAATAAATTTATAAAAAATACTCATTGTCTACAACATGCTCATAAATTGTAAATAATATTTGGAGTGAAATTAAATTTTTTTCATTTAAATACCCTTTTCAATTATATTCAGTCTATTAACTTGATTGTTCCCGCCAATATCCGAAACAGTACGATTGCGACGAATTTATTAATAGACTACTTCCTATCGCGGTGGTTTTGGGGGAAAGGAAAATTAAAGCGTGTAAATAAAATCAGGTGTCAACGTAGCCAGCTCTAATATCTACTTCTGAATACACAAGATTTACCTACAAGTTATACTGATTATACTAAATAGTTAAATTATTAAACAGTAAAATTTATAATACCCTAGAGTTATGTTTCGCATTGACCCTCACGATATCTAGTGCTTACAATTATACCTTAATTTTAATCTAAAATATTTGAACGCCAATTGTGATATGTATTGGTAATAAATTAAGAAGAATTGCCTAATTATTTTAAGGAAAATGTTCTACTGATTATTACAAACCTTTCAGCATTGTAAGAGTTTAAGTCAATATATGCGACGTGTGAAGGATTTTTGAGTCGTTCAAATATTTCGTCTTCTTGATAAAATATGAATGGTAACACTTGCAGTAAAAATTGCTGATATAAAAGCTGTGTTGTAAATTAATTAAAACTTTGAAACAGTACATGCCATTGTAATGTTCAGTGCAGTAACAAGAAATTTGCTGGAATGTATAGATTGCCTGCTTATCTTATACCCTATAACTCTGACAACACATCGAATACACGCTTTGTTTTGTATTTATCTTCATTTGTATGTGACTGTATACATATAAAATAGCTGGAACGATTTTGATGGATACTTTTTGTGTTCAAGTAAATTCTAGAATGATTCCGTTGTATATGAAACTAATTTCTTTATATTTTCACGGGATCCAGGATCTCGCGGGAGACACCCACGGACAACTAGTGTACATCCTAACTAATATTATAAAGAGGAAACATCTGTGTTTTTGCATGTACGTTTATAACGTTTTTACGAACGACTACTGGGCCGATTTTAAATGAAAGCTGCGTTTCACTAAACGACATTACCTTCACAGAAAAAAATAGGTATCCTTTATAAAAAACTGAGGAAACTATTGATGATAGAACAAAAAAGAATTACAATATTATAGAAGGTATTAATATCTACAAATAAGTTCGCAGTACTATATGTCAAACTACTGTGGTAATGCCACTATCACTACTTTTTGCATTTTAAAAGTTAATAAAAGTGCCGACAATAAATGAACCATATTATTAAAACTTCAGTATTAATCATTATCCAATGAAATATTTTATTAAAGACCGTTTCAATAACTGTAAAATACTTTTTAAATGATTTTAATCGGACAATCCATTCAAAAGATCTTACGAATTTCAAAATATCAATTTAAGAAAATATGTTCGACTTAGTAGACTTTCCATTGCCACGAGATCGGTATCTACGCTTTCGCTTTGTCTATTTACGCTTTATCTATTGCTTTTAATATAAAATCAAAATAAAAATCTTAATCAAAATATTCTATATGATATCAAAAAAAGCTTGTTTCAATCGTCATTAATATGTATGCTGGTAACAAATCCATCAACTTTTCGGATGGTTGATTATAAAGAGAAGAACATTTATCTACTATGTGCAACTGGAGTAAAGTCCAAGGATTTTTATCTCTTAAATCAATATTATATTTTCATAAGAGTGTTTTTGATATATTTCTTATAGTTATGTAAAGGCAAATCTAAAACTCGTTACCTTAAAGGGTATGTATCTGAGTAACAGATATTAATACTATTACGTTATACTGTTAAGAATGCTTATGCTCCACGCGACAATGGTTTTTGAACCTATTAAATAATGTACTTATTCCTAACTTCTACTCAACATTGTATATATTATAGTATATATATATTATATTTTGATAGATGGGGAACAAGTGGAAGATGTGAAAGAATTTGTATACTTGGGATCTAAATTTACAAATGATGGAATATGTGAAAGTGATATTGAAAGGAGAGTGAATGCAGCGAATATGGTAAATGGTGCTCTGCGCGCCTTTATGAATAGCCAGATGGTGTCTCAAAAGGCCAGACTGGCTGTGCATGCTGGAGTGTTGGTGCCAACACTTATGTATGGTAGTGAAAGTTGGGTATGGCAGAAGAATCACAAAAGTAAAATAAATGCGGTAGAGATGAGAGCGTTGAGAAGCATGAGTGGATTAAAACTGAGTGACAGAGTAAGAAATAGTGTGATAAGAGAACGTTGTGGTATAAAAGAAGACGTAGTGACTAAAATTGAGAAAGGTATGCTTAGATGGTTTGGGCATGTAGAGAGAATGAATGAAAGGAGACTGACAAAAAGGATTTATGAGTCAAGAGTGAATGCGAAAGTTGGAAGGGGAAGACCAAGGTGAACGTTCCTGGATCAAATCCAGGACATTTTAAATAAGGGCCAAGACAAGAGTACTCTAAACCGACGAACTTGTATGAAAGGTTTAATGAAAATGAAAGAAGCGAAGGAAATATGCAAGGATCTGTATGTAAGGAATATATGTATGTGTGTACTCAACATTAAGCTGTGCCTTTATACTATCGTAGGTCAAATTAATTTATTTTGCCCAGAATGGTAATCGAACCAAAATTGTTGTTAAGTATTAATAAAGGAAAACAAAATTTATGTGATAAATATGTATTTATGTCGAAAATTGGCAGATTTTTAACGAGTCCGATACATTTACGACATTCCTCGAATCGGGACAGTTGAAAATATCAATACTCTAAAGTTATGTAACCAAGCAACCGACTACTTTACATGTGTACAAGTTCAACGTGCGTTGCCATACAAGCGATATTTACTTATATGTATAGTATACGGTGTAAAAAGGGGGTGATACGGATTTATTAATGTAAGTCAACAATAGTATCTTAGTTACATGCAACTTAACTCGTTAACTATAACTTGATTAAAGTATCGATGCAATCTTTTTCATATATTTAGTAAGACTAAATAGTAAATAACATTCGATTGTTCTGTATGTTGTAAATAGATATTGTTACTTTTTTTACTGTAAAACTTCGACAACTTAAGCATTGATTACATTTCTCTGGAATATACTTCGCTGATTGGACAATATAGTACACATATATATTTTTTAACTTCTTGCTGTTAATTCACATGTATTAATTGATAAAATTTTCAACCGTTTATAATATATTTTATTATTACCTAATTAATTGAAATACATTTTGTTACATTTATAATGTGTATATTGATGTCAATACAGTTTGAAGAAGGCTCTGATTTATTATAATATTTTATTTTATATGATCGCTTATGAAATAACTTTGCCTTTATACGTTTTCGGTAGGTATATATGTAAAAATCGATCAAACAAATATATTTTTTTAAAGGTTATGTAGATTTTAAATTCCAATTTGGTTCATACAATTTTGTGATTCTAGTTTATGTGAAAGGTGCGAAGTTCTAATTCATTTTCTTCCTCATTATAAGTCAATTTAGAAATAACTATCAATTCCAACAAATTTATCACAGCCATGTACATAATATGTTCGTCAATGATTCAATAACTATGCATCGCGTGCCGATAGAAGTTGCTTATTCATTGCATATCTCGTGTAAAGCGTTTGCTGTTGCTTTTTCAAGATATTTGACGAAATATTAAGAATAAGCGAATAGTGATGTGCATTTAGCTTCAAAATCTATACACGTTAAATAAAAACATAATTTTACTTATGTCCGTTACATATTTTTATAACATCCAACCGATATGGCCCAAACCAGTTTCATTAGAAAAGCCATAATGCGAGGATTGTATAGTCCACTAAAGTCACTCAATCTCTTATCATAAGATCGTCAAAACTATTAGTGATTTAGCGAAGTCACTCCCTATAATTTCTCCATATTCCTACGAGAGAGCTTGTGTTTCATAACAAGCTAGAGAGTATAAGAAATAAATTTGTATTGGCTTTTATGACTAATTGTTAATTAATAATTTATCATCAATTTTCTACGGGACCGGGATATTCATTGTTTCTCAATCCCTTGTATCAGGTTAACTTTTATCATTCTGTGGCTCAAGTCTGATATTTAAGTAGTATCAGACTGAGCAACAGCGAAACAATGTCATGTTTAACTATTTAGTTCAAACAATAGAACTAATAACGCTATAAAAATGATCAGTTCCTCGGAGAAAATTTAAAAACCTAGAACTTTTTATTAAATGATATTCCATTCATTGATTTTTTGCTACACGAAAAATTAGAATAAATCCAATCGAAGAATGAATAAATAAACGATCTTCTAAACCATATCGCGTGGTATCATTGACAAGGCGCAGGTTTAACCAAAATACAGAAATATAGCGATGGTAAAGATAAGGCTAGTATTATTTGTATTTTTTTGTTTAAAGTCAAACATTTCGTAATTTATTACTTTTTGCTATTGATGTAATACAATTTTAGTTGTCGTATCACCAGATTATACAAATCTGAATTGCAACAATCAGTATTTCTCTTTTAAATAACTAAAACATAAGAAAGAAAATAGTTTGAATTGACCAAGCTTTTTGATGCAGTAATAATTTGATTGTTAGTAACTAAATTTTGTCGAACTATGAAGCCTATTGACACCGAATTTAGTATAGTGTTGTTTTCTTTTACTTATATTATCTATAAATTAGCTGTTAGGTATTTATATTTAATACAAGTTTTAGCCATAAATTTATTAATTGTTAAATAAGCTGGCATGTGGTCCTTACCTTTAAGTAGCTTTGCTTTTAAAGTAAGTACTCCTTATAATCTTCTCTTTATAAAAATGTATTTAATGTAAAAGCTGTTGGTGAGCGGGAAATAAATTTAAAAAAAAAGAATTACAACACCACCTAAGAGAGAGAAAGATCCTATGATTTGATGAAATGTTTTACTTTAAATACAATCTACTGAATGACAAAATAAGAAATAGTGTGATAAGAGAACGTTGTGGTATAAAAGAAGCTGTAGTGACTAAAGCTGAGAAAGGTATACTTAGATGGTTTGGGCACGTAAGAATGAATGAAAGGAGACTAACAAAAAGACAAAAATTTATGAGACAAGAGTGAATGGGAAAGTTGGAAGAGACCAAGGACCAAATCCAGGACATTTTAAATATGGGCCAGATCAAGAGTACTCTAAACCAAGGAACTTATATGAAAGGTTTAATGAGAATGAAAGAACTGGAGAAGATATGCAAGAATTGCGGCAAGTGGAAGTATTTGGTCTCTACCTACCCCTATGGGAATGAGGCGTGATACTTACTATGTATGTTCTGTAATTCGCGCCGTTTTCTATCCCGTGGGAATATGTGGAAATCCGTTTTCAGCCACCGTTTACATTGCAAAAGGAGTTACTTAAAGTAATTTGCAAGCACCTTCGCAATATTGAATTCCTACTGAAACAGGGATCGGTCATATCAATTTGACGGTATCAAAGTCTACAACGGACATAGTTATAAACAATTTTTGTGTATTTTATACATGGATTACTTAGATTATTTAAGTCTGCTACCATTCAATTTTATATATCCAGGTGTGTTATTATATTTCGTCATGTTACATAGTAATAAAATAGTCAAAAGCTAATCTAATCATACTTAGAAGTTAAAAGCAATTAACTTATGTGGTGAATGGTAGTGCGAGGCACGAACTATAAACAGTGATGGGTGATTTGCGAGGTTATAGTTCCTTCTATTAAAGATAGGAAATTAGCTGTTACACTCTAAAAAGATTTAGCAGCTTGCATTCGATTATAACGTTAAAAGAATAAGAAGCATCGATAAAACAATATATTTTACGGATTTTTAGGTTCGGTATGGTCGCGGGTAGAGTCGTGAGAGTGAAGACAACATGTAAAATGCTGAAAACTATTTAAAAAAGTTACAATATACAAGAAAATATAAATTAAAAAAATCTGTGTATTATTTTGAATGACAATCGCGACAGTAAGAAAGTATTAATTAATATCAATGTCTTTTTTAGCGAGAGTGATGAATCAAATTTGATTTTGCAATATTAAATAACATCGATTTTTAATTATTATATCAGTTATTATAATAACATATTAAGGGGGAAGGTTGTGTTTTTATTTAGTGTACTATTAACGGCCAACTAAAATGTCAACTTGTAAAAGAAACGGCTTCAAATTTAATACAACGCTCTGTGTGTCGGCTGTATCTACAAACACCAAAATTGCTCTCGAGATAGTGTAGCTTTCCGTACAATATTTTGCTTTGGCAATAATAAATTTAAATAAGAAGAAAATGAGGTTGTTACATGTAGTAATTAAGCTTGCTGCTGAAATTATTGAATTTAATCGCATGATATTTAGTAAGAACTTTCGTGTGCAGTCACTTGGCCCTTCATATGCCTTTGGGAAATGATATTAGGCACAAACCCAACCCATTGATCAGAGTGTACTAGCCAAGGAAGGAGGCATCACTATACCCATTAAAACCCAGTAGAACCCTCTTCTTCCATAAGTGGGGCACTAGGTGTTCAACTATCACATTCGTCTCTGGTGTGCCGGATGAATCCGACTGATGATTTACAAATACGCGCTACCTAATACCTCGCCTCCTTTGGCGGTGATGGGAAGCATCCACTGCATTCTCACTCTCTCGCTCGTGGCCCTATTAAGCGAGACTGTGACTACACCCAGAAGAAGGCCATACTGCATCGCTTACCATCTGGTGAAATTAAAGTCAATTGCTGATCTTTCAGAAATAAAAATGGACTTTTTTTGTATAAACATAGCTTGCCTACTTATAAAATACATACGATAAGTAAAGAGCTTATTTCATTTGCACTTTAATTTAGTTCCTCTTTTAATCTGCAGCAAAATTTGTTTAACAGAAAATGGCTGACAAGAAACAGCAGCAAATAAGTATGGCAGCAAGTGCTATTGCCCTTCGTGGGGCCCACCTCTTCCTAAATGCTGGAAGAGCAGCAGCAGCAAGGAGGGTTTCTCCACCTCGGTCTCGTCGCGCTAAAGCTGTTATACCTGGAAACAAACTTTCGCATACTCTTGTAGAAGTATTGCTCAAGTCGACTAAATTTTCAAAGTAAGTTTAAAGTATACCTCGTCTCTATAAAATGTACCAATAGTATTGGTAATTTAGTAATTTACTATATATATCACTTGAATACAGCTAACTGTTCTGGTTTTTTAACCATTAAATTGCCCGTGTACTAGTTGACATGATACGATAGTTCTGTCTCAACTCGGGCATTCAGAAATAAATGAATCTCTTTCTTTTTAAGTCATAATGTGTTCTCTATTTCGTTTCTTGGAAACTGAAGTAACAAAATATGCGTAGAGACAGCCCCAAACAATAGATAAACTAAAAATAAATCACTTACAATGTGACCGTTACTAACGGTGCGTGTGTCGCGTGGAAGGTCGTTAAGATTTTTTTGTGATATTCTATAAACTGTGAGTGTTTGATAGTGATTTTTTGTGCGTTTGATTATATAAGTGATGGGAATAACAATAAAAACCTTTGAGGAAATTGTTAATTTTTAATATATGAGCCTATAGCCATATATACAAGATGGACTTATTTTTCAAAATCACAAAGTTTAGCGTAACATGACGCTACACCAGAGTTTTAATTTAATAAAAAAAATATAATTTTGTATACTTTAACTGTTAGCAAACAAAATATTATAACATTTGGTAGTCATTCATGAACATTTAAGGCTTAAGAACCTCTTCAGCGTCATTTGATCCCCGGGGCAATCGACGCCGAAAACATCCATGCGGGGCAAGCGCATGTAATTAACTCGATTTACGTCGGACAGATTACTAATTATTTTTTTCTTTTTTGGAACATGTTGCTTGGAAAAAAACAAAAAATAAGTATTTTTCGGACAAGCGAAGGGTTAATGAAGTCTTCATGTAAAGAAACGGGGAATGTTCTTCTCTGGATTTTTCATCACTGGATAGGAGTCATATGGAAAGTTACACATAAGCATACATTTAAGAACAAGTCGAAATACCCACATAATTAAGAAAACTAAAAGCTTTAAAGAAAAGAAAGAAGAGAGATATTACTAATTTAAGTTTTTCAAAATATTATTTTATCACGTGGAATGTGTTTGACTGGTTGGAGATTTCGGTTGTGGTTAGTTATCACCCTTTTAGTAAAGACGTACCGCCAAGCAAAGAGATTTGTGTTTTGGCACGATGCTGTGTAGAAACCATAAGCGGTGAATTGCCTCTTAACAGACTAGCGTGCTTCCATCTTGGAAAGTATCGTCACTATCAGGTTTGATCATAGCCAAGCACCCTGTCAGCGATAAAAAAGTAACTTAGTCTAAACTAAAAAGTCATAAAAACGTATCGCAAGTACGAAAAATGTCCTAGAGTATACAAAAACGGCATAACACCTACTACATCACACACAAATACTGCAAGTAGGTAATTTAATATACGACATGTCACAAAATATACAACTCTAAAATAAATAAGCTATGTAGTATAAATGCAATTCTGTCATCCTGTATTAATAGTTGAAAATTATACCCGAACAATTTAAAATCACATCGGAGGAACTAAAGTTTTCTGTCATAAATATCGTGCTAGTATTGTTTTAGTTGTTTTGTACAAATGTATTGTAAAGATAATAATAAGTCTTAATGTACTGCCTCACGCAATATGTCTATTCCACATTGCAGCAGCTACTTTCGCAACGGAGGGGAAGATTAATTTAAATAGGAAAATACTGATTAATAGTCACAATTACTTCGAATTTTTATAAAATATAACTATCTTTTAACGTGTATATATTTCCATTTTATTTTAACTTTGCTAAATAATACATACATACATACATAGCATCACGCCTCAATCCCGTAGGGGTAGGCAGAGACAACGTCCTTCCACTTGCCACGATCCTTGCATATCTCCTTCGCTTTTTTCATTCTCATTAAACCTTTCATACAAGTTCGTCGGTTTAGAGTACTCTTGACCTGGCCGTTATTTAAAATGTCCTGGATTTGGTCCAGGAACGTTCGCCTTGGTCTTCCCCTTCCAACTTTCGCATTCACTCTTGACTCATAAATCCTTTTTGTCAGTCTCCTTTCATTCATTCTCTCTACATGCCCAAACCATCTAAGCATACCTTTTTCAATTTTAGTCACTACGTCTTCTTTTATACCACAACGTTCTCTTATCACACTATTTCTCACTCTGTCACTCAGTTTTAATCCACTCATGCTTCTCAACGCTCTCATCTCTACCGCATTTATTTTACTTTTGTGATTCTTCTGCCATACCCAACTTTCACTACCATACATAAGTGTTGACACCAACAGACCATTATTACGAGGATTCACTTCGCTCGTATGTATTGGGGTTCTATATCAGCTGAGTAAATAATTATCTCTAATCTAAATCCAAATTCTAATTCAAAATATCTTTATTCAAGTAGGCCTTTTTGATTATTTCAATGTACGGTTGATAATGACATTAATAAACGACTTACAATCTAAAGTTACGAGGGTTTCTTCGGGCCCTGATGAGAAGAGCCCACAAAAAACTCAGCCGGGTTTACGTTTTTTTTTGTAGTCATCATTACAACATGTGTTTTTAATTCTCGATTGGAGCAATTAATTTACTCCCACGATTTTTTATCTTTTATATTATAGAACGATTTCTCAATTAGTTTTCTTTTAAGAAAAGATTTAAATTTATTACGAGACATCTTTCTAACTTCTATACATATAGACGTCATCATCGTTCATCTATAAAGACTAACTGATTTATATTACCCTACCAATAAATGACTTCAAACAAAAAATTGCGTACCATATAAAGATCTGAAATGGTGAAAAAATATTTACCTCTTTTTAGTTTAAAATCTTACAATTGCAGAAACTTATTGAGTGAGATAAAAGTCAATGCTAATTTGTATTGAATTAGAGGAACTTTTAAAGTTAACTATATGGAAAAGTTAATGTTATAAGTAAATTCAAATAACATGTGCTATAGTTAATTTGGCAAACAAACACGGGTGCTAACTAAAAATTAAATTATTAAATGTTTACTGCTACATGAGCAATTAGGTCGCAAATATTCCCGCTTTATAATAATGTAGAAATTATTAAAAAAATTAGTATTCTTTTAAAAAATATATTGTTTACAGGTACATATCACGATATTTTTTGAAACTATTTGTCGATAAAATAATATGTTATTTGATGATGTCAATAAACTACGAAAGGTTTACTTTAAAAATTAAACTAGAATTCAATGCCTTTATTTACAATAAACATATTATGTTGTGCTTATTAGTCTGTGCCATGCCTGCATATATTCGAAATCTACATTATAGCTTAATACCTAAAAATGTAGGAAAATTTCGAAAATATCAATATTAGGTAATTCTAATATTGATATTTTCGAAATTTTCCTTGAGATACGTTGAAAAAGGCAAACACATGAAATTCGGAAGGTTGGGCGCAGATGGTTAGTGCACGACCGTCCTTTGCCCCTCTCCTAGGGGTAGCCTCTGGACAATGGGTGCGGGACCTATTGGCCCTTTAGAGGGATTCCGAGGGAGCACAGATGGCGCAGTGTAGGCAGACCCCCCACAAGGTGGACCAATGATATAAAGAGGGTCGCCGGTAGCCGTTGGAGCCAGGCGGCGCAAGATCGGGCCTTGTGGCGGTCATTACGTGTGACCTATGTCCAGCAGTGGACGTCCATCGGTTGAAGCGACGACGACGACGACAGATGGCATGCCACCAGAATAAGAGGAATACAAAGAGAGGAGCCGTGTTGGCATATCGTCGACGAGAGTGCGGATGTATTCCGATCCCGTGCTTTCGCCAAAGAACTTAGGGAGGAGCACCGTCGGGTTTTAGCCGGTAAGAGTCCGGCATAACCCGTAATGCCTTTCCCCCGTAGCGTTGCGGGTATCCATGAGGATTTTCCGACAAGGAAAGAAAAACAAACACATGAAATTGCCAAGACGGAGACTGTATAAAGACTCAATTAAAAAAAAAATCTTTTATTAAACAAAATCTTCCCAATCCCTTAACACTGACAGTAAAGAGCTATTGGAAATTTATCTTTACGAATACATTTAACAGAATCCTCATATTGAAATTTTAATCTAGCAGGTAGTTAATGATTTTTTAATTTATAACCTTAACATTTTTTTTTTCGCTAGGAATTGCTTTTATGCACATGCAAGCAAGAATGGCTCACTATTCCCACTAAAAACCACGGAACCTTCTTCATCCATATACGAGGCACTGGGGGTTCATCTATCGAATTTATCCCTAATTTATAACCTTTACATAAGGTATCCCGTTTTATTTCATAAGCCACAATTCAATTCATGTCTTGACAGATTCAGATACTTTAACTTCTTTGTAAGAAGTCATTGTTGTTTGAAGCTGAGTAAAAGTTTTTTTACCTTATCGTAACAAACTATTTCGTATAACGAGGATTATCCGTTATAAGTAACTTCAGTTTTGTTATAACTGCAACTGTAGCTGGTCGGGTGACCGTACTTCTTTATGTTTTTACCCTAGGAGTTTGTAATCGAATATACTTATGCCTGTAAACATGCGGTTAAACTGTTTATACCGCTTGGCAGTCAAATCCGAAAACTCCGTGAGGGTAGACGTTGACACGCATCCCTTTCGTGACACATAAGCAGTGATTCGTTAAAATGCCTTATAGACAATTGAAAGAGAAAACTTTAGAATTTTTATATAGAAATACGCATTTCAGCAAGTGAGTCATTGTCCTATCGTAAGAAAATTGTATTACTAAGAGCCAGATACAGAATTGTATCTATAATATTTTGAATTCTGAATCATAGTGGTCTTATTTTTGTTTACTAGAATCTGGTTTGGGGCCTTTTACGATTAACTTCAACACGAAATCAACCATTCAGTGATAAAGAACGATAATATCAATGAATTTTACTTTGTTTTTTACATACAAACAGTTTACAAAGCATACTTATTCATATTTATTGCATTATATGTGTAATAGTGTGCAGATTTTTGTATGTATCTTTATGCTATTGTCCATCCTAAATTTTACTCTTAATCCTAGTTTTTTAAACCCAAAGTTTGTCTGGCACAGTTCGCTATTTAACAATTGGACCGCGTTTTGTTCATTTGTTTCTCTTTATTAATGTCTTTCTTTTATTAATCTGCAACAACTATTATAAATAAATAAAGTATACAGTGTTAAAAGGACTGATAAATTCAATAGTACATATAATTTCAGTGTTTTCGTTTAAGATATACTCGTAACAACTAAGACATTTTGCGAATGTTGTTTGCAAGTAATATTTAGACTATTATTATAAACGCGATATTAACTCTGTTGGTCATTTAGTAAAACTAAAATAAAAAAAACATCAATTTTATTATATGAACTCATTGGAACTTGAAAAAGGTTTAGGTTATTTAAGTAAGAAAAATCGTAAGTAATGTTCAGCATGTGATGCAGTTTTTAACTCACAAAGTAAACGACACGACAATTTGTAAATAACAAAAATGTATAAACTTTATTATTTTTATATATGTATATCAAGAACGGAGCTGGAGGCGTTGTTCTCTATGTACCGAAGACTTGTGACATCAGCACAAGCTGCTTCATCTACTACGGGTATTGGTCAATCTAAAGCTAAAGTAGACGTAAGTAAAATACATTTTCTAGTCTGTACTGTATATTTTATTGAGTTTTCTATTAAGATTTTCTCAATATTTGCTCAATGTTGGGAAGTTGGCGGTATGCTTCAACCCCGTGCATCTGAGAGCATGTTAAGCCGTCGGTCCTGCGCCTGATCTCTCTCCGTTCGTGTACGATTGCCTGTCGGACTATGAGAGTGAAAGAATAGAGACTGCACTTGTGTACTTTGCCTCCCAATCCCCAGTGGAGCAGCGTGGCGTGTCTATGCTCTAAAAACCTTTTCTCTTATCAGTGAGGAGGCCTGTGCCCAGCAGTGGGACGTTAATGGACCACTAATTACTTAACTTTATATTTGATGATTGCCTACAATTTCTTGTTACAAAGTATTACAAAATCTAAGCAAAAATGTTAAGTTCTAGTTTGCTGTTCATGTAAAAGACAGCCAGAAGCCTGATTTTTTCGTAATTAGCAAGATTAGATTGTAATAAAATGTAGTAACTTTAATCTATTTAATGATTTGTTTCGCCATACATTGCTTCTAAAGGGCTGAAGATTTTGATTAATTATTTGTGTGTGTTCAGGTGGATATTAGAGGGGTTTAGATAGACAATTCGTTCGATATCTAAATAAATTCTTACGTATTATTACGGAAGCGGGATTAACAGGCTGGGAACACCTGCTTTTTTGTAAAATTCTGGTTGTAAGTAAACGTTAACGAGTTAACGAGTAACTAGTTTTTATTTTATTTATATACAGATAATACAATACAGAGTACAAGAGGCGGTCTTATCGCTTGGTAACGATCTCTACCAGACAACCTTTGGTATAGGAGCAGTTATAGCAGAGAGTGGTGGGTGGTGTATAACCAAAGACATACATACAAATAACTACATCCTAATACTTAGATATTATACACAAATAATTATGTATATATTAAGAGAAATATCAATTCTCACCAGTACCTTCGCAATATATATCAAATATGTTATATATTCGTGATAATATAAACTTATACAGTAAAAAAAGCGAAATACATAATTTTAACTAGAAATAAAAACAAACTTTCTTATCTTAGAGTGAAGAAGGTTCAGAAATCATTTGTCGGGTTGAGCATACGCATTTTTAATAAAATACCTCAATCAGTTTTAGATTTGCCTTCACATAATTTTAAGAAACATATCAAAACATCCATTTACAATAACCATACTATTATGTTGAAGATTATTTAAGCGATAGAAATGTTTGGATTTGATTCCAGTTGCTCACAGAAGCAATATATTACACATTGTAACATACAAAACTATCTTTAAAAGAGTAACCGTTGAGTTTCTTGCCGGTTTCTTCTCAGCGGATTCAATACAACTGTATGCGTGAGGTATTGTTTAGTGATGAGTGCATAATTCTCTTAAATCAAATTGACGGCAGGCAAAGAATATACACACGCAAAGGAGAACGATACATTCAGAAAAATTTTGAAACTACAGTTGCATAAGGTGGTGGATTAATAATGGTTTAGGATTGATAGAAGGAGTCTGAGTGCAGACCGCTATATCAGAGAAGTTATAGAAGAAAATGTCGTACCGTTTGCCCCATATATCGGTGACGATTTTGTTTTTATGCAGAATAATGCTCGGCCGCATACTGCTCGGATAACTAAAGCATATCTTAATGATATGAATATCATTGTTATGGAGTGGCGAGATCACCGGATATGAACCCAATAGAGCACGTTTGGGACTTGCTGAAAAGAAAAGTTAAGTCCAGAATTCCAGCTCCTGCCATTGTGGGTGAACTGCGAATCGCCGTAGTTGAGGAATGGCGGAGACTATCCCAGGAGACCATCGATAACATTATTCTCAGTATGCCTAGACGGGTAGAAACTTTAATAAGAGCATGTAGAGGAAATACGCGATATTAATCACCATTTTTCTAATCTAATTAATCTAATAAATGTACCATTTTTCACAAATAGCCTTTACTCCCAAAATGTGTTCATAATGTGATCTCATTTTAATTAAAACAAATGAAACTTTTAATAATAACAGAAGTAAGTAGATTTTAATATAAAATTATATTATTTAAATTATGGACATTTTTGCGGTCCGCTAAATATACCGGTGTGTGTATATTATAACTATATATTTATGTCGCAGTTTACTGTTAAGGTAGTTTAACTGCGAAATCATGTAAAAAGGCACTGTTGTTTAACTGGCTAACACTAACGTTTTCTACTCTTTCAATAAAACTAAAAAAAAAATCAGAATCGTAAACACCGTAAATATGTAACAGACATGATGTGGGCGCACGCAATACGACGTACAAGATATCTACCTACAATTCAGTAAATGTGATTTCCAAGTTTTATATATTCGTGACCAATTACTAGTCAATAAAATTCCGCTCTATTGATGACTAAAACATATTAGTTTTGTGATCCATATATCCTTCCAATGTCAACTTTATATTTATGATATGTATTATCCGGTAGGTATATAATGATACTAGCTGAACCCGAGACTTTGTCTGCATGGAATGTTTTTTTGGTAGCATTTTCATTAATTTAGGCAAATTGTATTACAAATGAGTAACATTCCCGCTCTGCCCTTTGGGGGTTTGAATTTCCTGGGTTAAAATTTACTTTTGATAGTTTCCATTATGTAAAAAATAATTTCTGACCAAGTTTTTTATGGTATGCAAAAAAGATATAGTCTGTAATTATAAGGTTAGAATTTTTTTAATGTTAAAATTTGAATTTTTTAATTAACACTCCCGCAACCCCCCTTGCGGGTAGAATTTCGTAAAATCCGATCTTAGCTGACCTCTACTCGGCAAAAGGAATATTCCTACCATATTTCAAGTCTCTACGCCTTATGGTTCCAGAGATATCGCGAATGAATAGTTAACACCCCCGCAACCCCCATTGCGGGTGGAATTTCGTAAAATCCGTTCTTAAATGACCTCTTCTGGTCAAAAGGAATATTCCTAGCAAATTTCAAGTCTTTACGCTACATGGTTCCAGAGATATCGTGACGAGTCAATAGATACCTGGATATCTCTTTTATGTATATATATATATATATAAAGATACATGATTGTAGTCATTTACTACCTTGTCTAAATTTGTAGCATGATTTGTTCAGTCATTGGCTACATCACGTAATTTGGCAGGTTTGTTCGGGAAAGAGCCACGTCTTTACCAAACCCCAAAGACCAACAAAAAGAAGGCACGTAAAGCTGCTTAGGATGAATCCCATATTTTAATAACTTTCAGTTAAGGATACAGCAGAATCCGGGATAATCTGTCGTTTTAACCGACTTCAAAAAAAGGAGAAGGTTATCTTAGAAGGTTAGAAGTATTTTTTTTATGTTTATTACTTTATAATTTTCGACTGGATGAACCGATCTTGATGTTCTTTCTTTATATTTGGGGTGGTGCTTTCAGTGGGGTCCCATTTTTTTGGTCTAGTTCTGATGATGGCATCCATGAGAAAACTATATGTTTTTAATTTGCATCAATGGACGAATAACTCAATATAACGCCAACCGATTTCGAGGATTCATTTTTTATTGGAAAGGGTGTACTCAAGGGTTGTTTGATGACAGTTTGGTTAGGTTTCGATCATGGGTTCTATGGCGTTTAATCATGGGTTCTAAGTAACGGAACTCTTCAATTTTTAGGAGCAAATTAACGACACTCGGCCGAATCTTTTAAAGGCTATCCGGATATTTGAGTTACCTACCGAAACGTGGTTAGGACTGGTCTTAGTTAAATATGATGATCAGTGGAACTCCTCAACGGCTTACAGTAAGGGTGTGAAGTAAATAAATTGCAGCTACTACGTTGCAATATTAATATATAACCTAGTAAATTCATTTCATTTAAACGGTGCTGTCTCATATGAGCAACATTTTTTAGGTGTACCCATATGAAGGCAATTTGTTAGTTTACTTCAGGTTCACTATGAATCCAAAAAAACAATTTTTTTTTACAAAAAACAAACTATTTAATATGTTATGAAAATTGCATATTCTTTTTTAAAAGTTTTGTAAGAAAAAGTAATTGTAACTACATTATATTATCGTAATAATTTCTGAGACTTTTAAGTAGTCTAATATTTTTAATTTTATTTTACTTAGGAAAGTCTAAAAAAGTCTAAAAACGCAATTATTTTTTTTACTGTTTAGAGCATATTATATTGTTTGGAATAGTTCTTTTTGAAGGCTGTTCTTTTTTTTATTTATTTTAACTTCATGTTCATATTTAAGGTTAATTTTTCAGATAGGTTTTTGTAGTAAAACTTTTTTAAGCACGCTTAAATCGGGGTGTGATTGGTGAGTGCATGACATGAGCGTTACAAAGAGAGCGATCGAGCGAGGTGAATGGACGGTGAAGATAATAAATTTAAATATTTATAGAAAATTGATATATGTATATATATTATACATATAACACACACACACACACACACACAAACTAGCTGTTTCCGGTGGTGTCACACGCGTAAGTCATGATCCCAGCGATATAGGGGTAAATTCATTATTATCGGATGGAATTGTCAATCTCAATCATTATCGATTCCATCTGACGACACAAAATATTTCAATAAAACAACTAAAGCCTTTTAGTAGAAATTTAGTTACATACACAAGCACATAAGAAATTTTATTATGGAGCTAAGTAAGATTTACTTGAGCCGTGTGGTCTAAAGCACACTCGTTTCTTTTTTGTTATAATTATGTCATTATTCTTCTAAAGCATTCAAAAAATTCCTCGAGTTTTCTTTTGTATGAGAAACATTACGTTTGAAGCCAGAACAATGATTATTAGCTGTCAAAAAATGACAGATAAATATAATTAATGTTCTACGGTATTTTATGTATTTAAACGATAACAATGTTCGCGATGGTACATATTTATCTTTACATGATAACTAATAGTAATCATTTATATCTTTAAATACTGCAAAAGAATCTGTAGTACTTTTTAAAGTTATTTACTACACATCGATCTAGTAGTTAGCATGTTCTACTACAGATTTAAGTTCCTGAGTTTGAGTCCCGGGTCGGGCCAATTCAAAAATCCATATTGAGTTTTCTATTAAGATTTTTGGTGTTCTTCACCCCCGTGCCTCAGAGAGCACGTTAAACCGTCGGTCCAGCGGATGATCTCTCTCTGGTCGGCTCGGCAGGATATCGGGGATTTAAAAAGCGGAGGTACAGTGGCTGGCGGGCTATTACATAAAATAGATATCACTGTACTTTAAGACCCACATTATACGGACATACAGTTGCACGAATCTAGTAAATATATATACATAACAATTATGTAGTATTTTTTATATTACTTATTCATTAATAGGGTATCGATCAGAATACATTTCGTGATGTGATGCATAACACATTCGACCTAGTTACTGAGGATGTCATTCTGGATCGTGTGTGGCTGACATGGGACCGAGGTGCTAATGGCGGTGAAGGAGCTTTAAAATTTGAAGCTTGGGTCCGAGGTTTGAGTAAACTTCTTCGAGGTACTGATGAGGAACGACGGACACATTGTTTCGCAGTATACGACTTAAATGAGGACGGATACATTACAAGAGACGAAATGTTTACTCTTCTTAAGTAAGTTAAAAAATAATAATTTATGTAACATTGATATCTAGAATTATATTATAAAAACATTTTTGGTTTTGGTTTGTATGTTTTTAACGTTTTCACAAATAAACTACTGGATCGATTTCAAAAATTTTTTCACCATTTGAAAGCATTTACACTGAGCAATATAGGTGATATTAAATTCTAAAAAAACAGATAATAATTGATAATCTCTCGTCGCTTGCGCTGGGGAAACTATTGATGATAGAAATGTTCTGCAATATTATAGAAGGTATTAATATCTACAAAAAAGTCAAGGATACCATATGTCCAACTACTGTCGTTATGCCGCTATAACTTTTTTTTTGCATTTTAAAAGTTAATAAAAGTGACGACCATAAACAAACCATAATATTTATACCTCTTTGTTAATTTTTATCATATTATCATTTTATATATTTTGTTAAAGACCGTTTCAATGTCTGTAAAAGACTTTAAATTACTAAAATCAGACATTCAAAAGATATAACGAATTTTAAAGTGTCAATCTACAGAAAATTATAGCTACCCTTATAACTGGGCCTGCGACCGGTGAGCTAGATCATATTCTAAGGATACCGATGATACGTTTTTTCATATTGTCATTGCATGAAATAATACATGGAAAAAACTATATTTAACGACTCAAAAGTGCAGTAATAGCCTGCTTGAATAAAGAATTTTTTAGTTTGAACTTAAATTTGAGAGTATATTCATGATAGTATATTAATTTCGAACATCTACTTGTGAAAGTAATATATGAGCGGAAAGCAATATCAGTTACAGATGTAAAACTGTAAAGTTAATTATGATAAATGTGATTTAGTTACTAGTAATTTTTAGTGTTATTTCTAGTGCCATGAAAATTTGTCACAAAAATACATTGTAAGTACGTAAAAAAATTAAAAGTGCGTGCGTACAAAGTCCACATTTCAGAAGTGAAACTGTTTGGCCAAACCAATTTTTAAGTCTTGCATATATTTATACAAATCTAAAACTTTAGATTTCCGAGACTCAGAGAAGGTAAAAAGGATAAAATAAAAATAACTTAAATTTAAGTGTCGAAAATAATACAAACTTATTAAAATCTTAAATGACGAATTCTAATAAAAATTCCATGTGTTTTTTGTCAATATTAGAAATTATTAATTAAATTTTGTTTTTGAATTTAAAATTTAGAAAAGAGAATTAATGAAAATAGTAAATTAAATTATTGAATGACGAGTGGCAAATTAAAATGCCACATGTTATTTGTAAATATTGAAACTACCTAAACTACAAACGAATTAGTATAAAAAACGCTGCATCTTCGTGACACTAATCACGCGTTTCATATGTAAAAAGTGAACCTCATGCGCCTACAGGATAATGATCCTTTTGCTTTAAGGAATTCCTTGCTAAAGCAGCCGGGTGACGAGGATCCAGATGAAGGAGTAAGAGATTTAGTAGAGCTTGTATTAAGAAAAATGGATCTAGATAAAGATGGAAAACTGTCCATAGAAGATTACAGGTCAGAGACATATAACTGTAATTGTTACCAGGTCAAATTCTATAAGAACATATTATACGTGCTTTTGATCTAAGTGGTGGCGAAAAAGCTCTCAAATGTATATTGCATATGACGTTTTTCGGACTATAACATTGTCTTTTTTTTGTAGAAATAAACAGGCGAGCGTGCAATTATACCTTATCCTATATAAAGAAATAAATGCAGTAACTATTCGTTTTCTGAAAGACCATAGTTTTAATCCCTTATTAGTGTATAAATAAAAAGAATTAATATAAAAAATTTGTTTACATTTAACAGGCAAGCAGTTCAGTTGGAGCCATTGCTTTTGGAAGCATTCGGTCAGTGCTTACCTTCAAGACGACATGCAACAACATTTCTCAAAACTTTAACTACGAAACAATAAAATCATCTAGAGTACTTCAATAGTTGGAGTAATACGGGTGCAGATATATTTTTACTTATTATAATATACAAGGTGTTAGGAGACCCTTTCCGAAAACAACGACAGACGATAGTAGATAGCAGAATTTTGGGTGTCATTTCTGGCTTTTTTTAGTAAAGTAATGTATTTTTTATAAAACTATCATCTCATTTAGCTGTATTTATTCAGTTTTTTTATTCAGGGTTGATTGTTTCTCCGTCCCATCATTAAAAGTGTCATTATAGCTATCACCTGCCTTCGTTTTCGGAAGCGGTCTCCTAATACCTAGTATAATGTGTTAGTAAAATTTAGGAAAACAGGATCGTCCTGTGTAGAAAGTTAACTATAGTATAAGCTAAAATAACAAGATTCATAATCTATTTACAAATAAATTAATGTTTGGACTATTAACAAAGTGTCTATTATTAATTTGACAATTACGAAAAAATTTAAAACTATGTGTATTTATTTAGTAAAGTCTAGTTTCAAAAGTTAATTCAGATATTCAATTAGTTAATTTAGTTATTCAATAATATGAAAATAATCAACAACATAAAGTTATATACTTACTTATTTTTCATATACTGCCTCATTGGTTTAGTGGTTAGCATGTTCGGCCACAGACTGGGGTCCTAGATTCGACTCCCGGGTCGGGTAAATTAAAAAATGGATTTTGAGTTCGTTTTGTGAGTTGATTTCCTCAACATTCGTCACATCAGACTATGAGAGTGAAGGAATAAAGAGTGCGCTTGTGTACTATGCCTGCCAATTCGCAGTGGAGCAGCGTGACGGGTCTATGCTCTGAAAGCGCTCTCTCATATACGTGAACAGGCGTGTGCCCAGTAGTAGAACGTTAATGGGCTGCTACTTACAAGCATGCGAAAGGAGTACATTAAAGAGTTCACAAGTTACTGGTTTATAAGTCTATAATATTCGCAATGTTTAAGCTCTATTCTTTTAATTTATAAGGTTTTATTTATAAGAGTTTCACATTTTTTTATTTACTTGTGTACTAGCGTGCCTGCAGTCATCACTAATAATAAGTGATAGTACCGTGATAATCCGATAAGAGGTAAAGTTGTTACTAACCACAGCTGAAACCTCGCACCACACTAAATCCCTAATCTTTGTCTCCTTTAAGTACAAAGGTAAATTTACATATCTCTAAGTACATTTACGGGCCAGTTAAGGAGATTGATTCTATAGCTAAGGAGTCACCTTACTTTATGATGCTTTAGGGAATGTGGCTGAAATCGGGTAATAATTTCCTAAATTTGTCTGCGGTGAAACGTACATGTCACATTTCGATTGATTACATTCGGGATTACGAACAACTCTATCCCTGCATTGTCCCCGGTGTAGATTCCGATCCCTTAGAAATATGCGATATCATTTGTTAGTGACCGTCAATATTGCTAAGGTATTTAGTTGGCTGAATTTGAGGTGAAATAGATAAGTTTCCAAGATTCCGCGATGAGTGAGTGCGAATATTCTAAACCAGTATTGTCCAAACTTTTTAACGCAATGCCCCACCCCCATACATATCTTTTTAGAAAAATTCCCAACCAAGTTTACGGGCCATAGTCTTTCTAATGAAATCGGTTTGGGGTACATCAGTTGGATTGTTTCAAAATCAATAACGGACAGTAAGTAAGCTTGTAATTCTTAGAAATATTTTTTCTTGACTTATAAGGATAAAATAATAACATGCATAAATATTATTTATTAATCCTATTGTAACATACAATGCTAAGTGAAGGAAAACTCTTTAATCGTGAGCTTCGACACCGGTGCTGAAGAAGTCAGTCCAAACACAGGCTGCACGGAATGGCATAAGGCGGAATAAGAACTGAAAAGTAATCGAGCCAATTAATAATGGGTAGGTTATATAATAAGTGGTACATTTGTTCAGTGTATTACAAAAACTGTATATATATCAAGTGTAATTCTCTACGCGTATAAAATATATTTGAATTTGGGTGGATGAATAAAAAACTGTGCTACTCCTTGAAAATTTGGAATAAGGAGCATGTGAATTAGCAAGAATAGAAAAACAATGGTTTTAAAAGAACAATTTCGTTATTTTATACAAACATTTTAAAGTTTTACTTACTTTATTAACAAATAGAAATTCTGGGGGAACTGTCGCCTCCATATAATTTCTCCTTACAGCATCAATAATGATGTTAGCCGCAACACCAGCGTCGATGACCTTCATCAGATTCTCAAAACGTATCCGGGGTTTCTTGCAAAGCCCGGTATTGATAATATATGGATAGATTGTAGTCAACTTAATCTGTGCAAAGATGGAAAGTATTTAAAATCGATTTATCACAGAACTATGAAAACAATAATACAGAAATCCGTTTGTCCGGTTTATCATTTTGTTTTCCAGTTAAATTTAACGGGTTTTGAAAATACTGTTAAACTATGGGATATGTTAATTAATACTTTTTCCCCAAAACACTAAATTCTAAGGATATGGTAAGTAGCATTTTAGTAACGTCTCACAGCTGGGCCCAAGCATCCTTACTCATACGAGAGAGGGGTGTTCAAGCTAGTCCTATTCCAGAATTGCTCACGAGCTATTGGAAAAGTCTAAAGATGATGTTTAAACAATAATTAGGCACATATATACTATAAAGATAAATTAGTGATGCTATTCCAGCATTTGAAACAACGATTCTTAATAAGAACGGTAACGGTACCGTCGCAGCCGTCTCAGCTCATAAATTTCAAACCTGTAAGTAATAGCACATTAAGCCACGGTGTTTACAATATACTGCAATGGTATTATGCTACAAATTTTAACAGTAACTTTATTGCTTTATTAACCTTAATCGAACAAATAATATTTGTAGATATGGCGATACAACAATCTGTAATAGCATGCTTTATCAAAAAAAATACTGATAAACTCTTTCAAAAGACACAATTATTGTAAATTCTAATTTAATATACTGTGATAGATATTCATGGGAATATTTTTATAACCAGAATTGTAAAATGAATGTTAATGGTTCCGAGTTTCAGTGGCGTATTGTGGTTCTCAACAATATTTATATTATAATAATATATATAATAGCCATTTGAAAATTAAACAAAAAGTGAAAAAAAAATCCAATCTAAATATGGGTGTTGGACACAAGAATATATGTATATACTTTTCTGGGTCTCTACTATGTTCTTAATTAAAATTTTTGGATATTTTGGTTTGCAATTATTCATTAAAAGCCGCGACATAATGTTATTGTTACAATTATTCCACCGCTTTTTATTTTATTTTAATGACAATTTAATAATATTAATATTTAGCATAAGCAATCTTGTTGATTTCGTCGATACCTAAAACAATAAATTATGCGGTTGCCAGTGGATCTATCAGATAAAGAAATGTTTTATAAAAATAATAAGTATTACGCCATCAAGTTCTCTAGGGTCTTCTCTTAGCTCATTTGCAAGAGCATCCATAATCCCTTTGACACCATATTTTGTGGCACAGTACGGAACCAAGTTACGAAAGCCCATCAGTCCAGCCATAGACGACATCGCTACTATGTGGCCGTAGTTTCTCTGTATCATGTTCGGTAGAAAAGCTTGGATCATCTGTGACAAAGAATTACATTATACAGAACACAATTATTATATATTTCACAACTTCACTATGTAGTTATACATATTTATAAATAAATAAATTTTATCGCTATATTCTCAGCGACCCAAGACGTTACCAAAATTTCGATTATTAGATTTATAAAATACTTTTTTGTAAAGCACATTATCACATGTCACCGTATTGTTAGTTACTATTAAAAGTACACTAAACCAACATAACTAAAATTGACTCTAATGTAAAACATTATCCTTATATAATAGTCATTATAAATGACTTTTTCTTTAGTTCAAGTTTCTCACCCAAAGGTTACCGTTGATATTGATATCGTTCTGTAAACGAATTTCATTTTCAGTTTGTTCTAGCAGAGGCTTAGCAGGCATAATTCCCGCATTGTTTACAAGGATCGCTACATCACCAACTTCTCTGCAAACTTTTTCCTTCAATTGCATTACAGCTGATCGATCCGTCACGTTGCATCTACAACGAAAAATTACTTTTACTCAAAGACCTATTGAGACTAAAAACAAAATAACATTTCTTTTTTTTGCAATTCAAACTATATGTAATTATTACTCGTTGCTCAGTCGTTAATAACCTAATTTTCTATTTAATTTATTACATAAGGCTTTAAATTTTATTACATAAGGCTTTAAATTATGCTAACATGCAGTAGAGCAACGTATCCAGTCCAGAGTGGCTGCGAGAACAAATAGAGAATTGCCAGCGGGTGATGGGATTCGTAGGATTAGGGTTCTAGCCGATAGAGCCTTGTTCCAGAGATGAAAAGACGACTTCGGTGCCACAGTATCTGGCGGGGCTACAGTGGGGGCAATCCATCCCCACCTAGAGAAATGGGTATGCAGGAGACATAGATCGCTCTATTTTAGGTTTGTGCAGGTGCTTACCGGTCACGGTTGCTTCGGTAAACACCTGCATCGAATTGTTAGGTGTGAAGAAACAGCCGCCTGCCAACAGTGTGGTGCTCCAGTCGATACGGCGTCCCACAGGGTAGCAGTATGCCCGGCCTGGTTACTTGAACGACAGCAATTGGTACTGCTGACGGGAGGGGATTTCTTGTCAGCGATACAAACTAGAGATCAATTGCCTCCTTTTGCGAGTTGATTACTTCGCAGAAGGAGATACTAGAGAGGGAGATGGAGGACGCCGCGGATGCCTCTTCTCGCCTACGGAGAATGCCTAGAGGACGATGACGGGGGTTTGCCCGCCTCCTTCCTGCATCTTAAACTGAATACTGTTGCGAATAAAAAGGAATTCGGGGAACTAAAGTAGAATGTTTTTCGGTGAGCCTCTGGTCCGTCCCTAAAGGATCAAAAGGGTATTGCTGAGTTTTAGTGGGCATTCTGATTCGAGTGTAGTAAGTCCCATACTCCCAACCGATGACTGTTCGGTAGAGATGCGTAAATGCATTTCCCAGCGTAAAAAAAGTGTACAGCTTTGATATCCCCTCTCCTACTCGTAAAGAGGCTCGTGCCCAGCATTGAGATGTTAAAGTAATTTTACTTTCTCACTTACTTTAATATAAATTTTAATTCTATAGTCTGATAACCTACACAAATGCATGAGCTCTTCCTTTCTCTTGTCTTATCTTCGCCGCAGTGTCTTCGTTTGTGCTAGCATTAATATCAACGCAGACTAAGATTGCTCCAAGCCTGGCAAAGCGAAGTGCCATTTCTCTTCCCATGCCATGACCGGCGCCTGTTATCTACAAAGCATAACTAAATTAAAGATGCATAATTGATTGCGTTTTTTATGCCAACTCGTTTGATGGTTTGCTAGTTTAACAAACTACATGTGGCATTTTAATTTGCCGTTCGTCATTTAACCATTTACTATCTTTCATAAAATATAAAATAAAAATATTTCATAAAGTTTCTTTTATAAATTTTAATTAATAATTTGTAATATTGACAAAAAAACGTAACATTATTATTTACAATCCGTCATTTGAGATTTGAATAAAATATTTTTATTTATTTTCAACTCTTAATATTTTAATGACAATTCATTTAATTCCTAACATATCTTCCTTTTCCCCTCTAAGTCTCGGAAATCTAAAGTTTTAGATTTGTATAGTTTGCCAAAGAAGTTTCGCTTCTGACATGTATATTTTGTACGCACGCTCTTTTAATTTTATTTTGTAACAATGGCATGTAGATTAGCATTCCATGTGATATATTGGAGCCTAGAGGAATTGTATTATTTATACAAATTTAGTTATACTATTCGGATGGAGAAACATATTGTAACTAAGCGATTAAGTCTTTTTAGTAATTGAATGAAATAATTTTTCAATATATTATTAAGGTTCACTTTAAGTGACAACATCTTTAAAGGATTCTCTCGATCTAATAACCCTTATACATGCTGTCGATTGACCTGTTATTTCTGTGAAGCTACCTGTTAAGATTCTTACTGATAACAGTCGATTATTCTGTTATTCTAGTGCAGAAATTAGTTGTCAATTTTTTGTTCACAAACATTTCATCAGTCTGTTCTGTTTATAGAAAGAAAGTAACAACTTACCAGTACTATATCATCTTTAACGTCTTTCGGTTCAGGTGGTAGAATTGTCCGGCATACAGCGCAAATAACTTCATAATTAAACCTAATTATCGTCCAAATAAGATCAAATATGATGTTAATCACAGCAGCCACGTCCCTGTCATCAACAACAATGATTAATTATTTGTTACATTTTGAATATATCATATATACAGCTAGAATTATATATACAAAATTGTCGGAACTTTAACATATTTTTAAAATTCAACTTCTATTAATTTGTTTATCTAATTAGCGTTGTTAAAGGTTTAATCGTTTTAACGTGAGACAATGAATTATAATATAATAGATATAAATCGTATATAGTTTTACAGATATTGTATAATCATAGTTTACATTTACAGCCAGTTTAATTTGGTTACTGAAAGTAAAATAACTCATGTTGACCTATGTACCCATATTTTATCTTGTGTGATAAGGAACTTATTATGTATTTCTTTTTCGTTGACTTTCAATGATAGTGGAAATTAATTATCTAATATTATAAGTTTGTTTCCTACTGAAAGGAAACATGCAACATAAAAAAAATCAGTTTTGCACCAACTCATGCAAAGGATGTGGAGATGTTTACGTAAGCCACATACCTATTACAGCTGTTATATAAAATGATCGTGTTATCTTCAAAGATAAAGGTCACTAGCCATCTTTTTCTCAAATTAAACATAATTGCTAAAAAAAAGCCTCTTGTCCGTATAATTTTTTAATAATTAATATGTTTCGCGGGTAATTATAATATTCTGCATTCTGCATGCATTCTGCATTCGTTGTTTTTTTAAATAAACAAAAAGTGACAGAAAAATTTAAAATTAGGTTTTAAATGCACGATTTGTGTAAACATTGCAATTAGTAATGGCTAAATAGGCTTGACATTTAGATTTTATGTATTTGAATCTTAATCAATATAGATTTTGATGCAATGTAAGCATGAAAAGTCGAATATATTATCAACGGAACATACAAGGCGTTGACCAAAGACGCTCCATAATCGAAATAGAGTCGTCTCTGTAGCGATAAAATTTATTATTACTCTTACATTGTAACCATAAACCTAAAGCAAATTCAATGCGCTTAATATTGAATAAAAACTAATTGGACACAAACTTTCTGAACAAACTATTTGGTCCAATAAAATAGAAAGACGAAATTTTCAATTCTATCTATCTAATTAAGGCCTTGAATTCTAATGGCGACTGTATTTACAAGTTAGTTTCTTTAAGTGTTTGTAAGCACAATATTACAGCAGTACCTAAAAGCGAAATAGTACATGGTTTTATCAACTTACACACACTTTAAATGCCTAAGATTAAAGTTATCCCAAATATTTAAATGACACCCTAAATGTGTTTCAACAAAAATTATGTTAAGCCTATTGCATATTTTCATAAGAAACTAAGTAAATTATATTTTAAAAAATAGTAGCAGATAAACTAATATTGTTATTAATCAAGTAAAATATTAATAATACTTACATTTCTTATAACGTGCGCTTACTGCCACAACTCTTAAGGAAATCAACAATAGCGAAGCTGATAAGTGATAACACGCCTTTTGTTTGTACTAGTAAACTCATAACTCCTTACATTACTCGCTTACGGTAATCGATACGATAATTTATTTCATTGTAAATAGAAAAAGCAATTTTAATACCTTTTGGAAAATTATTTAATAAAAGGACAGTACAAAGTGTTTAATAACAAAGTTGAATGGTTATATGTAATAGAAATAACATCATTATGTTATTTTGTCATAGGGTAACTTCAATATATATTTGTAATTAACAATTTCTATTTATCCAAAACGTTGAGCTTCTAATTATTTGACACTTACTAAGAAAGTGTGCCACCAAAATCTGGCCTAAAAATTCTAATTATAATTTTTATGTCTAATTGTTATTTACAATTGTTTTTACAATTTTTCGGTGATAGAAAACGTCATAAAGAAATATGTTCCAGCCTATTAATGTCCTACTTTTTTTTATTGCTGACAGATTAGCGCTTGACTGTGATCTCACCTGATGGTAAGTGATGATACGGTCTAAGATGGAAGCGCGCTAATCTGTTAAGGTTTCTACACAGCATCGTACCGGAACACAAATCTCTTTGTTTGGCGGTTCGTTTTTGCTGGTAGGGTGGTAAATAGCCACGGCGGAAGACTCCCACCACACCAGTCTCAGACAAATTAGAAAAGACAATTTCCTAAATTCGTCATACCGGGGATCGAACCCGGGACCTCCGCTAGCAAGGCGAATACTCGCACCACTGCGCCAGCGAGGGCGTCTAAAGGTTACAAGCCTTCTCACTCATAGGCGAGAGGGTTTATAGAGCATAGACCCACCACGCTGCTCCAATGTGCGCTGGCTACACATACCCCTGAATTATTTACATATAGGTTTACATATAGGTGCTGGTTTCCTCGCGATATTTTCCTTATACGTAAATAACAATGATGGATTGACAATTAACATACAACAAAATCATATTATAATATTGAAGATTATTTAAGTGACAAAGATGTTTGGACTTGATTCCAGTTGCACATGAAGGCTAAGCACGTTATAACCTACTAAAACTATGTTTAAAGCAGTAACCGTTGAGTTTCTTGCCGGTTTTTTCTCAGCGGAATCAACTTTCCGAGCCGGTGGTAGATTTTTTACCAACGGACAGACTACTGACGATTCAAAAGTGCTCTTTGAGCCTACTTGAATAAAAAATATTTTGATTTTGAACACTCAAGCACGTGATTTTACTTTCATAAAGAGGAACTTAGTAATGTCGGCCCAGAGCTGGAACCTGTGATTCCTCTGAACGAGAATCCACGCATGTCACCCCTATGCCATCTTGGCTCTCATACTAAGCAGCGTGGTGGGTTTAAATTCCAAACCCCATGGGCTAGGAGAGCTTTGCAGTACAGTGCTACACTATAAGGCTGTTGTTTGCCTTTTTTATGCAGAGTAAGATTGTTGTTTGTCCATACCACTTAGTACCCATTATAATTTAAGAATAAAATGATGGAGTGCTCTATATGTAGTTAAACAAAAGGTCCGAATCAAAAAAAAAATTAAGCGATCTCATAAATTTCTTTGTTAGTTTATCGATGCAGAAACATCGTTTAATTCTTACTAAAACACATACAAATCTTCATGATCTATTTGACAATTCTAGGCAAAGTGGATTTATTCGGGGTCGGTGTTTAACAGATCAGGGCTAACCAACTAGCGGTCCGCAGGCAGCAGGTTGCCGACCCCTGGCTTAATGTCCACTTACACCAGAGTGGATTTATTCTGTGCCATTGTTTATTAGACCAGGGGTCTGTGTCGTTGTGTAATAGCGGCCCGCAGGCCGCATGTTGACAGACCGCTGGGCTACAGTATACTTCACAAAGTAGACTTATTCGAGGTCGTTGTTTAAATAGATAAAATATAAATAAATAGAAATTTTAATAAAAAAAGAACCGCCTTCAAAACAACCTTACAAATATATTAATATGTTCTAAAAAGTAATAAATAATTGCGTATTCTTTTATAGTGTTCTTCGTATTCTTATATTCGGAGTCGGCAACGAGTATAGCTATATTGTAAGTTTGTTTTGAAGGCGGTTCTTTTTATGTTAAAATTTCTATTTTTTATTTTTATTTTCAGTGAATCTGAAGTAAAGTAACAAATTTGTCTCAATATGTGTACACCTTAAAACGTGTTCTCATATGAGATAACAACGTTTAAATGAAACAATTTTACAAAGTTAAATTTACATTAATATCGCCACACCCGGGATCGAACCCCTAACCTTATAAGTTACAGATCGGTTATTTTGCAACTTCGCTATCACCAGCCTTTTATATGGTGATCGAGCACAACACTAACACGCAAAAGTTCCCCCTCCCCCAGACTCTACTACCACCGCTTTACACATAATTCACCTTTCGCATATATTGCAATGCAGCAACCAACATAAGGTCATTGTCATTTGATTACAGGCAGTTATATATTTTGCCAAAAATCGCACCCTTACTGTAAGCCGTAGCCGTAAGCCGTTGAGGAGTTTTCTTATTGATGCCATCATCAGAACTGGTTTAAAAAAATGGGACCCTATGACGAGCACCACCTTTCACAAAAAAAATCATCAAGATCGGTCCACCTAGTCGGGAGATATGAGGTGACAAACATAAAAAAATACAGACGAATTGTTAACCTCCTCCTTTTTATGAAGTCGGTTAAAAAAATATATTCATATAAAAAATTTAATTTATAATTTGGATTAAATTTCCGACACTTCTAATCTTTTAACGACAATTAAATTGACTAAATTCCTAACGTATCTTCCTTTTTCCCTCCCTCTAAGTCTCGGAAATCTAGTTTTAGATTTGTATAAATATAAACAAGACTTAAAAGTCTAAGTGGTATATATATAATACTTAAATATTAGAATTGGATGTATTTAAGGATGGTCTGTGTTTAGTATTAAATTATTTTTGTTTTTTTTTTGTTTAATCGTTTTTCCTTATTCTTTTTAATTGCCTTTTATATACATTGTACTTTACATAAAATAACTCTAAAATAGTCTTCTATTACTATATTATAGCTATGCATGTCCTAAAATTTGACTTGACTGATTTTTGTGTAGTTGTAATGTAGTTTTTAACGTATATAATAATTGTTTGTTTCCCAAATAATAAATAAATAGTGCAGGGGATAGAAAGACCACGTATATTTATTCTTTAAACAAAGGTCATTACATTACCAGGAACAGACATATTTTTTTAATAAAATATTATATTTATTATACACAGATAAGCAGTTACCATTATTTTTTGATTAATACTGTATGATAACAGCTGATAATACATTGATAAGTAGTGGAATAACTGAAATAGATCCTGTGGGGGGTCATGGTCGATCACCAACTACAGATAATGTTAACCTTAAATTTTGTTAAAATAACTTTCGATGGGTATTTTTATAAAAATATTGTAATATTTACTATATTTCACAATTATTTTTGTCACATGATAACAGCTGATAAACGATGACAAATAGTAACATAAATGAAATCGGAATGCCACCAGATCACCTGCAGATAACGTTAACCTTAAATTTTCAAAGTAACCTTAAAATAACTTTTCGATGTCAACAACAAAATTAAGATAAATATTATAATATGTTCAAGACACAAACCCACAACTATTTTTTGTCTAATTCTGTGCGATAACAGCTGATAACACTTAGATGGATTGTGCCATAACTGAAATGGGTACAGCTGGGGTCACAGTTCTGTCACCAACTGCTGATAAAACTAAACTATGTTTTGTTATAATATATAATATTTTATATAATATTTTAGTACTGCAATCAATGAACTTTAAGAAGGTGAAATCTTTTATAAAAAAGTTAAGCAGCAGTTCATTTGAATTCCTTATATATATAACTAGCCATGCTCTGCGGTTTCACCCGCGTAGATACGGATCTCGTGACAGTGGGAAGTCTACTAAGTCGGACTTTATAGGATTATTTTCATAGCATAAAAGTTTTATTTCGTTTAGTTTTTAATTACTGCCTTTCAGATTATTAGACACACACATTCATAACCTAATTTATTATAGAGGTTTTACTTAGCAACGAATAAATATTTAACTTTTTCAATTTTGATTTACAAATCGATAGTAAGATTTTCTCAATATTTGCCTGAAGTTGGGCAGTTGCCGGTGTGATCCACCCCCGTGCCACGGAGAGCACGTTAAGCGGTCGGTCCTGCGCCTCTCTACGGTCGTGTCGGATTCCTGTCACATTGGACTCTGAGAGTGGAGGAATAGAGATTGCACTTGTGTATTATACCTACCAATCCGTAGTGGAGCAGCGTGGTGGGTCTATGTTCTAAAATCCCTATCTCGTATGAGTGAGAAAGCCTGTGCCCAGCGGTCAATGGGCTGCTACTTACATTACCTTTATATATCTAACTAATACATTTTAAACTCATAACATCATTTACATACAATGTCCGACATTAGTAAATTTAAAAATACTAAAATATTTTTTTTAAATCGTTCCAGTCATTTTAAGCGTGATATTATAAATTGTAAAAAAAAAAAAATTCAAAATGTAAACCTTTCTTCTTTAATATTATAGAAGAGATTTATTTGTAAAACTTCATGGTCTTAGAACATCCCTATACATTTGACTGTTTGTTTTGCTGAGCAAAACAATTTTATTCGTTATATCCTTTGAATGGAAGGTCCGACTTTAATAAAATATTGTTTAATAGAATACAGGGGTATGATTAATATAGTTTAATTAATGACGGCACGTTTATGAACTTTTAAAATGAAAAAAAGCAGTTACAGTTCCTTAACGGCAGAAGTTGGTCATATGGTATTCGGACTTATTTGTAGATATTAATACGTTCTATAATGTTATAGAATATTTTATTTCTATCATCATTATTGGGCTACATTAATGCATTTGTGAAAGTGAAATAAACGCCTGTACGTAAAATTATAGCCAATAAGTATTTAGACTTTTAAAGGCGTCGAAATACCGTAATATCTTATCTAAAGAAACTCTTTTAATTGATGTTAAACATATAATATGAATAAAAGTAACTTTAATTAAACAGATCTCAAGCGTTAAATGTAAGATGTATTGATTCTAATAAATATAATATGCGACATTATTTGACGGATCACTCTAAATGCGTGTAAATTGTCTTATGCTACCTGTGAACTCCTTCGATAGCTCACGCTCACTGTTATCCTGATTCGGGAACAAATAGAAGACTTGCAGAAATCTTCCAAACGCCGACGCTTATTTGCTACCAGCACGGAACCGTACTAACTTTGGCATTTTTTATTCGGAGTGCTCCAAGGGTCTGTTCGAAGAGTTAGTCCTACTGGCTTTTACAGCGTAACCGGAGGCAAGGACGATCTGAAAAGGGCTCACTGTCATGGGAACACTCCTCCAAGGGCGTCTCCTACGAGACCGAACCTCGACTTGGAGCAATGCTATCATCAATCATCATATCCGACACGTCAGAAATCGGGGAGTTCTACTCCGCCGGCGGAGTCGCTGTGTAACGTTTTTGTTCGTGTCGGACCCTACCTGATAAAGTAGATTGTCGATTGTCCGATGACGACACCGATGACTATCGGGGTCGTTAAGGACATATTTACATTTACATTTACATTGTTACATATTCTGCCACAAACCACACCCTTACTGTAAGCCGTTGAGGAGTGCCATTGATCAACATATTTAACTACAACAATCAATTTACCATACCAATGAGACTAAAATATCTGGGTTACGGTAGGTGACTCAAATATCTGAATAGCTTATAAACGATTCTGCCGAGTATCGTTAAATTGCTCCTGAGAATTAAAGAGTTCCGTTACTTTGTCAGGAATCCCAAGATCAAAACCTAATCAAACTATCATCAAACCGTTGATGTATATCCCTTCTAATAAAAAACGAATCATCGAAACTGGTTGGCGTGATCTTGAGTTATTCGTCCATTTGGCGCGCACATGCTTAATGCAAATTCAAGGTTTGTCTGATTTTCTCATGGTTGCCATCATCAGAACTGGATTTTAAAAAAATGGGACCCTACGACATGCACCAGCTTTCATATAAAAAAAGAATCATCAAGATTGACTGATCCGAAACTTAAGAGGTAAAAAACATACTGACGAATTGATTACCAACTATGTATGGTAGTGAAAGTTGGGTATGGCAGAAGAATCACAAAAGTAAAATAAATGCGGTAGAGATGAGAGCGTTGAGAAGCATGAGTGGATTAAAACTGAGTGACAGAGTGAGAAATAGTGTGATAAGAGAACGTTGTGGTATAAAAGAAGACGTAGTGACTAAAATTGAAAAAGGTATGCTTAGATGGTTTGGGCATGTAGAGAGAATGAATGAAAGGAGACTGACAAAAAGGATTTATGAGTCAAGAGTGAATGCGAAAGTTGGAAGGGGAAGACCGAGGCGAACGTTCCTGGACCAAATCCAGGACATTTTAAATAACGGCCAGGTCAAGAGTACTCTAAACCGACGAACTTGTATGAAAGGTTTAATGAGATTGAAAGAAGCGAAGGAGATATGCAAGGATCGTGGCAAGTGGAAGGATGTTGTCTCTGCCTACCCCTATGGGAATGAGGCGTGATGCTATGTATGTATGTATGTTATTTGAAGTCGATTAAAATGGCAAATTATCTCTAATCATCTTACCGCGCAATTATCGTAGACTGTAGCATAACTGTTAATAAAAAATGTTCTATGCTTCTATAATAGTTTTATTACAACAAGTCTGACTTGGTTTCTCTGTTACGTTTTCACTTCTTAACCGAACGAATATTGTTTTATAGATGGATCCTGAACCTGGATCTCCTCGAAGGGGTTGAAATTGGAGATATAAATTTGTACGTTATCATAATCATTTCATGGGGAAGTAATCATTTCTTAAAAGTAGTAGTAGAAGATCATTATCAGAAAAAAAACGTGATCATTCCCAGGTTAAGCCAGCCCACTTATGGGCACTTAGTGATAACTGTAGCTCTACTACTGTTACCACATATTAGTTATAGCCTAAGATCCTGCTGCAAAATTGCTTTGTTCATATTGTAGTGAATGGACATAAAACAACAGATATGTCCGTGACTATGGTCTGGGGTAGAATATGTACATACACGATATTAAAACGTATCATATAATATTTGTGTATAAACTAAATTACTGGTATATAATTAGATTAAATAACTGGAAAACTAATTATATGTGCAGGAAAAAAGATTAAGGTAATTGAAACAAATGCTAAATAAAAAGTTATTTGTAAAATTTAATTTAATGTACTAAAAATTTCGCCTTCGTCGTTACTTCAATCGATAAAGTTCTTTGCTGAACAAAGGTCTAATAACCTTATGGTTCCAGCAACTACTGGCGATCCGCTTGTGGCATTGGCCCCCCTTGTGGAGGGGGATCTACCTATCATCAGCTTCAGCTTTGCGATTCGTAGGACTATGTCAGTGACTGCTACGGATTCCCTAATTTCTGATTCGATTTTGTATAGAAACTTCTAGCATAGCCCGCTCTTTCGCTCGCTGAGAGTTTCTGAGCTTCCGCATGACGCCCATAGCCAGAGACCGTAGCAAAATTTACTGTAATATTTTAGTCTGTTGCTGCACATATAGAATAGTTGTTTATACTTCATTAAATTTCTTAAATTAGACCTGTCAGGAATTAAATGTTGAATAATTCAAACGTCAAACTTTAATAGATTTTTGGCGTGATAATATTTGAAAAATAGCCACGTTGGGATTCAGACGAGTGTACAAGCGAGAGCACGAAACAAGCAATAGAGAGGCGCGATCGGCCTAAGCATTCGGCTTGTGACGCATCTATCATTCTTCCATTTAAACGGCCAATGGCTCCGAGTTGAAAAGAGACAACAGCAGCACACCACCTTCAATTGAATTCATAAAAGTATGCATCTTCATCAATATTTTCTCATGACATTTTCACGACAAATTATCATCCATAAACCGACTGTGTACAGACAACATATTTTTTAAATTTCATAACTACTAAAATACGACAAAAAAATCACATCATTAGTTAAAAAATCGGACTTTACACTTGAATCTTTAATAAATATAGACCGCTGTTGTTATTCAAGAAAATGTAAAGCAATATACATATGCTTTTAAACTGTGCAGGGCCATATCAGTGCAATGACCCTCTACAATAAAGTTTATCATAAGCGAAAATTAGGACAATATATAAGAAACATTTAAATGTATAAAGGTCATGTGTGTACGTTCACTTTTATAATAAACTTGAACATTTCAAACTGATATTAAGTGACATGCATACAACTTCAGACCGCGTTCTTGGTTTGCGTGCATTTAATTAGATGGCAGAAGATGTCTGAGACCAATCATTGTACTTCGGGATTATCATTTATATTGCGAAGTTAATTGTATGTAAATGTTATTATAGTCCTACTATTACTTCTCATATCAATCCGTAATTATATTTTTTCAACACGTGGATGGCACTTGATGAGTTTTTTCAAACATTAATTCATGAATAACTTCTATTTCGCAAAATATGCCATCCATTGAAAGCTCAGGTATAATATTTAAAAGTTTCGTTTTTACTTTGAACTACTGTTTTTTATAAACGAATTATAAAGTGCAATAACAACTGAGGCCGCCAAATGTATGTTAATAAAATAAATCTGAATCAGTATTTACACGGAAGAACATTGAGATTGGACCTTTGAAATGAAGACAACAGTGCTGCTTTAAAAGATCAAAGTACCATGGAACCTTCAGTCATTGAAATTGTAAACAATACACATATACAAAATTTTTATTAAAATCGTTTTTTATTTTTCTTGGACTAACATATAGAGATGTGATATGTCTTTTATTTATAGCACATAGCTTTTATTTATAGCATACTTCATAGCAGGTGTCAGCAATCTTTTCTTATGGTTACAAACTTTATGAGTATATTGGTGCGGACCACGAATATTATGAGGATATTGGTGCGGGCCACATTTCATCTGATGAAATGAAATTTTGAAAACTTGAATTGATTCGAAATTCTGCGTCTTCCTTTCGCAATGTGTGTCTTTTGCTAATAATGTGGAAATCATATATTTCCACGGGATCAAGAACTACGCGGGTAACACCGCGGGCGACAGCTAGTAGAATCATAAAAACCGACTAACTATTTCACATTTCTTTACAATTTGCAAGCAACACCTTGCCGTTAAGAACCGGTATGTTTCCGCCAAAAGTCAGCTTAATTTCGTCAGCGGCAAACACCGGCGAGCTGAAGAAATGCATATATTTCTACAAAACAATGATGCAACCCATGGCTTTGCTATGTCGTAACTGCGTAACAAAGATCATCGCCCGGTGCACTGACCACTGGGAAAGTATACTTGGTGTGTCTCTTACAGTAGTGTCTTGTTATATTGGTCACTTTTATTTTTAACGCTGAGAAATACATTTGCGTACCTCAACCGGATAATCACGGCTTGCGAGTGTTACTAAAACCGACCAAAATACTCACAAAGGCTCAGCGATACCAACGTAATCCTCTACTCTAGCACCCCGGATTCATTTGCCTTCATACAACCGTTAATTCTGTATAGGGGAAGCGTGCACACCTCTGGTCTTAGATCTCTAATCTAGCTGAGTATGTGATAGTTTTGTAAAGATTTTCCATATTTGGATACATGTTAAAACATACTTTATGCATTAGAATCGCGCTAATTGTCAATATTTTTTAAATTAACCGACGTTTAAAACAACTCAGCATTGTCACGGGCGGATATATTTTAAATTATACTAAATATCTTAACGATATACCCCACAAACTCCGTAAAAGAAATTGTTTCATGACTTGATAATTGTATAAGAAGTAGCTATTATATAGCTAATATTTATGATTTCGGTTGGATGAAATAGAGAACTCAATCTATTTTTTGGTTAATTACTATTATGAACTGATTCAGTGATTCTTCGTTACAGTCACGCAGGAGACACTGTGAAATATGTGTAACTTTAAGATAAAAAACATAAACCCATAGGTCGTAACAAGCTTTACTACAATTATTAATTAATTTTACTTAAAAAGTCATTATGTATGATTCCGTATTATGGGCATTAAAAGCGGTAAAGTGCAAATAAATATGCAAAAACGTTAATTACCATTTAATAAGACCTCGTAAATCATACTGTTTATACACTAAGACGTCATAACTGCTTTCAAGAATTAATATAAGTAGTAATCATAAAACGCCTTACAAGAGTTAATGTAAGGAAAGAGAAAATCTTTTGTTGATTAACTTTTAGGTTCTATGATCACCGTCAACCGTATATGTGTATCGCTTATTACACACTGAGTAGAGAGAGGGGAAAGTGTTTATCCTAATTACAGCTAGCGCTGTTAGCGCTGCATTAGAATGAGGGAGCATGACCTTGCCTACCGCAGTCGAATTCGTGAGAGAAAGGGAAGCCAGACAGACCACGCCAATTTTACTTTACAAATTGAAATTGATTTTGGAAGTACATTTATGGGATGATATTTAGATCTATCTTTTTATATTCAAGCTCGTGGTCTGTGCTATTGATCTGAAATGTCCAAGACCGATTGCGAGCTCTGTGTGGGTTCTTGGCTTACAGTAGAAAATCTCGCCACTAGTATAAACAATGATGACTGCAGATTTACTTTTATACATTTTTTCGTGTTTTAGTTTGTACATGTATCTAAAAAATACTGCATATGTATGTAACATTCAACGTATGTTTAAGCGTTTAAGCAACGATAAAAAGATACCGCATCAGATATTGCAGCTCGTCTGGCATGTTTGTTGAATCGAGAGTGCCGGATTTCTATACTGTTATGAGGCCACGCATTGCCTTTTTTTGGGAGAGCATGAAGCCATCGCATAACAGCATATTATGCCTGAGGACAACCCCCATTTAGTATATAAGACGTCTCTAAATTTATAGTATTTTCACATTTTAAATTTTAATTGATTTGCGTGATTGTGATTTTAATTTAATTTGATTTAATTTAGTTTAATTTCATTTCTGTATCATATTCTATTTGTTACTAATATAGTTATAAGTTATATTGTATACTAACAATTTGGGTTAAATGTTGCCTTGATTAAAAAATATTATTATTATAAAATACATAGAGGCAGTTCAAATTTTAGTACATATAAAAATAATAATGTGATGATAAAATAAATGATACAACAGCCATAATACAGCGTCCTTACGTTCCACCGTTCAAAGCTAAGCGACCTTGGACTAGAAAGTGCTGTTTCGAATCCACTTCTGGTAAGCCATGTTTGGTTGGCGGCGCTTGCTCGGTTATTACGCGTGCTTTCAAGGTTGAGCGGAATATTTTAATAGCATATTGACATGTGGTTATTGCACTGTTTTGAGACATTTTCAAATGGTATTAGGTGATACAAAGTTGCGTGGCTAATGGACGATCATACTCTTAGAAATAACAATAAAGTGTCTATTTGTTATCAAATGCATGCCTATGATTGTTTAAACGATACTTTAAAAAAAAATAACTTAAACAAATTGTACGATTTTTCGTTGTAATCTCCGAAATGTCTCTACTTTAATCTATACCCGATATGTGCTTTTCTTATGTCGAATATGATTTATATTTTATCCGGAACTTATAGAAAATACGAAATTCTACGGTCTTGACTAATATATTGTGATAGCCTCGTCGGTGCAATGGTGTAAGCATTTTCTAACTTGTCTGTCTGTAGGTCTGGGCTGGTATGAGAATTCAACCGCAGCTTATTACCACTTTACCAATAAAGAAGTGCTGAAAATTTGAAAAATTGGCGTTACGATACAATGATGTGTAGAAGCCATAATAGGTAACTTACCAGGGACTGTGACAAGGAAAACAGTTCTTATTGATCATAACTGCTGTATATTACCGTTCAAACAATAATACTTAGCTCTCCTCGAATTAATATAGTGAAAACCGGTCAAATCAGAGTAATCAGCCTTTCTTTTTCCCACACAGCAGCAAAACCTCCTGACATGCAAAATACTACAAGACAACTATATCATCACTTACTATGAGGTGAGATTGCTGTCAAATGCGTTTTACGGTATCACATCGATATGTTATCGGTTAAATATGGTATAAGAGGTGTTTCAAAACTACTCCATTTATCCGTCCACAAAACTATGTTCTTTGGGTAATCATTTGCAATACAGGGGATTGAATTATGGAACGAGCTACCTCTCGAGATCACAGAGGCTAAATCTTTGAATATATTTAAAAATCTTTCTAAAGTTCACTATTCTCTCTCCCTGTCTACTTAAACGACGATTATATATTTTTATTATATCAGGTGTCTGAAAAGGTATTTTATATTCATTTTGCTTACTGCGTAAACGCCACGCATCTGAAGGGTGAGGGGGTTATGTCAATCGGTAGCCTGGCTCTTGGGAATTCAGTGGCTTTGGAGCTACACTCCTACAAAATTAAATTGGTGCAAGAATTAAAGGCCCAAGTTGCCAGTCATGGGCTTATTTTCTTAAATCAGGTGATTGAGCGACTTTCAACGTTTACCAACATTTTGTTTTCAGATGAAGCTCATTTTCGTCTTAATGGCCACGTAAATAAGCAGAACAGCCGCTATTGGAATGCATCGAATCCGAAACGCAAACATCTGAAATCTCTACATGCGCCTAAAGTGACCGTATTGGCTGCGATGTTGGCGCGAGGAATTACCGGCCCTTACTTTTTTGAAGACGAAAGGGGGTGTGCTGTTACAGTGAATTCAGAGCGTTATGTGGAGATATTAGACAACTTCTTAGTACTTGAACAGCAAAACTTTCCTGGTTATAACCAAAGAATATGGTTCCAACAGGACGGAGCAACTTCACGCACGTCCAATATGTCTCTGCCACGAAATTTTCTCAGGCAAATTGATCTCCCTGAGAGGTGACATAAATTGGCCTCCACGTAGTCCAGATTTAACCACAATGGACTTTTTCCTATAGGGTTATCTAAAATCCAAAGCTTACGCCAAGAAACAGACTTATTTATTATAATATGTATTTTTGGGTTCGTATGTATGTAAAAAAATATGTACTAGTGTATATGTCAATATGTATTCTTGTATGTTTTTGTATGTATCTATGTACTACACATTTTAGACACTACCTACCTATTTTCGTAAAAAAAAATCCTCTAACCCTATGGCAGAAATCGCTACTTAGCGATAAGGCAGCCTTGTTGTACCCTATGATTAAATTATTTTTACTTTTTTATTATTACAACGTGAGAATCTTCCGTAAATGTAAATTATAAAATCAATTGCACTGCAGTCTTGAAATTTTATGTAAATCAATGTAAGATATGCGTGGCAATGGCAGAAGACTATTGTGTATTAGATAAAAAGTCAGTTGTAGGAATTTAAGTAGTTTTATTAATTTAGTTTCCGCTTATAAATTACATTTAAAGTTGATATAGCGATATTTCTTTAAATTTATTTATATTAAGCAAAATTTCAATGCCAAAATGGCTTTATATAAAGTAGTTTTTTATATTTCACATTGAAATTTGTTAAGAAGAGCTCACCGCAACTAAATACAATATTAATGGCTTCGAGATAACGGAAATTATATTAAAATAGTTCCGCAATTTTTTTGTCAGCTTAGGATAAGCCAACAACTTAGTAGAAGAATAAGGTTTAAGGACATTTTTCTTTAAAGAATTTTATAACTAACAATGAGTGGTGAGTTAATATGACTTCGGTTCAATTTAGGATTAAGGGCAAGAATGGAAAATATAACATAATACCTTTTATTTTTTAAATAAAAAACCTGATGTATCACATTTTATAAAGGCGACGTTTCTCGTTTTACGTCAAGCTGTTAATTAAAATACTTTATCACGGAAATTAAAGTTTAGGAAGTTGGTACGATATTTTTGTTGTAAAAAAACACTGACTATTAAAATTAAGGCATACAAAATATTTTCTGTTTTACTAAAGTTTCAAATCTTTGTTTCAAATATTAAAAAGTATCGACGTGATTGTATTGTTCTTATGGTAAAATCGGATTGGTTGGGAGAAATAATTTTAGTAGCCTAGTACTGAAAGACTTTTATCCTTCTTATTGTCTAAGGATCGTTTTACAGTATTCGTTTTATAGTGTGGATTACAGAGAATAATACAGTAATATCAGGACATTTTCTGCAAAAAAGAAGGCAATTGGCTCATTTACTGTTGCCAGTTTTGACGACGAATTAGTTATATATAGATTTTGAGTAAATTCAAGTCATTTATCATACGTGGTTTGTTCAGACACTGTTTTATCTTAAACACAGTAATAGACAATATTTAGAAACTAAACAGTTTTAAAGGTAAAATTAAAGATGTTATCTTCGATTTAATATTAAAAAAAATTAACAATAAAGGAACCGTCTTTCAAATTATTACGATAATGTAATGTAGATATAAATTTTTTTAAATTTATTATATTCGGAGTCGGTGTCAACCAAAGTAGGTGTGTCCCGCGTGTCCACTTGGCAGCTCCTCCCTAACCTAACTATATATATAGGTACCATGGCTGAAACCGACTCCAAATAGAATAATAATTGTAACTACATTATATTCTCGTAATAAATTGAGAGAGATATTTAATCTTAAACAAATTATAAAATGAAATCTCCTAAATTCGTATTGCCGTTGTAAGTGATTTTATTTTCTGCTCAATGACCTATATTGATGATGAGTGATGAGTTACCTAGGACCTACCAATTTATTTTTAGCGCTTATAATTTATATATAATAATTTTTAGTTACTAAATCAAGGTTAAATGTTAACTTTTACCCTTCGTTCATATACTATTCGTCGAATATTTTGACGCCAGTGATCATTTTTATGTTGTTAGAAAGTATATTTCATACGATCGACTGGGGCAAAGGTGATATGAGTATACGAAGGGCAAGATGTCATATATGTAAAAGTAATCTATATCTTCATAAATTAAACAAAAGTTAGGCAGGTTAGGTTAGCGATTCAGTGTGAACTCACCTAATGGTAAGTGATGATTCAGTTTAAGATGGTAGCTTACTAGTCAAGAAAAAGGTAATTTACCTTTTTTTAAGTTCAACATCGAATTTTACCGGAAAGTAGAGATTTTGCTTGACAGCTTGCCTTTGACGGTAGAGAGGTGAATTTCCTGAAGTTGTCCTGCTATTGAATCGAACCTATAACCGCATCTAGCGAAACGAATAATCACCCCGTTAGGCTAGCGAGACCGTGAAAACATTTCCAATAAATGAAAACTTCACCAAACAACCTACAATTTTTCTTATCTATAATTTGTTATGTTTGACTATTGTTTTGCAGTACATACTCGTATTGTACATTATAGGAAATGAAAAGTAAATCGTGAAACGTATTTGAAGATTTTTTAAAGTTCCTAAAAGTGGGCAACTGTTATTTCTATCCCCTGTTTTTATGACGATGACAAACGTGTATTAAAATGATTTTGGTTACATTCAACTCAAGGTAGTCATATATTCCATAATGTTTAAGTGATGTGTGGCTTCGGCTGCGGTTAGTAACAAAGTAGTAAAGCACTTTTATTGTAATTAAGTGATAAATGTAACAATCAATTCTTACCAGGATAACGAAGGAACATCTTAGACTGTATTACCAGTGAACATTAAATGAAACTACAAAACCGTTAGCTAGTATACTATAAAAAAGTGTTAAAATTGTATAACGAATATGCAGCTAATAATTTTTTCTCTATCTCATTGGTGCCAAAATTTAAAAGTGTCACCAGGTTCAATTGCATAATCAAAACAATTTCAAACAAATATTATACAAAACTAACACTCTTTTACAAACAAACAAACTTTTTAAATAAAAATATGATTCAAACCGGATTGAAAACTTGAGATTGTTAAAATTATATATGGACTAAAGTTACAAAGTTTGATAGTATAAGGTAAGTGGCAGCTTTTTAAGTGCCACTGTTGGGCACAAGTCTCTTCACTCACAGGAGAGAGAATTTATGGCATAGACCTAGCACCCTCGACAGCCTCACTAGCGCAGTGGTGCGAGTACTCGCTTAGCTAGCCAGAGGCCCCGGGTGCGAGCCCCGGCAGGAGGAAATTAGAAAATTGTATATTCTAATTGGTCTGTATCTGGACTGGTGGGAGACTTCGGTCGTGGCTAGTTAGCACCATACCAGGAAAAACGTATCGCCAAACAAAGAGATTTGTGTTCCGGTACGATGCTGTGTGGAAACCATAAGAGTTATATCGACTCTTACCAGATTAGTGCGCTTTCATCTTAGACCATATCATCACTTATCATCAGGTGTTATCACAGTCAAGCACTAAACAGTAAAAAAGTAGACGCTTCTGCATTGCTACACATACCCCAGAATTGTTTTTCGCGTTTTCATGAATGTCATGGATTGTAAAAAATTATAAAGCACGTAAGTTTCATTTTTAGAAAGAAAAATTTAATGGTGACTGCTCAGAATTCGATCCCACGATTTCTCCCTCACCACTAGGTGTCATCATGATTTTTGCATTACAGGATATTGGAATATTTCGTTAGGGAATATAAAACCCCTCATTTTCGCTTTTTAAAGAAATATGTATTTAAGCTTCTCTTAATTTATTTAATAAAACAAATATCATTTTTAATTGATTTCCATGTGACGTTATCTAGGATCAAGACAACTAGTCTTATTCGCGCTATATAAATCTTGACTAAAAAAATAAAAGCTCCTCAAGGTAAACTAGCGTATAATTTTTCAATGAGATCAAGGAAATAAGAATAGTAGCTATATTTTTCAACGTGACAATTTTTGCAGAATTAATAAATGTTATTCGTTTGTTTGTTGTCTGATTGACAATTTTTCTGACATTTCAGAAAAGATAATTTTATCTACCGTGAATATAATAAAAGTTAAAAATGCGTGCGTACAAAGTACACATATCAGAAGTGAAACTTCTTTGGCAAATTAATTTTTATGTTTTTTTTATATTTATACAATTCTAAAACTTTAAATTTTCGAGACTTAATGGGAGGGGAAAAGGAACATATGTTAGGAATTTAATTGTCATTAAAATATATAATTGTAAATAAAAATGCCACATGTTTCTTGTCATATTTGAAATTATTAATTCAATTTTGTTTTTTTGAATTTGAAATTTAGAGAATTCATGAAATATTTTGATTTTATATTTTATGAAAAATACTATATTATTTCATGTTATTTTTAAATATTAAAACTACCTAACCTTCGAACGAATTAACATAAAAAACGCTGCACATCTTCGTGACGCTAATCACACGTTTTATGAGTAAAAATTTTACCCTCATGCGCCTAAAGAGGTTTCACTTCAATAAGTACTGACATCATTTGGTCTATTTAGATTTTATACACATGTATTAAAACGTTAAATGATATTCTTTAGAACAGTTTTTGGCTTGATGTTGTGAATGTGCATTGCAGATGCTTAGAAACGAGTATAATGACCGATACTACTCTGTGATTCTATCTGATAAAGTTTTCAATGACAATATACATTCAGCCGCGAGTTACGACCTATTTTCTGAACGCATCAATTCGTGATTCGCGCCAGTCATTCGCAATATTTATCGTGGGGCGGTCGCGTCAAATTGAGAGCGATTTAAAACTTTCCGCCATACTTTCATTAAGAGTTCTGTGTCATTGAATATTTCAAAGTTCTACACGTAAGTTTATACCGATTATTCTTTATTAATTGTATGAGTTCGTGATATAATGGCCCGGCTGTCCCAATTAGATTTGTAGGAAATACCAGCTCCTTTCTTCGATTAATATATCAAATATCATGTAGTTATATTTATTATTTTTACATCGCCAGTAATATGTCTAAAACAAATTTCAAATTAAAGGATAATTACAAAATATCACAGTCAGCTGTATAATAAGTTCTCACATTGAACCGAGTATTAATTAGGCCGTATTTCGTACCACAATCGTTAAAGATTAATTAATAAAATGGCGGGTAAAATGTAAAAATAAACAGTCAGTTGTTTTGTGTTGTGGGAAATATAATTCCGAACAAAAAAGAGAAATAAGGGAGTATTTGACAAAATAAAAAATCACCTCTCTTTGGAGCCAATTTGAAACATATCGACCCTAGGAAACAAATTATTAGAAGCGAAATTGTACGAAATTTAATTCCGAACAACTTTGGTTATTACAATTTATCGCGTAAACCTAAAAATAAACCAGTTATTTAATAAACAAAAAATAATCACCCTTAAATCCAAGATGGCGGACGACGCAATAAAATGCGGATCCCGGAAACAGAGAGTTAAGCTGTCGGCGATCCCCGAAGTGATGTGAAGTTTGAATTTTTTTAATTAACACCCCCTCAACCTAACCCTTTTGCGGGTATATATATATATGTAGATTATGCGACATGTCCATCGATGCTAAACTTTATATGGATTAAGGCATAAACAAAACGATATTTTTATTTATTGTTCGGAAGATTTCTTTATAAACAGAAAAAATTACCAATCATTTTATTTAACACAATATTAATGAGATAAGTGATTACGTTAATGATATTCTAAAATATACATTAGTACCTGCCTACATTAGTGTAATTGATGGCCAACATATTAAGATAATTTTTTTTTCAAATAACCTGTTTAAACGACGGTTTCGCGAGTATTCGCTTTGCTAGCAAAGGTCCCGGGTTCTCGTTCTTGGCTTAACGTGCTCTCCGAGACACGAGGGTGGAACACAGCCAACTTCCGAACTTCGGGCAAATATTGAGAACATTTTAATAGAAACCTCAATAACTATTTTGAATTGGCCCGACCCGGGATCGAACCCAGGACCATCCTGTCCACTAGACCAATAAGGCAGTTACCAATTATAAAGAACATTCAAATAACCTGCTTAATAACTCAAGAACTTAACGACTTAGAAAACAAAGATGACCTTTTGATTAGAATAAAAACAGCAATTTGCGCGTAGCTTGACTAACAGGTTATGTACCCATTTCAGGTTTCCTTATAAGAAGTAGTAAAATAAAAAATGTAATCCATAGGTAGGTCTACAAAAGTAGATTGACGAAAAGCATAGTATTTTATCATAAACTATATACATAAACTAAATAAAATATTTTTATAAAAGGTAAAAAATCTAATTAAACTTTTGATTGGTATATATACATCTATATACTATACACCGGCATACCTATTTAGAAAACATAAAAAAGGGTTTGATATCAGCGTCATAACCTTATATGATACTGATATCAAATCTTTTTTATGTTCCGCTAAATATGCCGGTGTATATAAATCTTACCCCCTTTAATTATATGTTTTCTCGACAAACACTAGACGCTTAAGATTTTGCAATAGATATTGATTGCACTTCTGAAATTCAGTTGAGAGCATGGCAGAAATTGTCATTTCTCATCATAACTGAGTTTAAAAAAATACATTTAATTTATAATAAATAATCGTTTTAATAACAGTTATATGTAATGATTAATTATAAGTGGAAAAAATCGCGGCAATACTATATACGGTAATATTTTTTGATATTTGTATGAGTAATAAAGAGATAAAAATATTATCGAGATCATCTTCTGTTTTAATGAAATAAAACATATAACGCAATGAAAATTTTGGTTTTCAGATTCAAATCAAAATGACATCCGTCGAGACCCAAAAAAATGGTGAAGCAAGAGATCTGTTATCAAAGGCGCCTTGGTAAGTAACATAATTCTTCTTTATTTACTTTGAATCCTGTAACCAATGGTGCTAACCCAGGTACCACATTGATTTACAACAAATAATTATGGTATAATGCAAACATGTGGAAATGAGTTAAATCCTACTGAATTCCTAGAAATTTATTTGTATTCTTAGCTTTGGTATGAACAAAACATCTGAGCACTTACTTAGTTCCTTGTCGGTAGTTTCTTAGTAGTATCTGTCTTCAGAACCACACGTAAAACGTCCGCTTACTGTGCTTTAAACATGACTGTACTACATGCTTTAGATAAAGATGGCATTTAATCATTAAAGAAATATGCTTAGAAAATTATGGTCTTTACCCTTTGACATGAAGAAACGACTCAAGGATGAGCATTGTTATGAAATAACGTTGCAATTGTAGCGAGAATGGACGCTAATGTATAGATGCGGATATTCCTATTCTATGTCTGTACAATGTTTATTAGTAATTAATCCTCAATGGTGTTATAAATGTGAAAATTATATGGTCTGTCTGTCGTGGTTTCACGCCAAAGCCCCTGATATGATTTAAATGGAATTTGGTACAAATACAATCTAGAGTTTGAGAAAGGATAGAGACAACTTTTTAATGCGAAAAAAGATAAACTATTGAAGTGTCGTCGTTTTTAGAACTAGAAGCTTGAAATATTTTTTTAAGCTATTGATTCGATTTAAATTAATATGAAATACAAAGATTGTAAAAGTTTTACCCTCAAGGGTATAAAATAATACTCGTTACTAATATTTTAAATGCAATGGTAAATCGGTCTAAATGTCTCTTTCCATTCGTCTATGCCAAAACTACTGAACCGATTTAAATGAAATTTGGTACACTGATAGTCTAGAATCGGAGAAAGGGCAAGAACTCTTTGTGAGACACTGCAAATAGCTTCCTTATACGTATGTATCTTAATTATTTATAATTTTCAATTATTGAAAATTCTACCCAAAAATGATTCCAGGCGAACAATATCTCCGGCACAGCTAGTAAGGAATTTGTAATAAATCTAAACCTATCTCGAATCCACCTAAAAACCTAATAAGGAATTCGGTGCCATACATACGCACATAAGAATTATATATATATTATTTCCTTTATATGAATTAGACCTGTTTCTTAAAATTGATATTCAGTGGTACGCCGTATTACCACTAACAAAGCTATTAATATTAAAAACTCCTTTTAAAAATTATACTAATGGTCGGTCTAAGGTAGTAAAAGTTGTTTGGGAATTTGCACTTAACTGTGTTTAAGAGGAGAGTCCAAATTACGATACGAATTATGAAATAAAATTGTTAAGATTAATAAAAGGATTCACGTATAAAAGCTCATTTACTTGTTAGATGCTCTATCACGTTTAAGGTTAATACTACTACTGCTCGTGACGCGAAAATACATATAAAACTGTGCGTGATGTATGTTTTAATGGACGAATTAAACATCAAGCTTACATTGACACCGTTATTGACCTTGAAGCGTACAAGATTGGTCATGGTTTGTTAGTTGCAATTCAAAGGGGAATAATTTAGTATATTCTTTGTATGAAAACTTGACGTAATTTTTATGTACAGCATAATTACAGCATATGTTGTTTCACCAATTGTTATGTTAACGCGCTTGGCTTATTTAAAATAAGATAAATTTAGTAAATATTTTTAATTCAATTTAAACACTACGTTAGTCAATGCACATAGGTTAGCTGTAATCACCATTATCAACATTTATATTCTTTAAGGTAGAACTTTCCATGTCGTAAGTTTTATAGACGCTGTGTTATTTGTGTACGCTTTTTGAAAAATAAAGTTCACTTCTCTCCTTAATGATAGATTTCAATGAACTGTGAACTTGTATGACCTTGGTTTACCCACACGATGGATAATGATCAGTCATAGGGTAGCTTAATATGATTTCCGAGGCAGGGCCATGAAGATTGCCGCTAACTTCTCAATTTCGGGTATACTCGTATGCTGTAAATGGCTTAACAAAGGACCTAATAGAACTTTTAATTGTCCCGGCTTTGGTTTCAAATCTTAAACCTCATTGGTCTAGTGGTTAGGATGAACCACAGACATGAGGTTCTGGGTCGAGCCGATTCAATAATGAATATTGAGTCTTCTATTAAGATTCTCAGTATTTGTCCAAAGTTGGGAAGTTGGCGGTGTAATCCACCGCCGTGCCTTGGACAGTACGTTATGCCGTCGGTTATGTCTCTCTCAGGTCGTGTCGGATTTACATCACATCGGACAATGAGAGTGATGGAATAGTGAACGCACTTGTGTACTATGCCTGCCAGCCCTCTGTGGAGCAGCGTGGTGCGTCTATGCTCTAAAAACCCTCTCTCCTATGAGTGAAGAGGCCGGTGCCCAGCAGTGACACATTAATGCGCTGCTACTTACTTACTTAAACCTCATGATCTGTTGCTAAACAAAAGGAACAGTTGTCGTCAGGATTTATAAATCTGAACCACACGTAATTGTTTTTTTGTCAGATATCGTAAAGTACCTTTAATGAAAGTGATATATGAATTTTGGTAACAAGTTTCAAATAATGTCACCTTGTTTAACGAAAGTTGTTTTTTTGCCGAGTCAATTTCCTTTATTACTGTCGTTATCATTGGTAACGCAAGGAGACGTTTGCCTCGAAAATGACCATTTTGCAATTTATTCGCTTTACTTTGTTTTCTGGTTTTGTAATCTTCATATCATAAATAATGTCTATTACACATCCAAGAAAAGGCTTTGTTTTTATAGCTAGAGCTAGAAAACACTTTGTTGCACACAGTGTTAAGTTGCCATAATTTCTTACAAATAAATGATTATATATACAAATAATCTATTTGCAAAGGTGTCATTATTGCTTTAACATATTTCTGTCAGGCAACCTTTGACGTATTTATATATTAGATATAATATTGTGTGTTACTGGGAAGTACAAAACATAATTTTGAATAATTTTTAGTGCCTAAATATGAACCATAAATATATTTGTGATAGGTTAGTTATATTATGCAGTAAAGGGACTTTTAATAATTGCCTGAGAACTCAGAATGGCAAAAGAAGGAGGGAAAAGCTTTCCATAGCTCAACTTCTTTAACAGTATAAGAGCTATGGTAGTATTTTGTAATGCAGATAAAATTTATTTTAAAATTTGTCCATTTGTCTTGCTGTTTTAGGGATAAGGTTGTATTTACCGGTGTTTTATGCACGTTCTTATTTCGATAACAGTGGTTCCGAGTGCGATTGTAGAAAAGACATATTCAAGAAATTACATTTATTTCATCCAGGGTAACCAGCAAAGACAACAAGTAAATTGTTGTTAAATATAATGTTTACCTGGTCAGTCCGTTATCTTCTAAGATTGTAACATCACTTAAAATCAAGCAAAATCATAATGAAATAAATCTATAGACATAAATATATATGTCATAAAAATGCATTAAAAAAATCGGAATTAATTATGAGGAAAATAAAATAATATGTTCAATTAATGAGTACTTAACATAGAAAATGTCCTTATTAAGTCTTACTTAAGGTAATCACAACTAGATGTTGAGAATTAATTAATAAATTTATGTAGATGTGAACAGAATTTTGTGTCGAGACATAAGCTATGATATTATTGCATGTACCTTATAATGAACTTTATAAACATAAATAACCGTACGTTGTAAACGTAATTTTTTAATAACTCGATTATGGAAATCGTAAACTCGGTTTCGCTAATTGACTAGTACATTATGGACACTAATTAGTTAAATTATCTATAATGATAATTTGATAATTAACTATCTATATAAAAAAGTTTTCCTGAAATGCAGGTGAATCGTAAATTTGTATTAAGCTGTTCAAGGCATTAAATCTCTGTCAGTTTTGCTTGCATGTAATATAATCTAAAGATATATATTTCTTTTGGTATTAAATATATCTAATTAACTGGTAGGTCTGAGAATAGGCTGTATTTTTATCCTGCTACCATCACCCCAGATTTTTAAACCCGATACGAGACGCTGCGCTGATCAGCTAGCATGATTCTGTAATATTGTTTGTATGGATGTTACATTGTTTTGAATGTTCTAGTATGTCCATTTTAATCTTCACATTATACTCTGAATGGGCAAAAAATAATGTTCTGAAGTTAATTATTACAAAAATGTTATTACAATGCAATTACAAAATAGGAATATACATCAAAAATATATATTTTTTTAAACCTAAACAAAAAATACACCATGTAATTATAAAATTAAAATCTTTTATTCATTCGTAATACACGTTTTATTTATAACAACTTAAAATTATTTTGGAGAGTAGTATACTCGTATGATAAGTTTAGATCATTTAGCATTAGATAACATTTCAACCCTTTTTGAGGGGTAATGAACAAGCAGATAGGTTAGCGAATTTGGCTCATAAGAATGTTATGTTTTTGAAAATACGGAAATTTTGTCTAAATTTAAAATTAAAATTTCAAAAGATTGAAGGGAATATTTTAATGAGAGGGCGTTATCTAAAGGGATATGGTACAAGACAATGCAGTCTGAGCCTCCCCTTATACCGTGGTTTGTACATACAAAAATGAATAGAAATAAGTTAGTAATAGCATTTAGGGTAAGGTCTGGACACATGCCTTTGGGTAAGTTCAAGTGCATTATGAGAGATCTTCCCCTAATTGTGCAATTTGTGGAGTAACTGATGATATTGAACACTTGCTAATAGCATGTGTTCGGAATCAAAGTTTGAGAGAAACATTAACGCATGAATTAAATTTAAATTTTAAAAATCCTTGGAGTTTTTAATTCAATCTTAAGTGAACCATTGAGTTATTTGGCTTTTAAGTTATATAAATTTGTTAATGATTCTCTCAAAGAATATTAGTCTTTTTTTGTAATTATATGTATATTTCATTTTATTGTTAAGTTTTTGTGTTAGTTTATAAGTTTACGAAGGGGCTGGCGTGTATTATTAAAAAGCCCCTTAAAAAAGGAATTAAAAGAACCCTTTTTATCTTTGTAACATGAACGTATGTAACTATATAAATTAAATATCGCAGCCTAGAAAAATACTGAGTCGTTTAAAAAAAACTAATTGAATTTAGTTTAAAAAAATTAATTAATTGAAAATACTGAGTCGTTTAAGAAAACGACTCCCGTGAAAATTAAACAAAATGTTTAAATCAACCAATGATGTGATGATATTTTGTGGTTATTTCCGTAAATCAGAATAAAACAGTGCATCAAATGTGATACTCAGATAACGACAAGAAGGACGCCGGTCAAATCCTGTGCGTTTTCTGAGCGAATTGGTTAACGAAACGCACTGAATGAACTTCAGTAACCCCACTACCTACCACTTTGCAAATAATTCAGTGAAAACAGCTATGAGATATTCTATATTATATATTTATATTGCTTGTATTGTCTTACAAATTCCCATGGCAGCAGTAAATTCATTGCTTTAGATAAATTTGGATTGCAAAAGTCGGTAAATTATACAATGTTATATTCCTTCCCGTATACTATAATTTGAGGAAAAAAATATCCTTTTTTTCCTGCTATGTAATCTAATAATATCCTTGATAATACTTTGTTTTCATCTCATCGTCAGTTTCCGCATTTTGACGTTAACACAGGCGGGACCTTGGGAAAGGACAAAGGATAGGTAATTGATATATTCTTTGAAACGTTATCTTCTTTATCGTAGAATTACTCTCTTTAAATCAGCGTAAGTGTGTTAATCCCAATGAGAATCTTAAGGACTAAAATCGGTCCTCAAAGACTTCTGGGGTGGGCCGATTAAAAATACGTCCATATATAGTTACATTAGAAAAAAATAATAAAATAATATCATAGTTTTTCTGTTGAAGCTGCGCAATTAGATAATCAAGGAAATTAACGTAAGAAAATTATAATATTATGATTTAATATAAGGAAAATATTTCTGTTACTATCACATAACATATTGATTAGTCACTGTTACGATGCTTTGTATTTGATAGTTGTCAGAAAGTTATGGGAAGAGCATCGATAACAACAATTTTTGAAATAACCTCTTAAGCTCACTTTGATGAAGTTTTCACTTTTATCCTGTGATCATCAACTTCACAAAATGTGGGCTTGTCCTGAAAAGTCCGTTATATTGTTCTTTCATATATTATTTAAATGACTGATTATAACATTAAAGAACAACTTACAATTTAATGATACGAGGGTTCCTAAGCGCCCTAATCTGAGAAGAGCCCACAACAAACTTAGTCGGGTGAAATTGTGTTAGTTTATTATTGTTAAGACTTACACTTCTCAGTAATTTTTATATTGCATCGAGGGTTGAAAAATAATAACATGAGTAACACATTTTTATATCAGTAAGAATTTAACGCAACAAGTTTTGCTCATTCATGCCAATCTCTAATGATCTGTTACGCTATTCGGTTACAACACGAGTGTGGGTATACATCAATATACTTAATAGTGCGATTACACCAACGCATTGAGAAACATCACATACCTTAGTCAGTTTAGATACTGACAAATAAATTACTATCTGTGGTGTGTCTGCCTGGATCAGAGCTTTCTTACTTATTTTCGTTTCCGTACCCCCTAAGGAAGCTCTTAATCCCTTTTATCTTCATATTTACAGCAAATATCGTATGTATTTGTATACGAATGTATTGTATTTTGCTGTACATTCTAATATGCTGCATAAAATTGACAAGTCATTTAAGGGTAACTGTATACGTTTCTATAACAAGATCCCAGAAGATGTTATAAAGATGTTTCATAATAAAATTAAATCTTTTATCAAAAAAGCAGCTAATTGAGAAATCATTCTATAACTTAGAAGACAATAAAGCGAGAGAGTGAATTAATTGCCCTATATATGTCTTGATATAGAATTAATTTATTTTTCCTCCTCACTTGCAAATTGCAAAAAACCTCTACCAGCAAAGACATGCATTTTAAAACAAAATGCATTCCGGTATGATGCTATGTAGACATCATAAAGGTGTATAAAACACCTCTTGCCACGGTTTAGGCGCTAACATCTTAGGCATAATAGCCTAAAATGCCACTTATTATCAAATGGTAACCTGTCATCACAAAACAAATATAAAAGGGTAAACTTTTATAAAACTTGACTATTCATTAGCTATTTCAACCCTTTCGCGATTTAAATTAAAAAAAAATAGCTTATTGTCTCACTTAGCTATATTAAAACGAAAAAATATACGCTTAACCATTTTTTGCTCGTATTGGTCATATGATGTAAATTATAAATATAACAAACTTTTAGTCCGATCACGATAATAGTTGAATGCGATTACTGTTCAAACATCTTAAACTATATCTATTGATTCAACCATTATATGAGGTAAAAGTCAAGCGATAATGTATACAACAAACAGTACAATATTTATGTTATAATAAACGTAACATGGCATTATTTGTGTGTACTCTTGTTGTTAAAGAAGTCTAATACAGCAGAAGTGTATAATCTTAGATCAATTTATACGCAGGTTTCTTAGTCGTGATATATCATTATATCAAAGCGAGTACAGTAAGTAAAATATGCTAAAACAGATTTTAAACTTACTTCTTGGAAGTTTTTACCGCACCATTTGTACCTATAAAATCACGTATGTGTATGCACAGAAATGAAATCATATTTATTGTATATTGTGGGAAGATAATAAAATTAAGAATTTGTGATAAAAACAAATAAGTGAATATACGACAACAATGGGAGTTTTTTATATTTGTTGAGTCTGTGAAGAGCCTGAGAATAAAACGCATATAAATACTCAGTCTATCTGGAGATAACTGTCCACTTATCGCTGCTTTGAAAGAATAATCATACAATTAAAATTAAAAACTTATTTTACTGGAGAGTCATTTGATAATTTTAAAACAACTAATGATTAAATAACATTGCACGGTGCCACCTTAATATTTTTGTCGATTTCATTATGAGTTTATGACACGGGAAGCTATAGACTATACTTTGGAAGATATATAACATTTTATGGAACAACACAAGTAATTTTTAACGGTTTAAATTTCAATTTTTGAGACAAGAAATTATAGAGAGGTGTCTTTGAAAATATATAAATAAATAAATATACATAATGCACGGGGGCCATTTTTAAATTAAACAAAATGTTTTAATCAATCAATAGTATAACGTATAGTTGGACGTATTGTGGTGTTATGTTCCTATTTATGATTTAAATATCAATTTTTGACATAAGAACTCTTTGACTCTTGCCTTGAACTGAAATAAAATAATTGCGATATATATGTTAGTTGGTAAAAATATTTTGTGCACTTACTTCCTCTCATATTGCAGTGTACCCAAAACTATCGGAGATCAGACGCAGTATTGATGTATTTACGTGATCTCTATAAATATCTACAAATGCTTAACGCGTGAAGGTTATATTATTAAAAATGCAAATAAACATGAAGCAAATAACCACCCATTGCTTGTTTTCTGATATTTCGAGATTGCTGGAGCGAAATCTATATGATAGTGTTTTAAAAATTAATTTCAGCTGCGGATGCCTCATAGGACTATTATAGGAACCACTGATTTCGTTGTAAATAAAAGAGATGACAATAATAGATTTATTCCATTGTTTGAAAATATAAATTTGCATATCCATTAAATATTAATCAATAAAAATCTACGATGATTTTATGTACTAAGCAACATAAAAATTCAAAGATTTCGCCATCTACTGGGAAGTTAGGTTTGACTTTAATACAAGGAAAATAATTCATTCTTTAACGTAAACCTATCTAACAGCTTTCCATTATTTTATGTACTAGGCGTTTTTTATATTGCGTCTAAAATTAAGGGCTACAGTTGCCGCGTAAAAATAAAACTATTTTATTGTAAACAAATCTTGCTTGTTACCCAGAAGCCTCCCTGGTGTAATGGTGCAACTACTCGTTTCGCTAGTAGTATTTCCAGGTTCGATTCCTGGCAGGGTAAATCTAGGTAATAATTACTAATTTCTCTAATCTGGTCTGGTGAGAAGCTTTGCTCGTATGTACCAACCTACCAGCAAAAACATTGCGTTTTGGTGAGATGCAATTCCGGGACCATTAAGAGGACAATTATTTATCGGGTTAGCGCCCTGCCACCCGTGACTGTATCATCACTTTTTCATCAGGTGGAGTCGGTAACAAAAAAGTCTAGTCGTAGACAATATAGTATTATATTTTGTAAAATGAGAAACTTGAGATCCCTACTACAAAAGTCAGTACACGCATCAATACACCCTTGAGGCCGTCAAAACAGAAGCAGTTACAAACAATCGTACAACGATTTTTGCATTTATCGTACCTTAATGTTTAAGTAGCGGAATTAGGGAAGGACACACACAGGACGTTTGTGCGTTTTCAACATATTTCCTGTAATTATGCAACAAATACGCCTGCAACTGCATTAGTGAAAGTCTGGCTTCGCAGCCGCACGCTTCTTTGAGTCTACAACGTAATAGTTGTAAATATCAAATATAGTGATTAACTGCGATTGAATTAATTTGTGGTGATAGGCCAGTGATGTGGTTCAACGTATCTATACAATCCGGTAAGAAGAAGAGCATTCTGTTTTTTGAGTGAGTATACTCATTAATGTAAAAAATGTTATTTAAAGGGAACGATTAAAACATTTTTACTACACATTTATAAGAAATTTAAGACATATATTTATTATAGCGCCCTTTGACAACGTAACTTTCGAAGATTGCTGACGCTTAAAAATGTATGGGAATGACGTTTCATATCGAAAAATTAAACGTCATTCTCATACATTTTTAAGCGTTAGCAATCTTCGAAAGTAACGTTGTCTACGGGCCCACAACATTTATAGCATAGAAATTGTCTGGTAAACAACATACACACTATATAAAAAAAAAAATGTTAAACATGTCTCTGATTAAAATAAAGGATAAAAGAAAACTCAAAACCGCAGAATATAATTCGGAATATTCATATATGTTCTTTAGAGTAAAAATTTTGTAATATATAAATATTTATGGCAATAGTATGTTAATATTCTTTGATATTAAGTTAACACAAGTGTCTTATTGCATTACTAATCTAATAGTGATAATTCACTATGTTCCTATTCAGTTACGTTTTATGTATACGAAAAAGTTATTTAGTTTAAAAAACAAGTGTATACAAAACAGCTAAATATACTCGTATACTACTCAATCGGTTGTAGTGTCCAAATTTATTAAAATGTAAGTCTAATCAATAATGCTTATCAAACCTAAAATGCACTTACAAATTTTATTTTAAATTACAAAGTTTAACGTGAACAAAGTTGTTTACAAGGGAGATATAAACGCTAAGGGAGGTTTAAATATTAACAAACTATACTAGTATTGTACTCAAACTGAAATTAAATTAAATCTCCATTTCACTGCTTACTGAAGAGTTCCTACTGAATTACTTATAGTATTTTGCGATATCTCACAAGTGGTTTTTAACTAACAAAATGACTGTTTGAGTTTTTTCGTCCTCATGTTTATTTTGTGTACGTCAAACTACTCGTATTATTACTCATTGTTATACGTGTTAATACCATGCAAGTATTAAATTATGGATGTAAATTAAACCAAATCAGCTCCGGTATCATGGCCTTCATGCTTAATATATATAATAAAATAGTTAATGATATAAAAATACGATTGGTAAGAATATTGTAACATGGATACATTGTATTTTCTACCCTTTTTTATAATTATGTAACAGCACAATCAACGAAGTGTAATAACGTAATAATTACGTTTAGCGTAATTAATACCACGAATTACAACGACAAAAAGTAGCATAAATTTATATACTGATAAACTTCTCCGCCGATTTTAATGATACTTTTTTGGTTTTGCTCGATTTGTTCCGACTCAGTACATTTTAATAAGTTTCATTTTAATCTATGATAAAAAAACCTGTAAAACAAACTACACATCCATTCTATGTATATATAATGACAATTTTCTGGGAGTGTTAAATTTCTTACATTAATGTGAATTCATTCAACTTAGTAAGCACCTATTCAAGAATTATTATGTACATATATCAAAACTGTCTATTCCCGTGGGAATATTAAAGTCAATTGCGAATAGTTTTGAAGATCTGGTAAAGAATGAGTGAAGTCGTCAAAACCATCTTCACCTTTTTTGCCTTTCTAATAAAACATAAAAAATAAAACCGGTTTCAAAATATAACGAAAATGGGTAGAAACAAATTTGTCATTTACACATACATCGTGTTCTCCACATAACATGTTCTGCCTATTAAGGGTGGAAGTTGTCTGTTACAAAAGCTGTTTATCTTGGATACCGTCAATAATGTAACCAATAAGCTTATACTAATATTACACACTACAAATTAATTGTGTATGACGGGTAGGTTCTGTCACTAGTATAAAGAAAAAATATTTTTATCCGTTACGATCTTGACAGAGCGGTCGTAATCGTTATGAAGTAACGGATGAGGCAGATGTTTTATGCATGACGGCAGCTCGACACTTCTCCCTGCTTGAGGTCATCCTGCTGCATTCGTTCAATTATCGTCCCAGAGCTTATATGACCTGGTCAGTTCACCGCGTGGGTGACCTCCTGCGCGGTCTGGTGCCTTCCATTTTTCCTTGCATGATAAGGCGTTCGATGATTCGACTGATTATTACGACGAGAAACGTCTTCAAAGTATGTCGGGATGCGAGATTCTTTTTCTTATCCATTATGTTCTTGACAGAGCGATTGTGATCGTTGGGAAATTATGGATGGGGCAGATTTTGTGCACATAACGAGGGCTTGCCATTTCTACCTGCTTGAGGTTATCCTGGAGCATTCTTTTAATGAATTTCCCAGTGCAGATTTGATTTAGTCATTCCATCGAGTAGGTGACCTTCCACGTGGTCTGTTGCGTTCCATCTTTCCCTAAACGACGTGGCGTTCAATGGACTGACTGTCACGCCGACGTGTCCAAAGAAGGTTAGGATTCCAGATTGTAGTATAGAAAATAGACGCTGCTTGATGCCGAGTTTTTCCCCTAACAGTTCTTCTCCAAAACTACATTTCTAGTGAATCTATTTTCTGTTTTTCTACTTCTCGCAACGTGTATCAGCAGCGTTTAAAAATATGGGGAAGATAAGTGTCCTCACGAGTCTGGATTTCGCGGTTTCATTGATGTTTCAATTCCTCCATATTTTGTTCATCTTGTCCATGAATGAAATAATATTTCAGATATAAGTTCTAAACCATCTCTTATACGATTAAAGAGGAGTGTTTAAATGTTACATTTCAATATTAAAACATGTTGCGAATATACTCCTTGTGCAGTAGATTCCTTATATCCATTTATTTATCCTTGCTGTTCCTCACTGGATAATTGGCGTAGATCTCGATCCCCTGGAAATTTCGAGTAGTGTACAATGTTTATGTCAATTAAAGTTTATTAAGTCGTACATTTACTTAGTCATTAATTAAATGCGCATTATATTCAGTCATTGTTCACATGTTACATTATATACTAATGTATTCTTGGTCTAGAAACAAACCAGCATCTCAGTTACAATGTTTACATAACATCGTGTCCTAAATCTAGCGCAATTATGTAAGCAACACGAATGAGTCAGGAAGTACTGTAATCTAATGAAGGAATTTACGATTTTCTAATACTCGCTACAGTCGCGGTTTTGTTGCTATTAACTGTAGGATATGCACTTCGCCCCCGTAATCGTTCGTTTACTGCAATGATATTAGGAACTTGAAGTTAATTTCGAGGTTAATACATTTTTCAAAATATAAATTACAAATGATATACATATTAATTTATCACTTGCCTAAAATGTGCATATATGGGAATCTATCCTAAGTTATTTCATGAACACATTATTTATATATAATCGTGTCTTCGATTTGCGACAAGAAACTGTGTTTGTATTTCTATATTGCATTTGTCTTTCGTGAAATTTGTTTCTTAAATTTTAAAGAAATTAGGGTTTTTCAATATAATGCCGTTGTTGTAGTTAAATTAATAAATTGTATAAATATATAAACTTGTTTAATTAACGTGGTGTTAGTATAATAGTATTAATAAGATATAATGAAGCTTGTAAAATGATAGATTTTTCAAGACAGAATTATACCTTTTTGCTAAATGCATATGAATTCATTTATACTAGATACAAATTTTATATAATTGTGTCTGTCGTCCCGTGTTTGTTTACTTGTTCCAAACGTTGAAACGATTTCAACAAGAGTTTCACTGGTAGACAGCATATATATAAGATTTAACATTGGTGACTTTTTATTTTTAACCGACTCCAAAAAAGGAGGAGGTTATCAATTCGTCTGTATTTGTTTTTGTGTTTGTTACCTCTTAACTTTCGACTGGGTGAACTCACCCAGATCTGTTGATTTTGATATTTTTTTTTATATGAAAGGTGGTGCTTGTTGTAGGGTCCCTCTTTTTTAGACCAGTTCTGATGATGGCATGCGTGAGAAAACTGGATAAGTCTTAAATTTGCATTAAGCATGAGCGCGACAAATGGACGAATAACTCAAAATCACTGCAACCGATTTTGACGATCGTTTTTAATTGGAAAGGGTATACTTCAGGGGTTGTTGATGAAAGTTTAGTTCAGTTTAGTTAGGTTTTGATCATGGGAAACATGACAAATTGAGGGAACCCTTCAATTCTTAGTAGCAAATTAACGATACTCGGCAGAATCTTTTATAGGCTATCGGGATATTTGAGTCATCTACCGTAACATCGGTATGGTCAAGTGAATATATTACTTAAATATGACGATCAACGGAACCCTCAAAGGCTTACAGTATGGGTGCGATTTAAGGCAGTATATGTCTGTAATCAAATGGCAATGAGCTTATGTTTGTTGCTGCATTACAATATTTATAGGGTGTATTATGTGTGAAGCGGTGATAGTCAAGTGTGTGTGTGTGTTTGTGTGTGTGTATGGAAACTTTTGCGTATTAGCAATGTGCTCGATTACCATGTAAAAAACTGTTGGTAGTGGGGTGGCAAAGTAACCGACATGCACCGTATGAGGTTGCGGGTTCGATACCGGATGTGGCAAGTTCAGACAAACTTGTTAGTTTACTTTAGATTCACTAAAAATCATAAAATAAATAAAAAAAATTAACAAAAAAAGAACCGCCTTCAAAACAAAATTTTCCAAATTCTTCGTATTCTTATATTTGGAGTCGGCGGTGTGAGCCAAAGTAGGTACCTACATATATAGCCATAGATTGTAACTATATAGTTATAGGTGTGAGCTGCCAAGTGAATACGCGGATCACACCTACCTTAGCTGACGCCGACTCCGAATATAAGAATACGAAGAACTCTAAAAAAGAATACGCAATTATTGTAGACATTTTTAGAGCATATATTTGGAAGAGTTTGTTTTGAAGGCGGTTCTTTTTTATTTATTAAATTTCCACGAGGACTGATTATTCGTAAGTACATTAATATATATTATGTTATAAAAACAATGCATAAAACAACAAACGACTGATGAGCAAATTTAACTATTTCTGGAAATCTTTAACATTCGTAAATTGCATAACGTGGACATTTCATTAGCCTGTGGATATCGCAAGCGGGTCAATGTTAAGGTGAACGCAATACGTGGAGCAACTATCGCGTACGCAACTTTGATTACAGAAAACTGCTTGACTTTAATCAATCTATGAACGAAATATATATATACACATTAACATAATTTTTGATAACATACAATTTGTGAGACCCCTTTACTTTTTAAGATATCCGTGCCCCGAACTTAATGAATATTTTTCTTTAAACTAGTAGTGGATTTTAATATTAACATAAATGCTAGATGACATTTAATTGTAGGTATTTATATTGCTATAAATATATTTTACTATGTAATATATGTATGTCTATTTTTGTGATGTTCTTTAGGCGCATGAGGGTAAATTTTTTACGGATGAAACGCGTGATTAGCGTCACGAAGATGTGCAGCGTGGTTTATGATAATTCGTTTGAAGATTAGGTAGGTTTAATTTTTACAAATAACATGTGGCATTTTNACGAAGAACTCTAAAAAAGAATACGCAATTATTTTAGACTTTTTAGAGCATATATTTGGAAGAATTTGTTTTGAAGGCGTATATTCGTAAGTACATTAATATATATACTATGTTACAAAAACAATGCATAAAACAACAAACGACTGATGAGCAAATTTAACTATTTCTGGAAATCTTTAACATTCGTAAATTGCATAACGTGGACATTTCATTAGCCTGTGGATATCGCAAGCGGGTCAATGTTAAGGTGAACGCAATACGTGGAGCAACTATCGCGTACGCAACTTTGATTACAGAAAACTGCTTGACTTTAATCAATCTATGAACGAAATATATTACACATTAACATAATTTTTGATAACATACAATTTGTGAGACCCCTTTACTTTTTAAGATCCAAAAATACTTCTTTATCCGTGCCCCGAACTAAATGAATACTTTTTTTAAACTAGTAGTGGATTTTAATATTAACATAAATGCTAGATGACATTTATTAGTAGGTATTTGCATAGCTATAAATTTCTTTTACTGTGTAATATATGTATGTCTATTTTTGTGATGTTCTTTAGGCGCATGAGGGTAAAATTTTTACGGATGAAACGCGTGATTAGCGTCACGAAGATGTGCAGCGTGGTTTATGATAATTCGTTTGAAGATTAGGTAGTTTTAATATTTACAAATAACATATACAATTTTTCATAAAATATAAAATAAAAATATTCATAAAAAACAATATTTAATTAATAAATTCCAATATTGACAAAAAATATGACATTTTTATTTACAATTCGTAATTTGAGATGTCAACATATTATTTGTATTAAATTTCGACATTTTCAATATTTTAATGCCAATTAAATCCATTAAAATCCTTACATATACATATTATCCATTAATATCCTTATATCTGAATCTCGGAAATGTAAAGTTTTAGATTTGTATAAATATAAAGAAGATTTAAAAGTTAGTTTACCAAAGAAATTTCACTTCTTATATGTACTTTGTACGCACGTACTTTTATTTCTTTTCATTAATACCGCCTAACGTCTCTTTGTTTTCTTTGAGTTTTCCTGACCGCTAGGGTTATCTGGAGGAGATCGCTATTTAGCTATAAAACCGCCCAATTTGTACAATAAAGCTGTTTAATGTTACAATATTGTATTTTGGTTTTACCATTTTTTGTGATGTTCATTAACGTATACATCATGCTTACTTTGTTTTTTTATTCTAGCTATCATTTTTCAAATATATATATATGTAAATTCTTGAAAATTAGGCGTAATTAAAGAGGGCGTAAATTAGGTATAGCAAAGAATATAAATTTGTTTAACTGGGCAATAATTTCGGAAACTGGATGCACCTATGGCATCACAGATGCCACCACTGTCTATAATGATTGCAATGAAACAATTACGGGCTTGCGTATAGAAATGGCCGATTCATGCTAATTTTTTGCAATTATATGTGAGCAATCTGGAGGAAAAATTCTTCGGTCATTAAAACGTTATTAAGACCTGTAAGGTAATACAATTATAATCAATATTAAGGGTCCCTACTTACATTCTTTGTCGGATATTAGCTCCCTGTCAATCAATTGTAGATCTAGATTTCTATGTCATTCAGTTATTTTTATTCTGGTGTGGCTCTTTCAAATTAATTGAAAATTGTGTCTGACCAACTTTCCGTTTCTGAAAGATATTAAGCGTTGGTGAAGCTATACTATAATATGAATATACTATACATAAAATTGTATTTATGTTAATATTTTTGCACGGTGGATGAATTTAAGGATTGTCTATTTCAATGTTTACTTTAAAATTATATTTTCTTTTTTTTGTGTTAATCTTTTATTTTCCTTAAACTTTTTAAATGCCTTTTATGTACATTTTATTATATATATATATTGTGTAAAATAAAATGTATGGAGGATGAGGGGGAAGAACTCGCGATACCCACTAAAACCCAGCGGGACCGTCAGTAACCGTGAGTGGGGAGCCAGAGATTTGTTGAGGCATTCTTCTCTGGCCCCTCGATTGCAGCCGGCTTACAGATATTCTACAGGGGGAGGAGTTGTATGAAACTCCACCTCATGATTCCTACTCCCCTTCCTCGATATTGGAGTGTTTTGCGGCATTCCCCGCTACCTTTGTCGCGCCTCCTTCGAAGGATACAACCGCATTCCAGGCCTGCTCACTATACACTATAACACTCACACTCACTTGCACCTATAAAACTTGCCAGTGCCAGTGCCAGGGGTATGTGCCGACCAGTGACGTCATAATGCGTCGCTGAGGTCCCCTCGCGAGACATTCTGCCACCGTGTGGTGCGCTGTGTCTAAGTAGGCACCACACTCGTGACAACTGGCCGACGGGTCACATCTAATAGTTTGGTACAGATATTTGACAACTGTGCCTGTTCCAACCTGTAGGAAAGCAATCCGTGCTCTCTGTCCAGCCATTTGTCCAGATGAGGGCAGATCGCCCCTACTATGGCCCCACCCACTACCCGCTACCCGCTCTGGTTCTCGCGGGTTCTCTGCACTGAATATGTCTATGCAATTAGTGGATACTTGACTGATTTTTATATAATTGTTTTTAGTTATAATGTAATTTTAAGGTATATAATAACTGTTGGTTTCCCTAATAGATAAATAAATATACTTTTACTGTTTGCGAGACTCGTAATGAACTAATATAATACATGCAATACACCAATAAATTTGTTATGTGTAGGAAAAAACATGATGATAGACGACGTGAGGTATATGTATTTATGTAAAAATCGCTTTAAAGCGAAAAGACCTCCTTTTGTCCGTCACTTATTGACGTAGTTTATGTCGTTTTATTTTGATTTTTTAAGAGTGATATATATAAGTATAAATAAATATACTTTCAACTCAAGAAAAAGAAATTAAGTTTAGTGTAAGTGGATTGGTGTGCTGACCACGTAGAACCGAATTTTGATCATGTTTAACCGAAAGAGTAATGGAAAAATCACAGTATTATCCAGATGAGCGTTTAGATAAGCCATTTGGACAAAATAATGTAGCTGGTTTCCTATAAACAATTTTTAACAGCCTATAAGTATGTACATTATTTGGACCATGATGAAATGATTTATTTTACAGATACTTACAATTAGAACCTCCAGGTCCTATTTCAACCTAACTATATAACTTATACCGGGCCAATATTAGGCAATACCGGCAATACCAATTGAGTATAAATAACATAAATCATATTGTGAAACTATTTCCTATAAATAGTACTTCAATGTATAATTTGTTTATAAGTCATTTATATTTATACTGTTCTTAAAGAGTTGACACGTGTACGAGTACATGTATCTAAGGTTAGTTCAAATAAGATTTCGGTTAAATAGTATTGTCTTTGGAGAGAAAAACTTATATAATTGTTAGTAGTGACCCCTCAATTAACTGCGATTGTTTAATTAGTAATCGATACTACTATTTATCTACACTAATATTATAAAGAGGAAAGATTTGTATTTTTGTATGTAACGAAAAAATTCAAAAAGTACTGGACCGAATTTAATAATTCCTTTTTTATGAGAAAGCTACATTATCACTGAGTAACATAGGGTATATTTAGTACTAGATTACTATAGAAATCTTTAGAAATTCCTATTAAAACCAACCGAAGGTGACAAAGGGAAAAATTAGACACGAAATGTCTTTCATCGCATACGCTGTGAAGAGTATTAATGATAGGACAAAAAAATGTTCGACAATATTATAGAATATATCAATATCTACAAAAAAACTTCGGGAGACCATATGTCTTACTATTGTAGTTACGTCACTATAACTACTTTTTTACATTATACAAATTGATAGAAATGCCGATCAAAATCAGACCGTGTTATCCATACCATTTATAAAATTTTATCCAAATAAATAATTTAATATTCAAGACTGTCTCAATACCTGATGATTACTTTTTGAATTGTTGAAATCGGATTTTCCAATCAAAAGATATCATGAAATTATTATAAAAATACTAACTCGACGAGAGAGGGCAGCGCGGGGGAAGGGGGTGCACCATTATGAACTAGGTAGACGGTCGGCTCCTTACGCTTAAGCGACATTGAATATTTCCAGATTTTTTAACACATTTTTATGCTTCACTTATAAAGTTCTTTTCAGAGCTACTTAGATTGAGTATTAGGAATCACACTTTTTCATAATATTTGTCAATTCATGGTCGTTTTGATTATCATGCTTATAACTTAAATATCTTTACCTATTTATGTCTACCCGTGCGAAGCAGGGATGGGCTGCTAGTATTGTATATGTCTTGATAACATATTTGATAATGTACACATTCAAAGAAAAACCGTTTATTATTTTTTATATACATTTCACTATATTTTTTTGTTGCCAAGCGCTCAGGTGAAGGAAAACATTTTATAAGTATAATTATTCATCAAAGCTAAAATAACATATGAAGTGAACACCAAATTAGCATTAAAAAAAGATTTTAAATACACGAATTTATATACAATATCATATTAATATTAATATGCATATAATACCGAAATATTCACATAATTAAAGATCCCTCAATGTTAGAGCGTGCTCTGACTTCGTTCAGATCAAGCCTGTAAACTGGTTTGAAATTACCTGTTTTATTTAACGGGCATTATTTATTATCTAGCTTATAAGATCGTGTAAGGGTTTCATAATAACTTATGTATTTCCTACGTAAAAAAGTTAAACGGATAAAAGTGTTATTAAACAAACAGATTTATGAATAAAAGCTTAAGACAACCTAAAGGAAAAATACCTTTTTAATCTCATTTATTTTTTCCTATTTCCCCATCTAAAGGTGTACAGGATTAATTCACATACATTTCTGAAAATAATGACACAAAGTAAAATGCGAGTGCCAACAGAACAAGGTCAAGACACTACAATAAAAATTGTCCGTAGTTTGTTCTTATAAACAAATAGCAAAACTATATTTGGTTGCGATGCTTATGTGTAAATAAAACATACCAAACGTAGGACTACCTTTGGTCTTGTGGTTAGCATGTTCGACTACAGACATGGGTTCGAGTCCCGGGTCGGGTTAATTGAAAAATCGATATTGTGGTTTCAATTCAGATTTTCTAAATATGTGTCCAAAGTAGGGAAGTCGGCGGTGTGCTCCACCCCCGTACCTCGGAGAGCACGTTAAGCCGTCGGTCCTGCGCCTGAACTCTCTCCGGTCGTGTCGGATTTCCGTTACATCGGACTATGAGAGTGAAGAAATAGAGACTGTACTATGCTTCCCGATTCGCAGTGGAGCAGCGTGGTGGGTGTATGTTCTGGGACGCAAGCAGTGGGACGTTAATGGGCTGCTACTTACCTTATTTACCTTTACTCAACGTAGTTACTTCTAATTTATTGTACATTTCTAATATTTTATAATCCAAAAGGGTTATGTTAGAACGTCAGGTAGTACAATCTAATTTCTTTTTCAATTATTGCAGGACCGACGAACAAGGCATCGGCATGAAGATCTACCAGGGGGTAATCATTGCTTTGGAGGTGATAGTGCTTATAGTGAAGATGTACGCAACTTGGTTTTACTGCATCTACAAGTTCTTCGTGCCACCCGAACCTAAGAGCGTAAAGGGAGAAATTGTTCTTGTAAGTACTGAATATTTTCGAAATTATAACTTCGTAATATTAAAACTAAATTGTTATAAATAGATTGAATGAGGTTTAAAATATATTCGATTAATTGTGTTGTCTTTGTTTATAAATTAATAATATTTATTTTAAATTTAGAAAGGTTATAAAAAGGAAAATGGGAAGGTTGTAGTATTGCGTTGAAGCTTATGTTAAAGATATTTCTTAAAGTTCTTTTAACTAATATCTATAAATAAATGAAAGAAGAATCAAGCAAAGTTACAATAATAAATTCGCAATCTATAATGTATTTTGCACAGTTAATATTTGCACAGCACAACAGTTAATATTTAACATAAAATAAATTTGAATACAATGTTTATACATAATTTATAGTTCCGTTATGTAAACTCGGCGTCAAAAAAATCGCACCTTTTCAAATTTTGACTTCAAGCAACTATAAAACCTATTTCATCCATGGTAAGGTATAGGTGTAGGGCCTCATTTTAAAGGTTATTGAATCCTTTAAATAATAATAAAACTGTGATAGTGATTACTAAGCATATAAAAACACTTTTCATGAAAAAAGGAAAAACATTTATTCACGCCAAAATTACTTAATTTAATTAATTTTAAAACATAACAATTTTAAAAAATACAGTAAAACAAATTCTTAAAATTCAACTTAGAACCTAATGTTACCTCCCTTAGCCCTAATTACAGCCTCCATGCGATCCTTCATTGACCTCACCAAAGTCGCGTTGCGTTCTTGAGGAATGTCACTCCACATGCAGGATCCTCCTCTGTAGCTGACGGTTTCTTCAAAGCAGGCCTGTGAGTATCGTTCCCCCTGCCTCCTGTACACTCTTCTACGCCTATCATTGCAGAAAAGGCATACCTTAGTCTTGTTGGAGAAGAGGACAGACTTCCATTGGTCGAACGTCCAATCCACGTGGTCTCGGGCAAACTGAAGTCTGACTCGCCTATGCTATACTGTCAATTTGGGGCCAGAAGCAGCCCTATGGGCCTGGATTTTTTTCTCTCGGGTGGAGACGCTCGCCGACGCTCCGAGTTGCGGTTGCAGCTCCACAGCGTTGGAGAATCGGTTACTCAAAGACGTCGACATAATATAGCGGTCGTCTCTGTCGGAAGTGCAACGTCGTCTTCCGGATCCATGCATCCTGATATAGCCTCCAGTCTCTTGGCACCGCTGGGATACTCGTTTCACCGTGGGTACCGGAAACGGCTTATGTTGAGTTGTCGAGCAATATCAACTTGTGATTGCAGTAGTGCTACCACTTGAGCTGCTTCTTCTGCCGTGGTATCCATTTTGCAGGGTTTTTTCTTACTGGAGCTGTTCAGGTGTGACTTCTCATTAGGCAAATTTGCAGAATTATATTTTCTAAATAACATTTTGGCCTAGATAACATTTTGGCTCTAGATAACATTTTGGCCTTTTTTGGTACACCTTATAGGAAGGCAAGGAAACTTATTGACAATCTGTCACAATATTGTATACTACTCTTTACATTTTGATATCCATAAAAAATGTTATAGCGTAGAGCAAAACATACGAATGCAAACACTTAACAAGCTTTTCAATAGTTTCCTTAATAACATCCTGTCTCTTCCTGTAAAAAAAATCGTAAACAAACCTGCGTTGGAACGGTATAAAACTCTTAGCCTCCTATGAGTAATGTGGAGACGTCTCATAATGAGATGTTAATAGTTTGTTACCTGAATAACCTAAAATTGCTATATATTGTTACCTATAATATAAGATAACTATTATCTTATTCATGACCCAGAGTGTGCTTAGTCAGATAACCTGTCCGGTTATTAGCTCAAGCACGCGGGTAAGCGACCCCGGGTGCCTCGAGCTGTTACTCCCGCTACAATTTATCCCCTCCGCGGTAGAAATATCCCATCCCCAACCCAAAACTCCTATCTGACTGTCATTTCCTATTTATAACATTCCACACCGATAAATGGCGGTTTGTCCATTCCCCGCTGACCTAAATGCTAGAGACCGATAACGGGCAGCAGCGTTATTGGTGCGAGAGGGTCGGTACTGCGATCACCAACCCGCCTGCCAAGCGTGGTGATTATCAGCAAAATCAGAAATGAAAATCACAAGGCAGCAACGGCCCCCAGTCCCCGGCAACCCCGCTATTCCTAGCTCTGGCAGCGGTTATAGTAACGGCGGGGCAGGGGGTGCTAAAAATCTCCGGAAGAGATTCTGCTGCCAACCCCGACGACTTGACCTGACAACATACAACGCACGCACCTTGAGGACCGACGAAAAGATTTATGAGCTGGAAGAAGCAGTAAGCAAGCTACACTCTACACTGGGATGTTGTAGTATTTTCCGAAGTCCGTAGAGAAGGGGAGGACACGATAATCCTCAAATCCGGTAACTTATTTTACTACCGGGAGGGAGAACACCAATCCCAAGGTGGTGTCGGGTTCCTCGTCCACCAATCCCTCGTCATCAGCGCTGTAGAAGTTAACACCGTGTCCAACAGGGTAGCGTATCTGATACTTAGAATCACCAAACGGTATTCGCGATGTCTACGAAACGGAACAAATTCAATGATGTCTCTGTGATCAATAAAGTGAAAACTGGGAGCGATCACCGCATGGTAAGAGGCACATTGAATATCAACGTACACCGAGAACGGAGTCTACAGCTGACGCGTCCGCATACAGGCAGATCAATAGACAGATCTCTTTATCGCAAAAGCGTGATGTGCGTCACTTTAATGCCGAGCGTATACGAGCTACTATCGAACGCAACAAAGGCACTAAAGTGATCGCAAAAGATTTGTCTATCGGTCAGAGCCGGTTGACGCGGCTGAAGACCCAAAATGGCGAACTCATTGTATCTGGACCTTAGATTCGGAGGGAGGTTGAGAGTTTCTATGGACAGTTACATCGACTTGCAAGCCTATTGATAGTTTGGCTAAAGATCCCCGTGCCAAACTGACCCGGCTTTATACCGATGATATCCCGGACGTCAGCTTGTACGAGATTAGTATGGCTCTCAAACAGATGAAGAACGGCAAGGCACCGGGTGATGACGGAATCACAGCGGAACTCCTGAAGGCGGGTGGAAAACCCATTCTTAAAGTCCTTCAGCGAATGTTCAATTCCGTCATTCTGGAAGGCACGGTGCCCAAGGCATGGCATAGGAGCGTGGTGGTTCTGTTCTTCAAGAAAGGTGACAACACCTTATTGAAGAACTATAGACCTATCGCGCTGCTAAGTCATGTCTACAAATTGTTCTCGAGGGTCATTACGAATCGTCTCGCTCGCAAGTTTGACGACTTCCAGCCTCCCGAACAAGCCGGATTCCGAAAAGGCTTTAGTACCATAGACCACATCTTTACGCTGCGGCAGATTATACAGAAGACCGAAGAGTATAATCGGCCACTTTGCTTGGCGTTCGTGGACTATGAGAAAGCCTTCGATTCGGTGGAAACCNGCTTAGTCAGATAACCTGTCCGGTTACTAGCTAAGCACGCGGGTAAGCGACCCCGGGTGCCTCGAGCTGTTACTACCGCTACAATTTATCCCCTCCGCGGTAGAAATATCCCATCCCAACCCAAACAACCCCCGAAACTCCTATCCGACTGTCATTTCCTGTTTATAACATTCCATACCGATAAATGGCGGTTTATCCATTCCCCGCTAACCTAAATGCTAGAGACCGATAACAGGCAGCAGCGTTGTTGGTGCGAGAGGGTCGGCACTGCGATCACCAACCCGCCTGCCAAGCGTGGTGATTATCGGCAAAACCAGAAATGAAATTCACAAGGCAGCAACGGCCCCCAGTCCCCGGCAGCCCCGCTATTGCCTAGCTCTGGCAGCGGTTATGGTAACGGCGGGGCAGGGGGTGCTAAGAATCTCCGGAAGAGATTCCGCTGCCAACCCCGACGACTTGACCTGGCAACATACAACGCACGCACCTTGAGGACCGACGAAAAGATTTATGAGCTGGAAGAAGCAGTAAGCAAGCTACACTGGGATGTTGTAGGATTGTCCGAAGTCCGTAGAGAGGGGGAGGACACGATAATCCTCAAATCCGGTAACTTGTTTTACTACCGGGAGGGAGAACACCAATCCCAAGATGGTGTCGGCTCGTCCACAAATCCCTCGTCAACAGCGCTGTAGAAGTTAACACCGTGTCCAACAGGGTAGCGTACCTGATACTCAGAATCACCAAACGATATTCGCTGAAGGTCATCCAGGTTTATGCACCCACATCATCGCATCCGGACGATGATGTAGAGGTTATGTATGAGGACATGTCCAGGGCAATACATACCTCTAGGACCTTCTACAATGTTGGGATGGGTGATTTCAACGCAAAACTCGGCGAGCGAAGCGGGGCAGAGTTGAGGGTGGGGTAATTTGGCTATGGGCAACGGAACCAGAGAGGACAGATGCTAGCTGATTTCATGGAAAAGGAGGGACTCTTGGCTGAGTCCCGGTGGTTCCCCGAGAAATGAGATGGACTTCATCATGTCTACGAAACGGAACAAATTCAATGATGTCTCAGTGATCAATAAAATGAAAACTGGGAGCGATCACCGCATGGTAAGAGGCACATTGAATATCAACGTACACCGAGAAAGGAGTCTACAGCTGACGCGTCCGCATACCGGCAGATCAATAGACAGATCTCTAAATCGCAAAAGCGTGATGTGCGACACTTTAATGCCGAGCGTATACGAGATACCATCGAACGCAACAAAGGCACTAAAGTGTTCGCAAAAGATTTGTCTATCGGTCAGAGCCAGTTGACGCGGCTGAAGACCCATAACGGCGAACTCATTGCATCTGGACCTGAGATTCGGAGGGAGGTTGAGAGTTTCTATGGACAGTTATACACATCGACTTGCAAGCCTATTGATAGTTTGGCTAAAGATCCCCGTGCCAAACTGAGCCGGCATTATACCGAAGATATCCCGGACGTCAGCTTCTACGAGATTAGTATGGCTCTAAAACAGATGAAGAACGGCAAAGCACCGGGTGATAACGGAATCACAGCGGAACTCCTGAAGGCGGGTGGAAAACCCATTCTAAAAAGTCCTTCAGCGAATGTTCAATTCCGTCATCCTAGAAGGCACGGTGCCAAAGGCATGAGATAGGAGCGTGGTGGTTCGCCGATGACGTGGTCATTATAGCAGAGACTCTGGAAGATCTCAATGTAATGCTTGATGACCTCAGCAGAGCTTCTCAACAGGTGGGCCTAAAAATGAACATGGATAAGACGAAACGTCGTCGCTGACTATGGGGCTTATACGAAAGTTCAGAGTCACTCAGCGTGCGATGGAAAGAGCTATGCTTGGAGTTTCTCTGTGTGATCAAATCAGAAATGAGGAGATCCGTAGCAGAACTAAAGTCACCGACATAGCCTTACGAATCGCGAACCTGAAGTGGCAATGGGCGGGCCACATAGTCCGACGGACCGATGGACGTTGGGGCCCGAAGGTGCTGGAGTGGCGACCCCGCACCGGGCGGCGCAGTGTAGGTAGACCCCCCACAAGGTGGACCGATGACATAAAGAGGGTCGCCGGTAGCCGCTGGAGCCAGGCGACGCAAGATCGGGCCTTGTGGGTATCATTTCGTGAGACCTATGTCCAGCAGTGGACGTCCATCGGTTGAAACGACGACGACGATTATCTTATTCTATGAGGACAAAAATCATGTTGAACTCATTTTATAGTTATACGAATCCGCGTTCACACACACACCTACGTATGCAGTATAAACTTCAAATAGTTTTAATTTTATTATAATTTTAACATATAACCTAGTTGCACATATTTTTCTTTATTATTGTTTTTTTAAATATTAATGTTAAGGATACATAAGCGTGTAATTCGGAACAGCGAGACCGTCTAACACAGTTAACGCTAAACTTAAAAGAGGCACTGAAACGTACAGCTAATAAGTTTATCCCAAAAAATTATGTTTATATTTGAAAAATCCACTACTTATGGTGCTTCTTTTGATTTCAGATAACAGGCGCTGGCCATGGAATGGGACGAGAAATGGCATTAAGATTTGCTAAACTCGGCGGTATCATAATATGTGTGGACATCAACAGCACGAGTAACGAAGAAACAATCGACACAATTAAAGAAGCTCAGGGCAAAGCACATGGCTACATGTAAGCAATTTTTTAAATTTCGAAGTGAAAACTTCTTTAATAGACTACAAGCCCATGGAAAAATATAACCAGTGAAATGAGCCAACGTGAATAACGCTAAGAAGGCTGTTATCTACATTTCAGGATTTCAGGAGTTGTAAGATCATAAATTTATGTACGGCAAATTGTTCTTTATTAAATATTACATATTATAAGGCACAAGGCTTATAGCCGTACATTATAAATGGTAACAAATTAAAATATTAGGATAAAAAAATAATTATTTATTCGTGTACTCCTGTACCTCTCAGAATAATTACCTATACGTTGGTTCATTTCACTGGTTACTTTTTTCCATGGGATTTTAGTCTATAAACGCAGTGCACACTTTCATTACGTGGATATAGACTCAGATTTAGCTGAAACGAGTCGAGTGAAGTCGTCTCTCGTCAACTAAGGAAGCGAGAGAGTTATTTATTCCACGTGTTGGTGCCAGATCCTAATTATATATTTAATAATATATCATTACTCATAATGCACTTAGAGAATAATTTATACAGAATTATAAATGATGTAGAGGAAGGTAGAACTAAAAATTATTGATCTCACCTTATTAAAGGTTTCACTTCTATCGTGTGTTTATGTTTTATTTTTCTTTTCCTTAAAACAATGTGAGATTTTATGACAAATTTTATGCAGGTAATAAATTTTAATACTGGTTTATAATTATCGCGGAAAACATACCATTAAGACTTTTATAGTACATTAATATTCCATAAAGATTATGTTCGTATAAAAATCATTAGTATAATAAATAGCTATAGGTAGTAACAGTTTTAATGACGTTTAGCACAGCTTGCGAAATGTAATCTGAAGACGTCATTGAACATGCTGTATACATTTTTTACATTATTTTTGCTCGTATTAACTTAGTCTGCATTAGTTATTAAGATTTTCACTGAAGACCCGTGCCAAAAGCGTGCAAACAAAAATATCGAAAGCGATAGACATTCTATTGTCGATTTATTAATTTTTATAATAATAAATATTACCACTTTGTTATACCTTCTCAGGAAATGTAATATCGAGTTTTAGATTATTCGACTTTCCGTATTAACCAAAGCCTAGACAATTGTCTAAAGACTCTAAAGATGGCAATAACAATTTNGCCCATGGAAAAATATAACCAGTGAAATGAGCCAACGTGAATAACGCCAAGAAGGCTGCTATCTACATTTCAGGATTTCACGAGTTGTAAGATCATAAATTTATGTACGGCAAATTATTCTTTATTAAATATTACATATTATAAGGCACAAGCCGTACATTATAAATGGTAACAAATTAAAATATTAGGATAAAAAAATAATTATTTATTCGTGTACTCCTGTACCTCTCAGAACAATTACCTATACGTTGCTTCATTTCACTGGTTACTTTTTTCCATGGAATTTTAGTCTATAAACGCAGTACACTCAGGAAATGTAATATCGAGTTTTAGATTATTCGACTTTCCGTATTAACCAAAGCCTAGACAATTGTCTCAAGACTCTAAAGATGGCAATAACAATTTTATTGTGTTTGACCAAATTGCGTAACATTTTATGTACTTGAAACTATTAGCTATTTTGGCATAATAAATTAAGGGATTTCCTCTGACGTAGTACAAATTAATCTATTTTATACGTTGCTTCTTACGAGCCCCATAGTCAGTGGCCATGTCTCGGAACCATATGTAATCGCTGGCAACACGCACTGTTCGAAGACCTTAGTCTTCAGGCATTGAGGAATTATGGATGAAGAGATGTCCCGTAGTTTTCTGAAGGCTGCCCATCCGAGTTGGATTCGGCGGTAGATCTCTTTTTCGAAGTTAGACCTACCTAATTGGATCGTGTGTCCCAGGTTGATGTAGACACACTTTGCAGAGGTCATCGAGCATTATATTGAGATCTTCCAGAGTCTCTGTCATTACGACTATATCATCGGCAAACCTTTGTACTCGCCCTTGATATTGATGCCGAATCCGTTCCAGTCAAAAAGCTGGAAGGTGTCTTCCAACGCCGCAGTAAATAGCTTCGGGGAGATAACATCTCCCTATCGCACACCACGTTGCAATTGGATAGACGCTGTGTTTTGGTCCTGCACACGGATCGTTATGGTGGCGTTTTCATACAAACACTTACTATTACTAAGCCTGCCAACCCGCAGTTGAACAGCTTGGTGGTTCGTTGATCTTTAACCCTCTCTCCTATGAGTGCGTAGGTTTGAGCCCAGCAGTGTGATGTTAATATGTTGCATCTTACCTTTTTAATTCGTTAGTAATTTTATTTTACTGAGTTGCAGTATTATTCAGTGAGTCCCACACTCCCTACTCAGGGTGCGTAAATACATTTTCTAGCGTCAAAAAAAAATATTAACGGACTACATTTGTATTATTCGACTACAGACATGAGGTATTGGGTTCGAGTCCCGGGTGTTGGGCCAATTCAAAATCGATATTGAGTTTACTATTAAGATTTTCTCAATATTTGCCCGAAGTTAGGAAGTTGGCGGTGTGATCCACCCCCGTGCCTCGGAGAGCACGTTAAGCCGTCGGACCTGCGCCTGAACTCTCTCCGTTCGTGTCGGAATGCCGTCACGTCGGACTCTGAGAGTGAAGGAATAGAGAATGCACTTGTGTACTATGCCTGCAAATCCGCAGCGGAGCAGCGTGGTGGGTCTATGCTCTAAAAACCCTCTCTCAGATGAGTGAGGAGGCCTGTCCCCAGTAGTGGTACTTTAATGGGCTGCTACTTAACTTATCATTTTACATTTGCATAATCATATCAATGTTACTAAGACCTAAAAAAGCCAGGACTACAGATTTGTATCTCAATATTTCACGAAATATGCTTTAAACTTTTATAGATACCAAAATCTACGTACAAATTTTTTAGTTCACACCTCAGATATTCAAAAATAAATACACTAAATACACTGTAAAATTCTAAAAGTTGAACAAATGCGCATTTGCATACAGTATTTGTTCCTAATTAAAAATCACGAATTAATGACAATGTATTATAAATGTTAATAGCTTTTTTTTGAGACACTTTCCGTATGAAATCAGTCTATTGCAAATTTTCTAGTTTTTGACTACACTGGAATAGTAGTGACTGGCTTTGTTAGTACAAACACCTCTTTTCTGATGTACACTTCAATAGGAGAGAATTCAAGGAACGCTATATCTATGCCCAATCTCACTTATAGAGGTTCAATAGATACAATGAGTAAATCATATACATTACATTTTCAAAAAGGTCTAAAGAAACTAAATAAAATTTTAACAAAAAGGAACCGCCAGCATAACAAACTTATCATATGTTGCACGACGATTACTTTTCCACCCTGCTATCACTAGCTTTTTATATGGTAATCGCTCATAACTAATAAGCACAAGTTCCTCCCCCCCCCCCAACTCAGCTACCATGGCTTCATACATAATACACCTTAAGTAAATATTGCAATTCCAGCAACAAACGTAAGCTCATTGCAATTTGATTACAAACAGTGAGATATTCTTTCACAAAGCGCACACTTACTGTAAGCCGTTAAGGAGTTCCATTGATCATTATATTTAACTACGACAAATGGTTGACTATAACTACGTTATGGTAGGTGACTCTAATATCCGGATATTCTATAAAAGATTCTCCCGAGTATCTTTGATTTGCTCCTAAGAATTGAAGAGTTCCGTTACTTTGTGATGGATTTTTTTTCCGCTGGGGAATGCATTTAGGCACGAACCCTGACATACAGGTAAGGAGTGTGGGACTCGGCGAGGTAGGAGACCTCGTAATACCTACTAAAACTCAGCGGAACCCTCTTCATCCATAAGTGTGGCACCAGGTGTTCAACTTTCGCATTCGTTCCTGTCACCTCCTTGAATCCTCAGCTGGACTCATCTGATAAGTACAACTGAGGATTCAAGGTGGCGGGAGGAGGCGCGCAAACACGCGCTGCCTGGTACCCTGCCTTCTACGGCGGTGAGGAGGAGCATCCGCTGCAATCTCCCTCTCTCGCTCACTTTGTGATGGATCCCATAATGAAAACCTAACCAAAGTATCATCAAACAACCCTTGAACTACATATATCCTTTCTAATAAAAAACGAATGAAGGGAATCGATTGGCGTGGTCTTGAATTACTCGTCCATTTATCGCGCACATGCTTAATGCAAATTTAAGACTTATGCCCTTTTGTCTTAGATGCCATCATCAGAACTAGACCAAAAAAATGAGACCCTCCGGAAAGCACCACCTTTCATATTACCAAACAAACATACCAAAAAATACAGACGAATTGATAACCTCCTCCTTTTTTTGAAGACGGTTAAACAATTAAGAAGTTCATGCCTGATTGCGTAGAAGTTTTTTAAAATGGTTTTTTTATGTTATTTGTATTTTTTGCAGATGCGACGTAACAAATCGAGAAGCTGTCAATGAGATGGCAGATAAAATACGTAAGGAAGTAGGTGATGTGACCATTTTGGTGAACAACGCGGGCGTTATGCCTTGCAAGCCTTTACAACAAACTGGTGAAAAGGAAATTCGCATCGCATTTGAGGTCAACTGTCTCGCTCATATTTGGGTAAGAGACATAATTCTGAAGTAAAAACGTCTTTATGGTAAAAAATACTTTAATTGTTCTCTGTATTAGTATTATTTGTTTAAACATAGGAAACTAATTATTCCGGTATATTTTATTGTTATCGATTCTTTCCTAGAGAAAAAATGAGATATGTTGAGTTTAGTAATGACGTTAAAAATCGACCCCAAAAAAAATCAAAATGTCCTCTACAGCACTTTTGAATCGTCAAATATAGTTTTTTTTTTCACACATTAATTCTAATCTAAATCCAAAATAAAAGAACGACTTAAAATCTAAAGATACGAGGGTTCCTTCGCGCCTTGTCCACAATAAACGGTTTACCATAGTCTTTACAATATTATATTTAGATTTCTATCGTCTATGTAATCGTTCAAATTATATGAAGATTTTTTAATTTATTAAGTGACATCTCTAGAGCTTCTTATGATTAATTATTCATATGCTATGTAAATAGGCAAAATAATATCAAATGGAAAGTCCGAAGAAAGGACTGAGGGTACTGCCGCGCCGACTTATATGTGAGTTTAATATTGCCAGCTAGCATCCAGTGTGGTCAGCTACAAAGTGATGTGACCAACTACAATCTAGTGTGGTCAGCTAAAAGTATTATATAAGATAATACAATAATTTTCCTCTTACGTTTTATATAGAAAATCAGCAACTTTAAGTACTTTTTAAATGTATTTATTGGACTTAGTGCTACTACGAGTATCTTGTTAGCTCGCGCTCTTGTTGTTTTTTTATGTGGCCAAAGAACTTTCGAGGGTACATTTCCATAAGCAATCTTATTACTACTCAAAGAAAATGAATTAAAAAATTTTAGAGATCAATAATTACTAAAAACACAAGGTTATTAATATACAGTAAGACCAAATAAACAAAAACAAGGTCATTTTTGTGAAATATTGATGCTACGTAACTGGATGTGACAAATAATAATTAGTTCGGTTTTTAGTGAAAGCTATTTAATAGGTTTTTTTTTTAATTTATACTTTTTATTTCCTAAATTTGAGCAGTAAGAAACTTTATTATATATTTGAGCACTTTCAAACGCAATATTTTTCTTGCCATAACTGGTTCTCGATTGTTGTAGAGAGTATATTGTGTGTACTTCTTAAACGTTTTAAAGATGGATATTTATTTCTTATTGATGTAGTGGTTAGCATGTTCGACTGCAGACATGAGGTCCTGAGTTCGAGTCTCGGGCCAGGCCAATTCAAAAATCGATATTGAGTTTTAAGGTTTTCTTAATATTTGCCCGAAGTTGGGTAATTGGCGGTGTGATACACCGCTGTGCTTTGGAGAGCACGTTTAGCCGTCGGTCCTGCGCTTGATCTCTCTCCGGTCGTGTCGGATTTCTGTCATGTCGGATTGTGAGAGTGAAGGAAAAGAGAGTGCACTAATGTACTATGCCTGCAAATTCGCAGTGGAGCTGCGTGATGCGTTTATGCTCTAAAAATGAGTGAGGAAGTCTGTGCCAGCAGTGGGACCCTAATGGGCTGCTACTTACCTTATGCATTTCTAGTCGTGGGGTTTATATTTGTGTGTAGTACCTTTTTCATTATTTTTCAGATAAGAATGCATGTGTAGTATTTGAAATGAATAAGTTCATTAGTTTTGTTTCTTTAAATATATTTTCTGTCGATGTAAGGAAGTCATAGTGGAATAGTACTTTTACTAGTTTGCTCTGTGCTGTCTGTATAATTTTAATATTAGTTTGGACTGCTACGCCCCATGTTTGAATCAAGTAGTCTATATGTAGTTTAACGAGGGAGTTGTATATTATGTAGCGAAATTTATTAGGTAAGCAATTTGTTATATGACGAAGAGCTCCAGTGAGCGATATTAATTTTGATTTTATACTTTTAATGTGTGGTTTCGAGGCTAGTTTGTTGTCCAAAATTAAACCTTAATATTTTTCACAATCTGATCTGATAATGGGGGTATTACTAATTTTTAAGGGTTTAATGTCGTTAATTTTTTTTATTTTTAGCTGATAATAGTAGGGTTTTAGAAGTATTGTTACGTATTGTAGGTTTGTGATATCATGGTCATTGTTCGTGTGCATTAATGCTGATGGTTTCTTTGTAATGAAACCATCAGCATTAACAAACACGATTGTTACATCGTTTGTTGAATTGAAATTTAAGTTCAAAGTACTATTAATTGTATATTCACTGATTTGTCAATGAATGATATCTACTTATTCAGATGCTGCAAGCTTTTCTACCAGCGATGATGGAGCGTAATCATGGCCACATCGTCGCCATGTCTTCTATGGCCGGTGTCATTGGTCTTCGCAATCTTGTTCCTTACTGTGGCACGAAGTTCGCAGTACGTGGGATGATGGAAGCCTTACATGAAGAATTGAGGGAAGATCCAAGGGATTTCAGTGGTGTAAGTGTTACGCAACTCAATGTTGACAATGTTTAGCAAATCTGTTCTATTGTCTATAAATTATTTTTAATCAAATATCGTGTCTTTGGTCAATTATCTTAAATCGTTACATAATGAAAAATGAATGAGCTGTCTGTACGCTTACCTTAGATCTTGCAAATTTTTCAACACAACAGTTAAGCAGTTTTCAGCAGTAGATAAAGTGACTCAAGGGGAAGGTTTATATGTATAATACATGTAAATTATAGTTATGTACAAATTTTATAACAGAAAAGCCGAAAAATTTAAACGATTTGTAGTATCATTTGTGGTTCAGAGATATGATGTCGTAACAAGTAAGTTTTTGTGCGCTTAAACGTTGGGTAAACCTTAAAAGATAGATCAAATTTGTATGATAAGGAACTGTGTATTTTAAAAACATCGATAAAACGTCCGCGATTCAGAGATTTACAAAGCGCTATGAAATATAATATAAAACATATTGTATATAATTTGCATATCGCATTATTTATAAATATTGAGTGTAGGGCAAAAGGGGGTAATGTGGGTCACTTAAGCGAAAACTCAAATAAAATTTTAATCATTTGACTCTCATTGCATCAACGTCCGGGTAATAGTGGTCACTCCAGGGGACAATCGGAATCAAAGAAAATCTAGCATGCATCGCAGATATAACCTTGCCACAGCGTAAATGAGGTGTATCTATCTATATATTATTATTCATCTTCTTATTTTCACTTTTCTCACTTGATTAGTAATGCAACCATATAAAATATTTGCCTATTTCTTGATCAAGTTTTCTAGTACGGTAGTAGTAGTAGTAGTAGTGCTTTTTTATCCTCTTTTGAAGACTTGAAAATAGGTTCCCCAAAAGCTTATCAGCATTTTTTACAGAAAGCCCTGCATCTTTATTGCATTTTCCAGGCTATCCGAAGACAGTTTTCCTATCTCATACTTTTTCTAAATCCTGCATCTAAAAACAAATAAAAATGACGTATTTCCACATACAAAGTTGGGAAACTCACCTGACTCTCATTGCCCGTAATCACCTTAACAAAAAAAATTGTGAATTAAAAAAAATCTTTAAAACACCGATATAATCTAAACTGCACATCTCATTTTCGAAAGTCTAACCAAGTCCGTATAAAAGTCTTAACCGCATACTGCAAGATATTCGGCACTTACCTTCTAATTTGTGTTGACGTAAAATTACATCAGCGGAGCACAAAACCAAAAAACTGACGTAACATAGTGACGCGCACGCTGATGGCGTGAGCTGTTCCAGGTGGTGCTAGGTGCCCAACGTGATGATGGGGATGTTTTTAACGCATCGCGCGCTAGTCTGTTTCGTGGATATTAGGGTGACTTCCATTGCCTACTGACTCTGATAACCCCATTCTCCCCTATATATAAGAAAAGAAATTAAAACAAGTCAACATTGTCAGCTCCAGTCGACATAATATAAACTTCCAAATATTTCGAATTTACAGGAAACACGTAAATAATTTTAATACATACTTATATGACAATTGGTTTAATATCCCATATTTAGATTATTTAATGTCTTTCTTTATTAATGCCAACTCCGTGGGATTAAAGCTAATTAGCAATTGCGTTATTCTGTAGTAAACGATTTTATTCACACCAGAGACTCATTATAACATGGAGAAAACATAATAAATAACCAACCATTGAATACTTATAATGGTTTTGGGTAAGCTTCCGGCAAACGTTTCGGTAACATAACTAGAATATCAATTAAGCATCAATAAGGATTAGACTATTTGAATTTTACGACCTTGGATGACCCATTCTTGAAGTATGACATATGCATTCCTTTATGCCATCCTTCTTTGTCATATGTTAAGGAAATATTTAATATATATTTTTACAATGTGATGCACTCAGCTTCGTCTGAAGACACCTAATTAAAGAACGACTCCATCTACGAGTATTTGATACTTATGTTACTTAGTTGACAGCACATCTCACGCTTAAAGATCGGTTAAAAAAAAGCAACAACTATATGAAATTATATATAATCCCATTGAAAAACATAGGGCAGCGCACAAAGTACACATGCTAGAAGTGTAACTTCTTTGGCAAATCAATTTTTAATTCTTGTTTATAATTATACAAATATAAAACTTTAGTTTTACGAGACTCTATGGGAGGGAAAAAGAAAGGATATGTTAGGAATTTAATGAATTGTCATTAAAATATTACGTGTCGAAAATAAATACAAATAATTTATTGAACTCTCAAATGACGTATTGTAAATAAAGATTCCACGTGTTTTTTGTCAATGTAACAATTTATTAAGTTTTTGAAATATTATTATTTTATATTTTATGAAAAATAGTATATTAAATTAATAAAATTGGCAAATGAAAATGCCACAAATTATTTTTAAATATTAAAACTAAGTAACCTTCATGCGAATTAGCACTGCAAAAGCGCTGCACATCTTCGTGACGCTAATCACGTGTTTCATGCACAAAAATTTTACCCTAAAGAAGCTTCATTACAAATATGAATGATAATAATGTTAAGTATATTTTACATGTAATACTATATTTTACATAAAATCTATTACCCGTAACGAGACTTATTCACGTACGACATACGGCACTGTCCATAACATAACCACAACCAAGTTTTAAAAATCATACAGCTATTAAAATATGAGATTTAACAAAACATATTAAAATACAGGAAAAAATCTTTTTTTCTAATTTTTCGGTTACTCATGGACAAAAAACGTGCGGTGGCACCGGATAGGCTCTTTTTATCATAAAAATAATAATTTCAATTTCTATTCGAGGTGTAGAGAAAATATTTTTTTATTATAAATCTTTTATTGATAAAAGAAAAACTAATTTATAAAGTTATCAACTTTATTTTATAATTCATAACCGTCACGTAGACTATACATTAGACACTGTATAGCTATCATACAAAAACTATACATAAATAATAAAAATCGTTCCAAAATATAAAAAAATCGAACTTACGCCACTTCGGTATTGTTGACCTTATATATAAAAAAACGCACTTGCGCCACTTCGCTGTTTAAAATATAAAAAGAGTCGTTACAACTTTTGGTCTCAACTTTTCCGATAAAAAGTGTTGTTACAACTTTTGGTCATGATTTTTTCTGTCTAGCCCCCTTTCGCAACGCGCGAAAAGGAACTTCGTTCCAAAAATCAAATAATTTTTTAATATACTGCTCTCGTCATACATGAGATAGCGCGCAGTAATAACCCATTGTAGGGTAATAATAGTCGTCCAAACGTTTTTCTTAGTACAAAATCGACTAACTGCGATCCTAATTATCAAAATTTTTCAAGATAAAGTCAAACTTTGTGTTGACCCGGGTAAATAATTATCTATGAAACATTGACTTATAAAAATAGTTTATTATTGACTGTGCTATGGATAAGCCCAGATAGATATTGCAATTTGTTCTTTTTAATATCTTCCAGATCAAGTTTACATGCATCTGTCCGTACATTGTTGACACCGGACTTTGCAAAAACCCCAAGATTAAATTCCCTTCGTTGATGAAGATTCTGTCACCGCAAGAGGCCGTTGAGCACATCATTGATGCTGTCCGAAGAAACTACCAGGAGATCACCATTCCTAGTTCTCTATATTACATTAATCAGGTATGTTTGGGCATATTTATGTTTTAATGACAATTCTGATCTAGCAGTATGAGTTATCGTTTTGTTATGGAACTAATGTAACATCATAGATTGTATGATAATGACGTATCACACAATCTATTATGCGAATACAATGTTACTAGACTACTCGGGTCTTATTGATATTAATTTTAATGGTTCCTTATTCTTACTTTACATAGAATATATGGTAAGGAATGATAGTATGTGAGATCAAAAATCCCCAAATCTCTCTTTGGTCGGTCTCTCATGTCGGTATTGTGGTCAGCATCAGGTTAGTATCAGGAACGGATAATCTGTTTTCATTGCTTCTTTCATAAATGTAATAAAATTGTTAAAAATAAAGTCGTGAATATAATTGAATGTATATTTAAATCAACAAAATATGCCTCACATACACACGTACACGTACCCACACACACATACACTCACACAAAGGTCATCACACATACATACGCTAGTAAATATAAACACAGAGTATCTTCTGTGATTCTTTATTGAGCACTGTTAAGATACGACAAAATCGTAATGGTCATAAGATTTGTTTTTCTATTTATGTATAAGTTAAGATACTGTAAATTGTTCATTATATTCGTAAATAACATAAAGATTTCTTCCAGATGTTCCGAGCTTTTCCAAGAGCAGTTCCTCTACACATAAAAGACTTTCTCGATTCCGGTTTGGAAGCGCAGTAACAAGGTTATAATACACCAAGTAGGTAGGTTGCACCACGGTTTGCCTAGATAGTTACCAAAACCTTTTTTTCGGCACAAATATTTGCAAAATAAAATCGGCAACAAATAAATTGTAGGAAATGTTGTACAATTTATTAGAAAACACTTGTTGATATCCGCAGTACTATTTTCTGATAATAACATATGTATATTTCTAATAAAGAAACTGAGCTGCAGTTGAAGTATGTTATAAAGAGATATAATTAAAAAAACAGAAAGGTATCAGCCATTCTGTTCATAGAATTTTTTGAACTTGACAATATTCATATGCAGTTTGAAAATAGTTGTACTGTAAAAAAATTAACTCATTTTATTAGTTTCAATAAAAAAAATTGTTATGACAATTAACTTTACTAAAATTTAATTAATAATAATCAACTTATTGGCCGTCATTAACATAATAGACTAAACTTGTTAATACCAAATTATAATAGACCAGGCCAAACAAGAATAGACTAAATTAGACTAGTCTTGATTACCATTTCATAGGCATTTATGCCTCATAATATGTATCAAGAAATATTAATATTTTGATTCATTTTTGTATTATATAAAGATGAATGTAAATACATTTTATTTTAGTTGCATCTTATAATGTATGTAAATCTTAATATGGAATTTATGGGTAATCATTAAAAATATATGAAAATTTGGGTGATATTTCAATATATTTTAATTAAATATATTAATTATCAATATTGTGTACCTGACAAATTTATTAATATAGAATATATTATTCAAATAGATATAATAGACTCTTGGAATTGGTTGGTTTTATATTATTGAAGTGAAACTTCTTTAGGGTAAAATTTAATGTGATTGGCATTATGAAGATATGCAAGGATTTTATGCTAATTTATATGCAGGTTAGGTAGTTTAATATTTACAAGTAATTTGTGGCAATTTAATTTGCCACTCGTATTTTATTAACTTTATTTAGTATTTTTCATAAAAAATAATAAAAAAAATTCATAAATTCTCTTTTCTAAATTTTAAATTCGAAAACAAAATTTAATGGATAAAAATTTGTCCTTTGAGAAATTAATAAATTATTTGTATTAATTTTCGACACTTTTAATATCTTAATGACAATTAATTTCATTAAATTCCTCACATATCTTCCTTTTCCCCTACCTCTGAGTTTCGGAAATCTAAAGTTTTACGTTTGTATTAATATATACAAGTTTTAAAAACTAATTTGCCAAAGAAGATTCACTTCTGACATGTGTACTTTGTACACACGCACTTTTAATTTTTTTTTGCACTATTTATTATGGTCAATTATTCGAGTATATTTTAGTTGATATTTATTTTACTAAAACATATTTCTGAATACCACTTCGATAGCAGGCCTCAGAAAATTTAGGAAATTGCATTTTCTACATATAATATATATGAAATACAATGCAATATCAAATTGTTTTTTCTAGTTGTATTTATACATGGGGGTATGTTTTATTATTAAATTGCTTGTAATCATTTCGATTAAATTTGTTCTGCGTGCTTTTGTTTGAGTTGAATGTGCCATTTATAAAATCAATATTAGCATTTTTTTTATATGTTTAGTTTAAAAAATCCATTTATGTATACGCATATATTTTTATTTAATTAAAACTTTTTTTAAGTCATTAGTTAAGTTTTTTGGTAATATTTTAATTTCTATACGTTCTGCTTTATTGATATTTGAAAATATTAATATTAACTGAAGCCGAATGTACAAAGTAAATAAAATAAATTTTGTGAGTAATGCTATGTTTGCCTACAGAAGATGGGGTGTAGTTTATAAATATCTTTATTTTTATAATGTTTCGTTTTTTATTTAATTTAGAGATATTTTACTTGTAAAGGTTATGAAGGAGAAAAAAAAGCTAAATAAATGGTTGAAACGATTCTATTCTTTCATTAAATTCACCATTGTTGTAAATTATCTAATATTTTTTACACTTTAACCTAATATAAAGAGCGGCTAATGAATTGTGGCCTTATAAAATTCTCATAATATTTGTGGTATGCACTAATACCCTCACAAAATTTGAATCCCGCATTGCGGAACAAGCTGAGAACTAGACCAGTGGGGCAAATTATTTGTACCTAATATTATTACCTACGGTCCTTCTTCGCTACTTACAACTTTTTAACTAAAGGTCGCTAGAACAGCCATTAAGCGATAAGGGTCTGTAGACAAGATGAATTTCTAAGATAATGCAATAAAGTGTTATTGCACATAAACCCATACAGGAAATACAAAAAATTACAATCAGTAGCTTGGACCGTGCAAAGGCGGTCCTATTGCTGTAAGCTATCTCTGCCAGATAACCTTTGTAGAATGGCTGCTTAATAAATTAATGGGGCAGAACAGTGCCAAAAAGAAATATATTCATGAAATGAAAATATTATAAAAGAATAGAAATAATTCAACACATCAATTTTAACTTAATAATACTGCTCTTTCAAGAGAATTTTGAAATATAATGTAGAAGTAATACTTTTATTATGGTGCAATAAAGTGTATATTTTAATTTAATACATGCAATACACCATTTTATTTGGTTAAATTAATTATTTTGTTGACGGTTTTTTTGGAAGCAGGGTGTATATATTATAAAACTCAATATTATTTGGCATTCTATTTATTTCATGTATACATTTTCAATGATATACGTTACAATCACAAGCCCTGAGGATAAATAACACCTTCTTCACAAACTTACAACTTCCTACTACAACATCTATTAATATGTCACATTCATTTCTACTTACTATTTTGAACTGCGATTTACTTAAACAATGCAAAAATATGTATATACATTTTAAAGCCGAAATAATCTACTGGAGGATATAAGTAATGTTATTCTCGTCGTAAGTACACATTTACGAGACTGGAAATGTTCAAGCATAGCCCTGTTATAATAAAATAATTTAGCCAGTCTTTTACCAGCCCATTCTAAGAAAACGTGCAACTTCTCAGATCATCGTCTCAACTCACTATAGCTTGAATCTATTGTCAAAAAAAACCCTCTTTTTTAGGTTAATATTTAAGCCATTGATTTTCAATTTAAATAATCAGTTCACAAGTACTTGAGTTATTTCGTGCACAATTAAGAAACGACACTTCACGATTTTACCAATACTCATCGTCTTTCTACAGTAGTTGTTAAAGTCATAGATCGTTATATATAACCGATCGATTCTTCCAGACAACCTTAAGGAAAAAGACATATGTCTTTTAGAAATTATAAAGTCGCTATCTACTATATTCTCAAGTACATATTCCAATTAATTACGTTCAAATTAATAAGGAAATTAAACCTTAAATAAGAAGAGAAAAATACGTTTTAACGTTATTGTATTGTAACGAAAATGTTTAGGAAGTTTGTCCTTTTGTTACCTATTCCTCCACTAGATTGGCTCACAAATTTTAGCTAATATAATTTTCGCTATGAAACCTTAAATTTGCAACTAAGTAATCATAAATTCGCAAAACTAACGACCAACGCCTAACGACTAAAAGACAATCCTACAATGTTTTGCGATATTCTCTGTAAATTTTCTTAGCTACTTTACTTATAAGAGCCACAGCTATAGCTGAAGCATCTCATAAGTCCAGACCTAAACAAATTTGAAGATACATTTTTCGTAGATTTGAATTTGCGAGTTCAACTTTATCTATCAAAGCGAGTACTCGGTCTATTACGTTAGCGAGTCCCTCATTATTTTTTATCTGTCTTCATAAATCCAATTTTTAATACATATTTAAAACGCTCATAATTCCAACTACTATAAAAATACACTGTACATATTAATGGTAATGCAGCAAATAGATAATATACCTGTTATTTCAATAATTTTAATAGGTGTGTAAAAAAATCTATTTTGTGCATTAATATATGTTGTTATAAAATGAATAAATTACCTACTATTTTCACACGAACGGTACGAATTCATAAATCGTTAAAAATCGTACAGTTATTAGTGATGGTATACCCCTATTTAAATATATTAAAAATTGTTATTAAATATTTGGAAAAAGCTGTCCCCCAATAGTAAAACCCGCATGGTTCTCGATTCCGTAGAAATATGGGGAAAACGGTTAGTGAAAATCTGCCCTGTGAAAGGTAGTAAATATATTAAATTTTTAGTAGATCGGCTGTATAGCTTAAGAGAAATCATGAATCTGTCAAAGAGCGATATTTCGCAACGGATAGATAAGGATTTTATAGCTGCCTTTACGCATAATATAAATAAATTTAATGTCAAACTCCAAAAAATGGGGCGTGGCTGTGTTATTGACACGACCATTTTTTGTACGTGAATACGTCTCGTAACAGCTTCGTAATGGCATGGCTTCCCCCGAGGCGCGCGATGGGTAACAGTCCTTACTTAGCGCAATAAATTCTTTGATTCTTTATCTATTCAGTGGTGTAATTGAATTTCAGCTGGAGGTGAAAGATATGTACCACACCAAACTTTACAAACCTAATTTGTTATCGTTCGTTTTTTGAACTGCCGTGCTATGGATGCGATTTTAAAGACGTATTCACGTCGATAAAATAAAAAAAAAACTTCTTTTAATTATGAAAATCAGTTCCATATAAATAATCTATCAACGTGACCAATCTGATTACATTAAGTACCTAATAAAGGATACAACATGGAAGAGACGTTGAAATAAAGCTCAAACTTAAGCTCATACATATTTTATTCTACTTAAAGGAGAGCAGGAACGAGAACCAGAAATGTAATAGAAACTATAATAGAAGACATCAAACATTACTTAATTCTGCTATAGACTCATAAATTTCATTTTATATACATGACTAGATCGCAACTTTCTTTAAAATGCTATGACTAATAAATATTGAGCTACATCATCTTTCGCGAGGATCACAAATATATATCGTTATTTATATTTAGTTATAGAGGGACTAATATTTTTTAAAATATATTTTCTAACGCGTTAAAGCGTTGAATAAAACACTGAGGAATATGGAGTCATTAAAATATGTCGACGTCTTTCAAATGCTGATAGTTGCGGTCCCAGTAACCGCCATTGTAAAGCCAGTCCTCTTGTTTCGTATACGGATTTGTGCCTTGACTGAACCATCTGAAAGTATAGATAATTCACTTATTGCATGTATATAAACATACTTTTTAATGATAGGTTTTGCACTTTCAAGTGATCATATTTGATAGTAAATAATGATATGGTGTAAGATCATCAAAATATTATTCAAGTTAGGCTCAAAAAGCTTTGCTTTTGAGTCGTATATACATAATAAACATTTTTAACCTACATAAACTATATTTAACAGAAGCTTTGCTAATAGAAGTTACGTATTCGTTCCCCGGCAGGGCGAATTTAGCGCACTGGGCAGTTGCGAGGGCTCAAGGCCTGCGTCCTGATGCCAATGAGGTCTGTAGGGTTAGGACCCTACAGACCTCATTGGCATCAACCATTGGTCAACCAGGCTCTGATTCAGAAGTAGCAGGAGGGCCTCGGGTCCCCAGCGGCAGGCGTAACAGTGAAAGTGATTCGTCCTTACCAGGACCAATGGCTCTCCAGAGGGCACGGGACGCTTTCTTACAGACTGGTGCTGATTCTGCCCGGGCATGGTTGTCTTTGAAAGTTCTTGCACCAAATCGGCCGAGAGGAGTCGCTCAATTGCCTTGAGTGTGATGTAGCTAATGTCTCAGCACACCACACAGTGGCAGAATGCGCAGCCTGGGGACCTCAACGTTGCCTCATGGTGGCGCTCATCGGCAGGTATCTCTCGCATTCTTGCGCGCCTGCTCCCGCTTCCGTAAATCCTCAGTCGGACTCATCCGAGAGACAAGGTAGGAATGCGCAAGCTGATCCTCTGAGTGTCTCACTCACGGATGAACAGGGTTCCGCTGGGGTTTAGTGGGTATTGGGCCCACACTCCTGAGGTACGGGTCGGGGTTAGTGCGTAAATGCATTTCACAGCGAAAAAATCTAGCGAATTGCATTTTACAATTTGTCCGAGTCTGGACTGGTGGAAGACTTCAACCGTGGACAGTTACTACCTTACCAGCAAAGACGTACTGTAACGCAATGAGTTCTGTTCCGGTGCGATTCTTTTCCCGCGCTTCCATCTTGGACTGTATCATCACATCATCAGGTAAAAAGTACACGTCAGAAGTGAAACTTCTTTGGCGAATTAATTTTTAAGTCTTGTTTATCAACAAATCTAAAACTAGATTTCCGAGACTTAGAGACAGGGAAACGGGAAGACATGTTAAAAAAATAATTTATTGGAATCTCCAATGACGAATTTTAAATAAAAATGCCAAATGAAATAATTAATTAAATTTTGTTTTTGAATTTAAAATTCAGACAGGAGAATTTGTGAAATATTTATATTTTATATTTTATGAAAAATAGTATATCAAATTATTAAATGACGAGTGGCAAATTAAAATGCCATACGTTATTTGTAAATATTAAAACTACCTAACCTACACACCTATGCGACGCTAATTACGCGTGTCAACCGTAAAAAATGTACCATCATGCGCCTAAAGAAGTTTCACTTCAAAACATGTGCCGAGCTTTAATCATATTGTCGTAATTACGCACCGTGGTTGGAAGCCGTCAGGATTCTTTTTTAGTATTTTTCTCGCTAATCGCTGTTTTTCCTCAAGCCTGGTCTTCTCAGCCGCTGCACCATCAATATCACCCTGTTCTAAAAGACGAATATCCGGCCGCAATCTACTGTCAGTAGGACATAATTGTCCCTTCATATCTCTTTCCAACTCATTCAGTGACATTGCGAATTCGGTGAATTGATAATACTGAAAATAAGTAATATGAAAAAAAAAATAAGTTCACTGGTCTAGTGGCCAGGTTGTTCGGCTACATACATGGAGCAGTGTGGTGGTAGCTCTAAAACCATTTCTCCTATGAGTGAGGAGTCCTGTGCCCAGCAGTGGGACGTTAATAGGTTGTTGCTACTACCCACCTATTTAAGTCCATTCTTACTTAAAACTGTAGTAACACCAAGTCTCACTTTCAGTGTTTAAACTTCAGTGCATAAATTTAAAAGGGTATTATTACCGATTTGACCAATATATATAAACACTAGCTGAACCCGCGACTTCGTCTGCATGGAATGATTTTTTGGTAGAATTTTCATTAATTAAGGAAAATTGTTTTATAAATAAGAAACATACCCGCACTGCCATTTGAGGGTGGAATTTCCTAAAATTTACATTGGATAGGTTTATCTGATAAGTTAACATAAATTTACATTGGATAGGTATATCTTGGATAGAATTACCATTATGTCTGAACTGGTTTTTACTGTGAAAATTTGATTTTTTTAATTAACACCCCCGCAACCGCGATTGCGGGTAAAATTTTGCAATAAAAATAAAATAAAATAAATAAATAAATATCCGTTCTTAGTTGACCTCTACTCGACAAAAGGAAATTCTTACCAAATTTCAAGTCTTTACGCCATATGGTACCAGAGACATCGTGATAAGTCAATAGATACCTGGATATCTCTTTTATATATATAGATATAGGAATCCTTTAAAGGTTTCCTATATCTATGCTATCTTTATTTTTCAATTACTATTAAAGTATTAGTAGTAAATGAAAAATAAAGACAGCAACCCTTTTCAAATTGTTGTGTGTAAATAATCAGTATTATAGATGCTAACATTTAAAAAATTGCTAAAAGAACATTTTCTTTTAAAGACAAAAATTTAGACGATTTATTTTAAATTATTAATTAATTAAAGTTAATTAAAGATATATATAAGTATTAATGTATTAGTATTTAAATATTATACCATTGCCCATAAGTTTAGATACTGATTTTTAAACGTAAAAAGGTTGCTCGGAAGAAATCGCTATTTCGCTAAATAGCGATTTCTTATTTCTATAAGACCGCCTTTTGTGTATATTAGTAAGTTGTTTATGTTCATTTGTTATTTCTTGAATGAAGCATACAAATAAAAAAAAATGGATACAAGATAATAATTTATTACGAAAACATTATAAAAACAATACTTATCATATTTATCGCTCCTAAATCGTGCTTAACGTGGTAATGAAAAAAAAAAATTATACTGAGATAATTTTAATTTGTATTACCTACTTCATTTTGTGACCTTTTTCTTGACAAATAGATGTATTTTATATTTTTAGTAATAATCTACACCATTTAGATATTAAATCACATTACCTGTGCACTGTTACTCGGTCTTTGTCTCGCTTCCCATAGAGTGACTGAACCTGGTATATCAATGTTAAAGGACTCGTCAGGCTTTGGTATATCCTCAGAATTTTCTGCGTCATCGTTCTGCAAAAATTACAGTATAACGAAAATTAATATCAGTCTGAAATGTTAATAATTGTTGGCAACAGCAAAAGTCAAAGAAATATTGGTCATATATTACGTAAATTTCCTATTGAGAGCTAGATCTCCTGATTCACAGTTTAGCAGTGTTGCAAAAAAGTTTAACAATTTTATTTAAAGTTTAGGTTCCTATACTATAACATTGTCTATACGCTCTAGTTTAACCTTTTTATCGTAGATACGTTAGATTTTTATCTAAACATTGGCACCTACTTGAAAAACAAGATTTTCAACATGCAGTGAACATTAGTTCTAGCAACGAATAAAGATGAAATGGTTTCATATTTAAGATCAAAATAATAAATTGATTTTTTTTAACAAGAAATTTCATTTAAAACGATATCCTTGATAATATTAATTTATACAGCATAAGAAACGAAACACAATTTTAAAACAAGAAATAAAAATAAACTTATAATACCATATTTTAGACTGAAGAAGGTTCAGAAATCATTTGTCGGGTTGTGCATTTTTAATAAGATACCCGAATCACATCACATTCACAAAACTATATGAAGGCAAACACAGATGTTTGCCTCCATATAGTTTTAAGAATAATTGTAGAGAAAATTGAAGATTATTCAAGTGTTAAAGATGTTTGGACTTCATTCCAATAGCACATGAAAGCCAAACAGAGTTGAGTTTCTTGCCGGTTTTTTCTCACCGGAATCAATTTTCCGAACCGGTGGTAGATTTATTACCAACGGACAGACTACTGGTGATTCAAAAGTGCTTTTTGAACTTACATGAATAAAGAATATTTTGATTATTTGTAGTATTAACCATCCCATACTGTAAAATATTAATGAATTTTTCAACAGCGACATTTACAGAGTTTATAATTTTCAGAATATTTTAGCAATACAAATTTAATTGCGACAGATAGGCAACACTTGCATGCGAAAAGGGTAGAATGCTGTGAATGTTCTTATTGCCAAGAGAGGCGGGGTAACTATGCGCACCTCCTCCCGCCTCCGTGAATCTTTAGTCGGAGTCATCCGAGATACCAGGGAAGAAGGACAGATAAAAGGGTTCCACTGGGTTTTAGGGGGTATGCGTCCTCCACCGCCGAGTCCCACGCTCTTGACCGGTAGTCAGTCGGAGCTGGTTCGTAAATGCATTACCCAGCGACAAAAATAATAAAGGCAACTTACGTCTTGTATAGACATAGAGCGCAATGCTCCGACTTTGAAACTGTTCAGTTTAGCGAGCACTTTCTTTGGAGTGTGCGAGGGTGTCTGCTGGGTACCGGATTCTTCCCCACGTTCTTTTGCCCATTGGTCATGTGCTGCTGCGCTACAGCACTTGATATATTCTGTCCATTTTCCGTAAAGAAAACGGAGACGTTTTTTGCTTAAATACAGGAAAAATCATTTAAGTAAAACGGTATTTTCCAACAAGTAATAATTTAGGGTACGGCGAAGTCTTTATTAAACATAGCTTATCAGTGCATTTCTGTTTGCTCGTCATAAGACAGAGAAGGAACGAATATGGTTAGCATAAAAAAAGTTTATACTGAGCCAACTTTAAAACATAGACATAGGCTGTCACGGACTATCTCTTTGAACTTGTTAACATCATAAATTTAAATATTTGCAGAAAATTTATATATATACATGTGGGATGTTGATGGGGTGCTACTTACTATGTATATATATGTATAGTATATATGTCATATATGAAAGTATAAAATGTCTTTAAAAGTACACCGCCTACCTTTTAGTTTACTGTCTTTCTTTGGTATTGAGGTTGTCTGTAAGAGGTCGCTATAAAACAATAAGACCGCCTTTTGTCAAGCCGCTTCTTAATATAAGTTTTACTCTACTTAGTATGTAATAGTGGTGTACAGTAAAGTAAACTAATAAATATATAAGTATATATTATATATGTCAGAGTCAAATAGTTTGCGGGACGCCGGCGTCATCTATCTATGGGCGTTGGACAGAGTCAATAAGTTACAAGCCGTCGGATAGTTCTTGAGTGACGGCCCGCCGCAGTGGTCAACTGTTGAAACTGTCGCGTTCCTAGCCATTATAGTTAATGTGTTTTTGTAAATTGATATCGGGAACATTAAGTGATTGGACATTATAATCTGAGATAATTAATAAAGGGTTTGATTGCACCAACATTACCCACAAACGCCCACAGTTTGCAAGTTACATTATGGAACCCACTGTCACCCATACCGTGTCAGCGGGGAACCCCTATGCTATTCTACTTTTCTCTCTATTCTCCAACATACATATCATATAAACATACATATTATATATACATTCCTATTAGTTGAAACGTGTGGTTAAAACACTCGTTGTTTTGTTTAAAAAATACTACAATACATTTGAAAAAACTTTAAACGATTCGCTGTCAGCCAAATAAGGTGTGCAACCTTCCTTCCAAATATTTTCAAGAAGCATATTTTGTCTACTCACTTTTGATCCGTTATAAATCCATCAACTCTATGCAAGTCTCTATTGTTAAAACCTGCGGGTTTGAATGCTAGATTGGCTTTTAGGCCTGCACCACCATGGCAAGTGACTTCCATAGCGCCGTACTGTTCAATCCAGAGTTTTCCCACTATTACGTTATGTACGCAACAGTTTACGTTACTCCAAGTGTAAGCTTCGCCCCACCTGAATTTCCAAAGTTACACAATAATTATTTGTCAAAAAGCGTTGAAATATAAAATTAGAAATAATTTCCTTAATTATTAACGTAATTTATTTAAACAATAACATTACTTGTAATTAATTTAATTTTGTGGGGAAACAGTTCAAAGACATATTTATATCTTATAACAGACTCATTCCTGCCTTCTGTTAAAAATAATTTTCTTACGTTATAGAATATTCTAAGCAGCAAACACTGGGCGTTCCCTGCCTCGTGAATTTCTGCTGTCAGTGGCAATATCCGGACTTGACCATTGAATTAATTGACCGGGATGGACCCGCGAGCGTGGCCAGCGGGAACCAGCCCGTATGATTGCGGGCAAAACAAAATACCAGGCATCAAATTGATGTCTGAGGAAGATGCTGGGGTAAGGAGGCACTGCCTCGAGGCCCGCAACCCTCAACTAAAGCTGAGAAGAACCAAGGACGACATCGTAATCTAATAAGTTTTAAAAAAGGTATAATTTTAAAGCTTTACCTGGGCAGTTCCACTGTAACGTGTCCTTTAGGCTGAATCTCAACACTCTTCCCACAGAACTTAAGTTTAGGGTGTACAGAGCCGTGGAAAACGAAGTGAGGACTGTCAGCATGGAAGGCAGATACTGGAGGGTGGTGCGATACCTGAGTATAAGTGTTAAAAAAGATTAAGTGTTAATTAACTAATTCTAATAAGATTTAAATACGAGACTATTTATATTAACATATACACAATTTACCAAGTGCGAATGTAAAAGTTGTTTTTTTTTTAAGGGTAAAATTTTTACGGATTACACACGTGATTAGCGTGACGAAAATATGCAGCGTTTTTTAAGCTACTTCCTTTGAAGAATAGGTAGTTTTAATATTTTTAAATAACATGTAGCATTTTAATTTATAACATACAATATTTTCATACAATTTAAAATAAAGATTTTTCAAAAATTTTCTTTTCTAAATTTTAAATTAAAAAACAAAATTTAATTAATAATATCTAAACACACACTGTCAAAAAATCACGTATATACAATTACATTTGAGATTTCAATAAATTATTCGTATTCTTTTAGATCTTCTTTCTTTTAATACTTTAATGACAATTAAATTCATTAAATTCCTAACAAATCTTCAGTTTTTCCTTCGTCTGAGTCTCGGAAATCTAACGTTTTAGATTACATAAATATAAAGAAGACTTAAAATTAGTTTGCCAAAGAAGTTTCACTTCACACACATCAAATATTACAATATTATTAATTTTGATTATTGGATACAATGGACAAGCATTGATATTTAAAATCCGTTTTAAATTCATTGTTTTGTAAAGGTTTATTCCTTACATACCTGTTCACAAACAGCACGGAACTCTTGTCGTTCGAGTTCATAAGTTTCTCCAAGTAGTGGGTTGAACGGTTTTCCCAGACGTTCCCAATTAGAGGCAAGAGCACTTACTGCGAATGCTAGAAGAAATATCCAACGCTAGAAATTTCTTTTATTCGACTTCCTCGTAAGTCTAGTTAAAGTTTAAGCTCTCTTTAACTTCAGCCAAGTCAAATATGAAACGTGAGTTTCAATTTGAATTTCCAAGAGGCTTTAAAAGGGGTCAGCATAGAGATTAGCATTTAATTATAAAAAAAACGTTATTTTATGTGTTTTGTAACTCTTTCACAGTATTACTTCACTTTGTAAGTCAATGTCAACTTAAAGATACCTCTATAATGCCTGGGAAAAAAACAACAAAGGTTTAGGCATATTATACACGTAAATGTGTATTAAAATTATTAAACTATAAGACAAGATCGAAGATATAAATTTTTTCTCTTTATTATATGCTTTTTATTTTAACAAAGTTCCTACTTAAAGAAGTGCTTATACATAAAATATAAAATGTCTTAAATTGGCATTATTAAAACAATCATAAAAGATTTGTCAATGCTTTACTCTTAATCCGTTAACGATATATATTATCACTAGCTGAACCCGCGACTTCGTCTACGTGGAATGTTTTTTGGTAGCATTTTCGGAATTTCATAAAATTTACTTTTGATATGCTACTTTATGTCCATTTAATGTTTATCTGACCAAGTTTTATAAGACCATAATATATATAGTTTATAAGTGTGAAGTTTGGAATTTTTTAATGTGAAAATTCGATTTTTTTTAATAACAATAATCTGCATATGTATATAAATATAAGAGATATCCAGGTATCTATTGACTCATCACGATGTCTCTGGAACCATAAGGCATAGAGACTTTGAATTTGGTAGGAATATTCCTTGGTGTTAATAAAAAAAATCAATTTTTCTCAATAAAAATTCAAACTTCACATTTACAAACTATATCGTTTATGGTATGTAAAACTTGGTCAAATTTTTTCTTACGTAATGGAAACCATCAAAAGTAAATTTTATGAAATTCCACCCGCAAGGGGGATTGCGGGGGTCTTAATCAAACAAATTCAAACATCACTTTTACAAACTATAATTTTTATGGTATGTAAAACTTGGACAGAATTTATTTTTTTGACATAATGGAATCTATCAAAAATAAATTTTAGGAAATTCCACCCTCAAAGTGCGGGTAAGTTTCTTATTTGTAAAACAATTTGCTTTAAATGAATGAAAATTCTACCAAAAAAAGAGTCCGGCTAGTATATATAGATAAAAAGGAAAATATAAAGCATAAATCGTTCAATAGTTGTTGTGTTCAGGAATTAACTAGGCCATACTATCTATCCATATTTTTTTGCCGCAACCCATAGATTTGCGTGAGCTGTTATTTTTATTGTCAACCAAAATAACACCATAACAAAAGAAAACACTCGTTATAAATAAAACATACTAAAATTTTTGGCACGTCATGAACATATATCATGGCTCGTGTAGTAATGGTTGAAGTGGTGGGTGTGCGAAGTTGACAAATGGTTAAATGTTGTAGTGACTGTGCAAAATGGAATAAACCTCTCCTCTCTGACATAACAATGGAGATATTTTAATGCTTTGGAAGACAATTGACATAATTCTAAAAGCTAATATTACAGAAAATTATTTCAGTGAAGGAGAAATTCGTGAGGAAACCTGTATATCCCGAGAGTAATGATAAGGTTTCTGTAGCCAGCCATACCGCAGAGGAGCAGCCTGATGGGTCTTTGCTCTAGAACCCTCTTTCCTATGAGTGAGACAGCCTGTGACCAGCTATGGGACGTTAATAGCTAGTTAATCGAAACTTTGATATCACTGGTATTTTATTGGTATTCAGAACCACATTTTGTGGTTCGGAATACCAGTTTATAACACAAGAAAGTATGGACTGTTCTGAATTTTATAATGCCTAAATTTATGATTATTTTAATTGTGTGATTAATCATCATCTGAAGCAGCGACTGGTTTTCCAGTATCGAAATTTGATATCAAATATACTTGAACAATTCAGGAAAATTTATTCGGATCCGATGAATGTCATATCTTTGTACACTATTGGAAAATATACCCAAATTTTTCACGGTTTTCAAATGGCCGTCTATCTCTTTTATAAATAAGGTCGTATCGAAGTAAAATGAAAAACATTTGAAATCCCTAATTTTAGCACCTTGCAAATTTTTATTCTTTATTTTTTACCAATTTTTTTTTTTAAAGTTTAATCAAATGAACCGAGAAAACCGCTTGATGAATCGCATTGAAACTTTGTAAAGATTTTAGTTAGGTTTAATGATCTTAGAAAGGCACGGACAACATTATTCATTTTTCCAATATTGTCAATGTAGCATGTGATTTTCTAGTAGACCCTAAAGCCCTACTTTTTATGATTATTCAAAGTCATGTTGAGGATAAAAAGATCTAATGATCTCCCTAATGGGAGAAGAGTTTATTCATTAATTATTTATAAGAATTTATTATTATTAAGAAACTCATTGTCGATATTCTGTGCGACCATTGGTTTCGGATATGCTTAAAAATAGAGAAATTTTTATTCGAAAAATGGTAGTATCGCGACCAAAAAAAACTAAATTGAAACTGAATAGACAACTTATTACATATAGTGGTTCACTTAGAAAAACATTTTTCGAGCCCGTGCACCAAAAATAAAATCGAAAAGCAATTAAATTTAAATATTTTTTATGATTGAGCGATACGTTTTACTTGGGAAAATATTGGCAAAATCCTGAAATTAGAAACTTCAAGCTTCAAATGCTTTTTATTTTGATCCGATAAGATCCATTTTTATTATTTGAAAAACCGTTAAAATTTGTATTTTTTTTTATTTAATATAGTATTCCTCCTACTTTAATGACCATCAAACTAAATTCAACACTACATTAAAAAAATATGTTCCATCATAAAGGATGGAACATATTTTTTTACTGGAACACAAAAAAGACGTAGTTTTTTTTATTTATTCTGACCGCTATTTACGTCTATACAAACGTAACGCCCATATGTCATATGTATGATTGATTACAATTTCGTATTTGAATTATCTGTAAAATAACTATATATTTGTTGAAAGCTGATTAGGCTACTGATTAATAAATAGATTAAAAGAAAATAAAATCAACGGAGTTGCAGAACGAAGATAATGTTAGGGTGGTAACAGGGTGGATTGCAGAAGCGAATACTAGGTTCATGGATGAAAAGGATTCCACGGGGTATTAGCGGATTAGTTCACAAGTGCATTTTCCAACAATAAAATAAGCTATAATTAAAGCGTTTTATTAAATGAAAATTGTTATCATACCAGCGATATACTCCATTCTTGCAACTGGGTCTGTCTGCTCGGAAGCCATTCTCAGAAGATGTGCATATTCCAAATATTCCAGCATGCGCTGTAGGAATGACAGCGGTTCGTTGAATACCACGGGCATCGTGATTTTGGAAAGCTCTTTGCCCACGCAGTTTTTCAACACCGACCAGAGGGAGAAGTCGCCTCGGCTAAATTGAGCCACAGGGAGAGAGGTCCTGTATAAAATATTATAAACAGTTAATATTATTTGTCACACAACGATTAAGATCGAATTATACGAGTATACTTCAAAATTTACTATGAAGATGTAAAATTTTTAAAGCAACTAATGGTTGCCTAGAGGTCGAAATTTGACCACAATTAATTTAAATTATAAGTTTGAACATTATTAAGGTTTTCTTGTGAAATTATAACTTATACTTATTGGTTAGTTATAACACCAGCGGCTACCTGTTTATCAAAGACCTATACTCAAAAAAGTAATTGTACTGATCTATTTATATAAAAATGAATCCCTTCTTCCCTAGATCATGCCATCACGCGTGCAAGGCTGGACCAATTTCGATGATTCTTTTGTTTTGCTTAATATATTAGGGAGAAGGTTCATATGAAAGAAAAATTAACAAAATTACATAGAGAACATCAGAAATTTTAGTTAAACTTAACCATCATGGCATGTGGAACAATTGTCTGCGATTGACAAAAGAATATATGTACAGGCGTGTACGTGTGTCATATACAAGGTAGTGTGTGTAAAGTTTGAATTGATTTTATATATTTTTTATGCATAATTAAAAATATATAAATATTTATTTATTTCTTAGCCCCTCAATTAAAGGCCTCCGCAAACTGAATCTGTGAACGTTATACAGCATCGCATGGTCTAAAATACAACATCAAGAAAACTGTAACGATGGTTTTCCGCTCAGGCAGCGGTCCGGAAATCATTCCAGCAGTTTACCTTGACGATTGTGTATTAAAAAGGGTTGAGCAGTTCGAATACCTAGGGCTCTTATTAACTGAAAATTTTATGGATGAGAATGACATTGAAAGAGATAGCCGTGCTCTGGCAGTAACATGATTGCACGACCTTTTGTACCGACGGTGTCAAAGTAACACTATTTCGGGCGTATTGCATAAGCTTTTACACTTATAAGCTTTGGACAAAATTTTCTAAACGTGCAGTTAATAACATCAGGGTGCAATATAATAATGCGTATCGTATTCTGATGAGATTACATCGATCATGTAGTGCATCTGCCATGCTTGCTAATGCCGGAATACCAGATTTTTATGCAATCATAAGATCGCGCATTGTAAGATTCTAGAATGGAATACGATTCTCCGACAAGATCATTGTTAAGACGTTGACAGAAAATTTTGACTGCTCAATTTTTTAGTTTTGGCATTCCGTCCACCACAGTCCAAATAAATAGATTTAGTTTCCAATTATTAATTTTGAATTATCTTACTTTATTTTACTTTATTTGACTTTGTATTGTATTTTATTTTAGTTTTATTAATATTTGGACTGCCTCATTGGTCTAATGGTTAGCATGTTCGACTACAGACATGAGGTTCGAGTCCCGGGTCGGGCTAATTCAAAATCGATATTGAGTTTTCTATTAAGATTTTCTCAATATTTGCCCGAAGTTGGGAAGTTGGTAGTGTGCTTCACCCCCGTGTCTCGGAGAGCACGTTAAGCCGTCGGTCCTGCGCCTGATCTCTCTCCGAACGTGTCGGATTCCCGTCCCATCGGACTATGAGAGTGAAGGAATAAAGAGTGCACTTGTGTACTATGCTTGCCAATCCGCAGTGGAGCAGCGTGGTGGGTCTATGCTCTAAAAACCCTCGCTCTTCGGGGTGAGGAGGCTTGTGCCAAGCAGTGGGACGTTAATGGGCTGCTACTTACTTTTTTTACTTTTATTAATGAAATAAAATTAAATGAAATGAATTTTTATTTGCTTGAACATGGGTACATAAGTTCGTCATACATATTAATATTTATTCCAACATATTCTGCTATTTCTAGCATGCAAATATTTCATAATTAAAATAACACATCTCAACGCACCATTATCATGTCTTTTTTTTTTTCAGAGTATACTTAGTCATTGCAATAGATATAAAATTAAATCATCTTAAAAGAATCCTTAAGAATGTCATTTTAAAAGAGTATTATTATTATTATTTAGTTTACCAAAAATTACAAATAAGAAGAAAAGATTTCAGTCAATACCTTAATTTTTACATTTTGTCATTTAAAAATTCATTAATATTATAATAACATTTTTCCATCAAAAATTTAAATAAATATTTTCTAAAAGCCGGGAAATCTAAATTATAGTGACATCGTGGTAAATGATTGTAAATGCGTATCGCCATACAATATACATTTTTACTATATAAGGCCAGACGTTGTTGTGGCATTACAATTCTGTTGCCATGCCTGGTTTGGAAATTTGGGTGATATTTAAGTTTGAAGTATTGAGGATTCTTTCTTACAAACAGGCAAATCTCGTAGATGTATAAGCATGGAAGTGGCAGTATATCTAATCTCTTGAAAAGAGGCTTGCAGCTATCCAAAAAGTGAGCATTGCATACGGATCTGATGCAGCGTTTTTGAGCTTTAAATGCCATATGTACATCTGTTGAGTTTCCCCAAATAATTAACCCATACCTTAATAAAGATGCGACATATCCATGATAGCCCAATAAGGATGCTTGAGCAGAAACTATTTGTCGAATGCGCCTCAAGGCATATACATACTTATCTAATTTCAAACAGAGTTTTTGTATGTGGGCTTTCCAATTACAATACCTATCAATTGTTATGCCTAAAAAAATGGTATCATTGACTTCCCGCACATGCATCTGTTTAAAGTTAATATTAAGATGATGCGGGTTACTTTTATACGTCTTAAATTGCATTATGCAGGTCTTAGAAATATTTACCGTTAAATTATTACTATCAAGCCATTCTATAACATTTTTTAAACTATTGTTTACTTCATTTTCCAAATTTTGTTTTTCTTTCGATTGAATTAGGATTGTAGTATCATCTGCAAAAAGTATACAATCATGGTTTATGTTTTCAGGGAGATCATTTATATAAGTGAGAAAGAGTAGAGGCCCTAGTATGCTACCCTGGGGTACACCTAATATGTTTTTCCTATAACTTGACCTGAACGTTATCTTTTCCCTTTCTGTGATCTTATAAATTTCGACGCATTGCTGTCTATCCGTAAGGTATGATTTGAACCAGTCATATGCTGGTCCTCTTACTCCATAGCGTTCTAGCTTACTGAGCAAGATGTTATGATCGACGAAATCAAAGGCCTTACTCATGTCAAGATATAGGGCCACCGGTCTAATGCCAATGTCAAGGCTTTCAGTAACTCTTTTAATCAAAGAAAAGCAAGCATGTGTTGTTGAACTATTTTTTCGGAAACCAAACTGTTTAGGTGTTAAAATTTTACATGAGGAAAGAAAAGCGTACAATTTATTAAACATTACTTTTTCCAAAATTTTTGACAATATTGGTATTAGTGTAACTGGTCTATAATTACTTATTTCAGATTTATCTCCTTTTTTGAATAATGGTTTAACTATTGACAGTTTAAGTTGAGAGGGAAATTTTCCTTGATTAAGAGACATATTTATAATATGACATAGTGGAGGCGCTAGCACTAGCGCAGCTTCTTTTAAAACTTTAGTGCTTATATTGTCGTAGCCCGTAGATAACGTATTCTTTAATGATTTTATGATTTTATAAATGTCGGATGAATTCAAAGGAGACAAAAATATGCTCTTAGAATTGAATGGAATTTTATCGTTGGAACAATATTTTATTTTATTACTAGTAGTTGTTAAATTAATATAGTAGTCATTAAAAATTTCACATATTGTTTTAGGATCTGTGTAAATAGTTTTGTTATATTAAATTTTTTGTAGATTGTTATTATTATTCTGTTTATATTCGAAGTTATTATTAATCAGTTGCCATGAAGATCAACATATATTTTTACCATTTTTCAATTTATTATAGTTTACAATGCGTTTAGCATTTGCAATACATCTTTTTAGAATTAAGGAATAACTACGATACTTAACTTTATTACTTCTTTTTATTTAATATTTTAGTTATTTAAATTTCTTGTAATTGATTTATTTCATTTAACTGTGACTGTATCGTGTGTGACTGAACTGGGTATTACCTGAGAAATATTATTATTATAAGTATGGTGTGTTTTTTGTCTATTAAGATTTTAGTTCCTGAAGAGCTAAAGTTCTTTATTATGAAAGTTGTATATAACTTTAAGCAAGCAATTCAAAGATGTTTTATTACATAACTTACTCAAACGTTCATACTTGTATGTTTCAAACTTGTTGAATAAGAAAATTTATAAAACGTGTTATAAGGCAAGTTGCGAAACAAAGTAAGAGTTTTATAGGATTCAATCTTAACACCGTTTATTTTTAATTCCTTTTAGAGTTGAATATAGGATTCAAAGATTATACGTTAAGAGAATGCTTTTGCAATAAAAACCTATTTCTATGCTGTTGTTTTACATAACATATCCTGTGTAGTTTTTGTGTGCAAAAATTAATCTATCTATAATATCCAACCTCAAAATCGAGTTTATGCCAGTTTTACAAGTAGACAGTTCCAAGCATCAGTTTTATGAAGTATTATCTGTCTTGTTACAGTTATGTAACTGTGACTATGTAGTATTTAATAGGAATATAAGAACCACCCCGTCCGTGTACTTTAAAATTGGGAGAAGTTATCGTCAAGATAAAATGAAATTCTTCAGTGTGGATACTCCGCCCTCTTCAAGGTCTTCTATTGGATCAATATGTAACCTTGCGGCAGATGTCGCTTAGAAGACATAATGTAGAAAAGTAAATATTTAATAAAGTTTTCCCAATAAACTTCAGTTTAATAGGCCGAAGTTTTTCACTTGGTAAAACTCTCTTAATTTGTATTCCGAGCGCCAACTAACCTCTCAAACTTTTATAAGATAAAATGTCATTGATTAAGTATAGGCAGAAACAAATCAATATTCGCTATTATACATACAATAGACATTATTTTCCATTAGGGCAGTATCCATATTTAGACACATGAAAAAATTCAATGTAAAATAATATAGCTGTATTAACAAAATGTTTTATATGAAAAATAAACAGATCTATGAGTTTGTGTCTTTATTTCTCTGGAAATGATTTTCGTTAGAAACATTAATCCAGTTATTATTTATTGTGCGTTATTCCAAATCAAAAGTTTCCCTTCTAAATTATTGAAAAGTATTATTTTTCAAGCAATTTTTTTCAATATAGCTATAATAATGAATAATGATTTGAATTCAGTTATAGACGCACGTTTTGTGTACTGATAGCTATGAGCTTACTGATTTGAAAAATACCTCCAATCATGAGGGATGTTATCTTTAACTGTAAGTAATATCTCTCTAAATCAAATAGGTCAAATACATTAATAAAAACCGTAATTCAAAGTCTTACTACCTCTATAAAATGTAGATTCAGGAGCGACAAACAGGACGAAATAGCTTATTTCAGCCGGGATTCGACTCACAATGAGTCACAAGGTCGCGGAACGAATCAATAACGGGCATTTCCGGACTGACGTTATATCTCAATTTATGCTTTGCACCTCAAAGAGAAGGATTTTTATATAAAAATAATATCTTACTTCGTTTTGTTTTCCATTAAAACTTCAAAATGAACGTAATTAATAGAAAGGCATACATAACCTCTTCCTTTAGTTACCGTCTAAATCGTGAAAGGAATCAATGGTACATTTCAAGTAAATAGGATTTTAAGTACAGGGGATCTCGTCATGAGTAAACGATCTTTTTATATAGATTCTCAAGATATTGATAAAATGTCAAATTAACTGTTGTCAATGTTTAAATATACTAAATATTACAATAAAAAAGGTAAGTAGCAGTCCATTAACGTCCCACAGCTGGGCACAGGCCTCCTCACTCATATGAGAGAGGGTTATTAGTGCACAGACCCACCACAAGTGCACTCTGTATTCCTTTACTCTCATAGTCCAATGTCACGATAATCCGACACGATCGGAGAGAGATCAGGCGCAGGACCGACGGCTTAACGTGCTCTCCGAGGCACGGGGGTGGTTCACACCGCCAATTTTTTTCCAACTTCGGGCAAATATTGAGAAAATCTTAGTAGAAAACTCAATATCGATTTGGAATTGGCCCGACCCTGGACTCGAACCCAGGACCTCATATCTGTAGTCGAACATGCTAACCACTAGACCAATGAAGGAGTCTCAATATTACAATAAAGTATACCTAAATTAGTATGCCATTGCCATCATGCCATCCAAGTTTTATTCAAAGATAAAATAGTGATTGATTTATTTTATTATTTTTCTGAACGTTATGTAAGGAATGAACGATTGTAATGGATGTGACATGATTAGCTCATATTTCAGTCCGAGCTTACAATACGTTACAAGGTCGCGCAACGGATCAATACTGGACATTTCCACGCTCTGACTTATGCTTATACGAAAACTATGAACACACTTTTCATTTTAAAAGAGATTGGCAATCATAAGTACTGCCGATTAAAGTGAAAACATATACGTAAGACTATTAATAATTATTTTTATGAAGTGAAACTTCTTTAGGCGCATGAGGGTAAATTTTTTTACGGATGAAACGCGTGATTAGCGTCACGAAAAATGCAGCGTTTTTTACTGAAACCCGTTTGAAGGTTAGGTAGTTTAAATATTTACAAATAACATGTGGCATTTTAATTTGCCACACGTCATTTAAAAATATAATATACTATTTTATAATATAATAATTTTATAAATATTTTTCATAAAATATGAAATAAAAATATTTCATAATATCACTTTACAAAATTTAGATTTTAAAAATAGAATTTCTACAGTAATAAAATTAATTATTAAAATAATGATTTTGTATAGATTTAAATTAAGGTAAGGTATTTTTACTATTTAAAAAACAACACTAGGTATTTTAATTTAATATTCATCATCTGAGATTTTACTATATTTTTTTTAAACCTTATAAAATAAATTTATTCTAATAATTCTCTATTATTAGTTTTATTCATTAAGTTAAAAAAGAATTTCATTTTCAGATCGTAATGCCAAATATTATATTGCAAGAGCGTGAGATACGTAAGTATTTCAGAAAAAAATTATAAAAATTTAATTTATAATTTGTATTAATATTCGACACTTATTTTAATGACATTAAAATTCCTAACATATCTTTCTTTTCCCTCCCTCTAAGTCTCGGAAATTTAAGGTTTTTGATTTGTATAAATATAAACAATACTTCAAAATTAGTTTGCCAAAAAAGTTTCACTTCTGACTTGCGTGCTCTGTACGGATGCACTTTTAATTAATTATTCTTTTTTTCTTTTAAGTTACGTTACTAATAATTTAGCTCCTTATTAGCAATATGTCGTTTCGTTTCCAATGCGTCGAGATATACATAACGGAGTACTAAAGAGAGCAGTCAACCGCTGAACGCGCCAGGATCAATACTCGGTAAGTCCCCAAGCGATCATTATCGAGGAATATCCTTCGTTAGCCTATCAAGGACATACATAGTTCTAAAAGTTTTACCTTAGTTACAATTACATGAACAGACACTTTGAAAATTGCTATTGCATCTCTACTTTTTTGCGATTTATTTTACTAAAAATTGTAATATAACTTAAGAAATAAACTGCCTCATTGGTCTAGTCGTTAGCATGTTCGACTACAGACATGAGGTCCTGGGTTCGAGTCCCGGGTCGGGCCAATTCAAAAATCAATATTGAGTTTTCTATTAAGATTTTCTCAATATTTCCCCGAAGTTGGGAAGTTGTCGGTGTGATCCACCCTCGTGCCTCGGAGAGCACGTTAAGCCGTCAGTCCTGCGCCTGATCTCTCTCCGGTCGTGTCGGATTCCCGTCACATCGGACTATGAGACTGAAGGAATAGAGAGTGCACTTGTGTACTATGACTGCCAATATGCACTGGAGCAGCGTGGTGGGTCTATGCTCTAAAAACCCTCGCTCCTCGGAGTGAGGAGGCCTGTGCTCAGCAGTGGGACGTTAATGTTCTTAATTTCGTTCAAAAGTGTATGCGTTTCTATAACAAACTCCTTATTAAAATTTCAATCTTTTATTAAAGGAAAAATAATTGAGACGATAGAAAACGTGACAGTAAATAAAATGCTCTAATCGAAATAGAGTAAATTAAAAATATATATTGTAATGATGGTGTAAATAAAAAGGACTCAACTAAGTTTATTGTGGGTTCTTAGGATAGGGCGTAAAGGAACCCTCGTTACTTTAGATTATTCGTCGTCTTAAATTGAAATAATATATGGAACAACCAATTTTTGACGATTCAAAAGTGGTGTAAAATATTACTTAAATAAAGAATTTTTGAATTTAAATAAGGATTGATTACAAACTAACGGTATACTTACAAAAAGTTATTCATCGTAACGTTTTTATTTTCTGCAAAATGTTACAGACAATGATTACTTAATACACATATACGCGTACTATATATGAAATTAATAGATTATTAATTACACAATAAACTACCATACATATCTTGGTAAATAAAACATGAATACACCTTAAAACTACATTTTCACTGAGCGACATAGGTTATATTAGTTTCTCAAAAAAATAGGATCCTTATAAAAATGCCTTGATACAATCCAAGGTATGAGAAAATTAGTCACATAAAATCTGTCATCGCGTGCGCTGCGGGAACTATTGATGATAGAACATAAAAATGTTCTACAATATTATAGAAGGTATTATTATCTACAAAAAAGTCCGCAATACCCATATGCCCAACTACTGTAGTAAATACAATTATCTAAATTCGCGCCACCGGGGATCGAACTCGGGTCCTAGACTAGCAAAGCTAATACTCGCACCACTGTGCCAGCGAGGTTGCCGAGTATGCATATGTATGTTGATGTAAATTTTTTCACCCAATGTCCAACTACTGTAGTTGTGCCAATATAACTACTTTTTTACTTTTTAAAAGTTAATAAAAGTGCTGACAATAACCAAACCATATTATTCATACCTCTGTATTAATCCTTATCCTATTAAATGATACGTTTCAATACCTGTAAAATACTTTTGAAATTATTAAAATCGAACATTCTATTCAAAATTAAAAATGTCAATCTAAGAAAATAAGTTCGACTTAGTAGAGTTTCCATTGCCACAAGATTGGTATCTACGTGGGTGAAACCGCGGGGCATTGCTTGTAAATTAATAAAATTCGACCTGCTGCGTTCCTAAATATAATTGACAAAATGTAGAAATGTTTTTCAAAGGACTTAAAACATGTATATCGTTATAACAACACGATCTTTGCTAATTTGCTTCAGGCAGTCGAGTTCGCTCAATATTGCCTCCTTACCCCTCCATCTAAATTCAGGGAGGGTGGGATGACAATAGATGACTATTAAGTCACTTAGTAAACTGACGTCTTGCCCTGCGAGGAAGTTTAATTGTACCGCAATCTTTGAGAATTAACACAACCCGGGCTTGTAGCTTCTATTCTTGGCTGAGGTCTTATTAAGTATTAAGTTATCTTGTAATTTTATTAGGAACTCTGTTATAACATTGTTCTACGCTATTTTAAATACAATATTGATTACATCTATATTAGATAACCTATTTTGCACGTTGTCTGTGTATATTTGTACGGCAATTGAAAATGACCTTTCGTCAATAGTTTCCGCAGAGCATACGATAACAGATTTTTTTGTTTCACACCATGGGTTACATTAATGCATATTTCTTAGGGATCACTATTTTTTTTTGGAAAGTAATATAGCCTATGTCGCTTAGTGAAAACGCAGCTTTCTAACGGTAAAAACATTTTTGAAATCGGTCCAGTAGTTTTTGTGAGAAAACGTTACAAACATACATACATACAATAAAAACAAATGTTTCCTCTTTATAATATTAGTTTCGATTAGATTAAAGTATATTAAAATTAAATATTATATTGAATTATCACCTTTTTTTTTCACTTCCTACTAATAGTTCACACTCTCTCTACATATATATTATATATATTGTTCAAATTTTCAACTGTTAATCAAATACTTTTTATCCAATCAAGTTCAAATACATTTATTAAACTTTTAGTAGATGACACTTGGTATTAAAACAGTTAGTTCATATATTAATTAATTATTTCATTTAAATAGCTAATAATTTTTTCATTCATTTATCGAGCATGACACATTTATAATGAAAATTGAGTTATTTTGTTATTTTCTTTTTGTGTTAAACTTTTTGGTTTTTATTTTTAATTGCCTTATATATAGATTGTATTTTATATAAAATAACTATTGTAATTTTCTAATATATTATAGCTATGTACGAGTATATGTTAGTAATTAGTGGAAACTTGATTGATTTTTGTGTATTTAGTTGTAATGTACTTTTTAAGTTATTAATAATTGTTTGTTTCCCAAATAATAAATAAATAAGTAACGTAACTTTTTACATTCACTATGATTCATTATGATTTACATACACATTAATTATGAATGTAAGATATTCATGCTAGTTGGTGCTAGTAGCTGTAAACTTTTATTACCTGCTATTCTAATCAAGTTTATAAGTAAGGAAATAATTACGTAAATATATCTGTTTCTACATTTTTCCTTACTACTAATAATATTTTGTCATTTATGATCAAACGCCATTAAAGTGTGCGAACTTACCTATATTTGTGAAGTCGTTTATCATTGTCCATCTTCCACCTCGCCGCAACTTCCTATGCCGATCTTGTGTGGCACTTTTAATTTGTACACACACACAACACAACACCAATGGTTCTAATTACTTATTAATTCTACTATTTACTGTTCAGTTCCCATGACTAAGTTACTAGATATATACGGAACAAGTGAGGTTATTCACAATGCATGAGTAGGTTAAAAACACATATTCGTCGTATTTAAATAAGAAATTCAAACGATTTTTAATATTGCGAGGAATAAACCTACCTAAGTAATAGTGCGAGTGCTCGCTTTGCTAGCAAAAGTCCCGGGTTCAATAACACGTGGATAATTTTGTCTTAACATGGATGTATTATTTGGAAATAATATAATTTTCGTTCATAGACCATCAATTATGGTTTTCGTTGTTAACTTCAGTATATAATTTCAGCACAAATATTGAACAAATATCCTGATATATAACATGATGACCGTTTCATCGTCGCTTCAACCGATAGACGTCCACTGCTGGACATAGCTCTCACGAAATGATGCCCACAAGGCCCAATCTTGTGCCGCCTGGCTCCAGCGGCTACCGGCGACCCTCCTTATATCGTCGGTCCACCTTGTGAAGGGTCTCCCGACACTGCGTCGTCCGGCGCGGGGCGCCGTTCCAGCACCTTCGGGCCCTAACGTCCATCAGTTTGTCGGACTATGTGCCCCACCCATTACCACTTCAGGTTTGCGATTCTTAGGGCTATGTCGGTGACTATGGTTCTGCTACCAATCACATTTATTCTGACATGATCGCGTAGAGAAACTCCAAGCATACCCCTGTCCATCGCACGCTAAGTGATTTTGAGCTTTCGAATAAGGTCTATAGTCAGCGACCACGTTTCCGATCCGTAGGTAAGCACTGGCAACACGCACTGTTCGAAGACTTTAGTCTTCAGGCACTGAAGGATATTGGACGAAAAGGTCTTCTGGAATTTCCCGAACGCTGCCTAACTGAGTTGGATTCGGCGGTTGACCTCTTTCTCGAAATTGGACCTACCTAGCTGGGCTATGTGTCCCAGGTATGTATACTCGTCAACAATTTCGAGTGTCGAGTTCTCAACGATGACTGGGTGGAGCAGAACTTGGATATTCGACATAAATTTTGTCTTATCCATGTTCATTTTTAGGCCCACCTGTCGAGAGGCTCTGCTGAGATCATCGAGCATTGCATTGAGATCTTCCAGAATTTCTGCCATAATGACCACGTCGTCGGCAAACCATAGATGAGTGATGTACTCGCCATTGATGTTGCATAAAAAGAGCCAAAAAAAATATTCCAGATTAGTTCGCATGTAGTACGGTAATTTTAAAATTAAGGCACAGCCTTTTAGTTTTTTTTTACAGATATTTTAGTAAATAACTGGGTCGCCGTAATGAGTCGTTCGTGGAGTGGAGGACCGCTGTTTTTAAATAACAAATTGGCCGTAAGTGTATGTTCGGTTTAATGAACACACCAAACGAACAAAGTGAAAACTTGGAAGCCTAAATGTCAAGATATCTATTCTAACGCTTATACTTGTTCTTTTTACCCGTAACGTCTATGGAATATAATATAAAATATAACTATGCAAATGATAAATAATTAGAATTCAGGGTTAATTTTTTAAGATGGTGGCAATGTCTAAATCAGGTGAAAGGTCTAAATCAACTTCTTTGAGTGAAATTGAAGGTGACAAAAAATTCTTACAAGAATATAATGACCGCTTTTCTGGTGAAAATAGAATTATGTATTTTCACCAGAAATCAGGTTTTAGATTCCTTTGAACATTTTTCCCCGATTTTTATATTTTCAGAGGCAATCCGTTTACACTAATGAAAAATGGCCCTATATACTTGATATACAGTTGATATTGTCTTTGTATTATATATTGTTTAAATCATAACTAAAGACATTCTAAAATAAATTTAATTAGTGTACAGGTTTAGTAATGTTGTTTAAAAAAAGGAAGTATCAGCCCATTAACGAACCACTGCTGGGCACAGGGTCCCTCACTTATAGAAGAGAGGGTTTTTAGAGCATAGACCCACTACGCTTCTCCACTGCGGATTGGCAGGTATAGTACACAAGTGCAAAGCACAAGTGCAAGTACTAAAGTACTAGGTACTGGAATCCGACACGTCGGAAGAGAAATCTGGCACGGAGGTAGAGTATACCGCCCTATTTCAGGCAAATGTTGGAAAAAGTCTTTGACTGAACGTTGAATTTCTTGCCGGTTTTTCTCAGCGGATTCAACTTTCCGAATCCGTGGTAGATGTATTACCAACAGACAGACTACTGACCATTCAAAAGTGCTTTTTGAGCGTACTTGAATAAAGAATATTTCATTGAATAATAATTTAAAAAAGGGATTAGGAGATCCTGAATAAAAAATCCTTATGGTTACAGCCTCTTCCTGATTTCAATATATAAGATATAATCACATCGACAATTTTGTCCTTTATAGTGAACAATAAGTAGAAGGCTTCTTAATTTCTCTGCATATGAATGATGCGTGGTTGTTGCATTAAGTATCCAAAGCCTAACAAATACACAAAAGCGCTGGAATATCTGCAACATGTTATATATCTATTCTTATTTATGTTTAACTCGTAATAATGCAATGCACCCTTTTACCCCCTAGGACAAATAATTAAACTTCCGATGTCTGCAACGGAAATGCAGTTTTGTAATGACTCATTCTTTCAGCGGTAGGGTGTTCTTTTTGATCTTTCTGTTGTAACTAAATTGGGATATTAAATATAATATTAATTGGATTATGGGTTATTTAAAGGGGTCGGCAAACATTCTGCAAATACCGGTAACATTTTTGTACAAAACTATATTATAACATCGTGTTATCTTTTCGCTTTATTGGAACCCTGAAAGACTAAGTGTTTCACTTTTGGATATATCTTTAACAACAAAAAAATTGAGAACGTTAATCAATCCTCATTAATTGAGCCACAGTCCTCGTTTACTGTTTAAAGTATTTTTGTTTCTGAACTATATTATCATTTATCATTGATATTTCGTTTAATCGACTTTCATACGTTGGTTAAGTGGATAAACGTTAACTATCATACAGAATGTACGTATAACAATACTGTACTTTTAGGACTTCTTTATATATATTTGGTTACTGTGTTAATTTGCATACGTACAACTTCAAAATGTGAGCGAATACTTAGAATAATGGATCGAAATAATGAACGCCATTCCTCTTCCAGTTTAGGTGGGCGTAAGTACCTTTACTTGAAGTAAACTAATAAATCTTACCACCTACGCTAAAGAAACAATATGAACAATTTACTGAAATGGCTGAACAGCTATTACTTGTCATTTTGCAAGGATTTTATATTAAAATATGCGGAAGATTTTAATAGCTGTTACAATAAAATTATTAATTTATTTATCACTAATACATTTTTATATTCCAGTTTTTTTTTCAGTAAATGAATGATGAATTTACTCTAAAAACTATCGTAATGCCTTTCGATAATAGTGTAATTATTTGTACCTTTGATGTCCATGCAAATATTCATGTCTTTTTTCATAATTTTAGGGGTTGAATGTTGAAGAATTTGTGGAATTAAAATACTCTACCTACTAACCGCGTGATATCCTTCTATATTTTATACAATCCGTAGCAATTGGGATTGTGCCTAAAGATTCCTTCAATCAGATTTCTAATAATAATGCAATATTAAAACATCCTAAATTATTCGAAATGTCGACTAAACAAATTGAATTTAAAGGCCTATCAACAACGAGTACACTGGATCGACACCAAACTATTATTAGTTGGAAATCGCTATTGGTTTAAAGATTTTTTCTGTTAAAGGAATGGAAACAGAAAGGATTGCATTACATATAGAAGCGGTTTCTTTAAAATTTGAGCGATATCATCTTATTTAAAATATCTACGGGAATGTTTACTTTATTTTCAATGATAAAGCACTTTCTGAACTTGTAAAGAACTAACCAAATGGCAAATAAATAACTTTGTAACTTTACTTTTTCAAGAATTATAATCCGTGCTACTCTGATTTTCAGTTTGATTATTTCATCACATATAAATAAAAAAAGTGTACATAACTTAAAGTAAATTAATACTTAGGAAGAAACGTGCTTATTCACTTGAAGCACCCTTCGAAACGGCACGCGCGTCCCAAATGTGTAAAAGTAGAACATATGTGGTAAGTAAAGCCTCCCCTTACCTTCAAACTTCGCACAGACGTGACTTTTATATCTAAGTATTATTTGCTGTATACCTATATATCTTAATGTACTCTATTGAATAGATTTTGACTATACAACCGCGTTTAAGCTGGCTTTTTATCTTATACACTGTACATATTATACCTGATGCGTGTTTCAGGCATGATTATTTTAAAAACAAAGATATTAGGTATACGTATTACTTATATAAATATTTAGTTAATTCCTACATATTTGTTGGTATTTTATATGCGAATAAATGAATAATTAATCAATATTTATAGATTTCAGTGTTCTTTTTTATTACGAATACGAATGAAATTGCCTATCGCGAAATTTTATTCAAATATTCTTTAACGAGAAACATGTTCAGACATTCATTTGAATACGGTACGGCAGAAAATCCCACAAGATAAAACATGCCCTTTGGAATAAGGTCAATGAAGATGTTTCGTTCTGCGGGCAAAACAACGATGTTATTTCTCTTTAAATTTTAGGTATGCGTCGTGGGATTTCTTGTTCGGGTTAACAACTTTTTTGCTCAAGAAATTTAGGAATTTATTTATATCAAACGGACATTAAATCGCATATTAGCAGATTTGCATGATTAATAACATTGCTTAGCTGTTATCCGAGTCTAATTATAGACACTCACGATCCGGCTGGAATGAGTAGAATTTATTTTAAATATTCCCGAACGCCGCAAAAACGATGTACTCGCGGCAAGAGCTGCGGCGCAACTGGCTGTGGACAGACGAGACTAGGAGCCGCCAAACCCCATTCTCCACCTTCGCAATGTAATGTGGCGCCCAACTTGGGGTGCAAAGCTGCCTTTACACTTCCTACTTGCGAATCTATAATAAACGGACAAAACCATCTGAATACATTTCAGTTTGAATTAGACTTTAAAATTCTTTTAGGGCCATTGAATACTGCATTTTATGTCTTGTTTAAAATATTTAACTTCCCTGTTATCATTTGTTATGATTAAGTCATAAGTGAGGGTACATACATTGTGTGTGACAAAATTTATAGATGTGATCATGGTAATTCACAACTTACCAAAGGAAACTTCTCATTTGGCTCAGTGCAACACTAGTTTATATTTTCAAGATATATCTTTCTTTCAGGGCATAATACTTGAAAAATAAAATATGATAAGTTTATTTCTATAGTTTTTGAAATTAATTCGTAATACCCAAGTGAACGTATATAATTTAAAACTATTATGACTCTTCTTTTATGAAAATACACGGTACAAAATAGTATTTTTTAAGGGAAACTTGTTTTTACATGACGATGTATGACGATATTTTTTTCATCCATCTATAATTAGTAGAATAGCCCAGGCCACTTTGAAGGCGTCCATGGTTCGCATCACCTAACCTTGTAGCTTTGATATTCTCACTCATGCGTGCAAATTAAAAAAAAAACGCTAGGTATATAGGAACTTCTGAAAAAAAAAATTATATATGTGTCGTATAAAACAGTGAACATTCTGGAATAAGGTCATCTCTCATCTTCATGAACCAATACGCTAAGGATTCAACGACAAAAAATATGTGTTTAAAAAGTTTAATGAACTAATTTGAATTTGTAAAGGATTTCAATATCTTATTTTATCGGCCCAATCAATAAATGTGTGGCCGTCCTAACCCACCCACCGACAGTGCGACGCTATCACAATAATAGCTGTGAAAATATTGCAGGTAGATGCGTAGTTTGCTTTCTCCTGATCTCATACTTTTACGACGTGACTATCCCTGAGGAGTTATTGAGCGCGCTATCTGGAGTATATTAATGCGGTTGATATTTTTGCAATACAGCTGAATAACGCGAAAAATCTCTCGTGGCTTGAGCGATTAGCCACAATGATGTGGAATTCTGTACTCTTTAAACTAAATGTATTAATGATTTTTCTAATTTAGCAATTAGAAAAATGGTCTTGTTTTTACATAACTTTTTTAATAAATACAGATTATAACTCTTGATTACAAATTTGTAAATATAACAAAACGGGTTAGACTAGTTGTCACATTAACAGAAATACGGGATTTAAAAAAATGATGTCATACACGATTTTTATTCGTAGAAAATAAAAAATTGAAACTTCTAATGTACCTAAATAAATAAATTTTGGCTTTATGATACATAATTTGCCTTTCAGACAATTTATAGCTTTTTGATGAAGCGCTGTACGTAACGTACTACAAAAATAATTAAGGTTAGCAAAAATTTATGTTATTACTATCAGGTTTTCAGTTTTATCTTTTTGAAATGAAACTTCTTTAGGGTATGAGGGTAATTTTATTACGGATGAAATGCGTGATTGGCGTCAGCGTTGCGAAGATGTGCAGCGTTTTTCATGTTAATTCGTTTGAAGGTTAGGTATTTTTAATATTTACAAATAACATGTGGCATTTTAATTTACCACTCGTCATTTTATATATTATTTTTCATAAAATATAAATCAAAAATACGTCATAAATACTCTTTTCTAAAGTTTAAATTCAAAAACAAAATTTAATTAATAATTTATATTATTGACAAAAATACGTGACGTTTTTAATAACAATGTCATTTGAGATTTCAATAAATTGTTTGTTTGAATTTTCGACACTTAATATTTTAATGCCAACTAAATTCATTAAATTCCTAAAATATCTTCCTTTTTCCCTCCAAGTCTCGGAAATCTAAAGATTTAGTTTTTTATAAATATAAACAAGACTTAATAATTAGTTTGACAAAGAAGTTTCACTTCTGACATGTTTACTTTGTACGCACGCATTTTTATTTGTTCCAAAAAGCGATATCTGGGTGGTATACCTTTGCATATTACAATATAGTCTCAGAGGGCTAGCTTTAGCTGGATCTTTATACATTTATATTATATTTTTGTTCAAGTCTGAATCTGAATTCCTCCTAAACAGCTGGACAGATGTTGGAGATATTATTTTTATATTCAGGTGGATTCGAGAATGTTTTAGATTGACATTCGAACCGTTATTTCCTTATATTTGCAACTATGTTATTTACGTATACGTTGGGATAATCCTTTTCCAATAGTTTCATTGTCACTTATCATAATGACACAAACCTGGGTTAAAATCTTAACATTAAACAAAATAAAAAGAACAAAACAAAATTTAATATTTATTTCGAAATCAATAAACAAACACAAAGAAACATAATACCGCTGTCAGATAACTAAAACGCCGTTAACACATGTTTTGCTAATTTATTTGTCAATAGTTCCTAAGTATAAACGGTCAGTTTGCATTTAGACATTTGTAATTTTAATTATTATATCACGCCATTAGAATCAACCTAGATAAAATATCTAGCTATAAAAACATATTATTAGTACATAAGGTAGGGGCAGAAATAGATAATTTATATAATAAAAATAAAAATTAAAAAATCATTCATAATTTCATGAATTGTTTGCATAAATAGATCCAAACTCATTTTCTTATCTAAGGCAACTAAACCACTGTAAACCAGTACAAAATTTATAACTGAACAATCTTCTGTACTAATAAAATGTTTTTTAAGTATTTTGTTTTAATAGCTATTTAAAAAAAAAAACGATAAACGTGAGTTGATGGTTATCGATTTTTGTAATTCTGTCAATTATATCACTGTGTAATATCATCAAAATGACAAAAACGTGAACATGTCTAAAATGCAAGTTGACTGTTTATAATTAACGTCTGTCAAAATATCTCATTGGTTTTAATATGGAAATTGAAATGTTTATATTGATCGGATATTTTAACATATCTGCTTGTAATTCGAAACCTTGTTTAAGCACCAATTGCATTTTAGAGATCAAACGGCAGTACAAAAAACTGTAACATAATTTTTACTACATAATAATAAAAATTTGCGCGTCAGGTACGTCAGGTATATATATTCAAGTCTTTCATTTCTTATCTCCTAAGCTGCGTGATTTTGTCATAGATTCATTTATATAATTAAATTTGTTTATTTTTTATCACATATCATGAGTACATCTATATTATTGGCTCAATAAAAGTCTACTATCACGACATTAGTCAAATATCTTTAGGTCTACAAATTATCGCTTAAAAAATTAATTAATAAGACACATCAATGATTCCGCGAGAGCAAAACAAGCCTACCCAATAAAAAAAAACTTTTTGTGATACATGTAAATCGGTCTAATATTGTCAATTATTATTTGATGTTAGTGAAAATATTTTTTCCTAAATTTAATAAAAGTTGGTCGTTTAAAATTAAATGCAAAATATTTACAAAAGAAAAATTAATAAATAGGCATTGTATAAATGTTGATGTTTTAAAACAAATATTTAATAAATTTTTATATAAATGCTCATAATTCCATCATTTCTCACAGTATGTTCATGTATTGAAATGTATTGGAAGCACTTACAGCCATATAACTATAAATACAACTGATTACTTTTATGAAGTGATAAATATTTGGTCTTATAAGAAAAACAATCTTTTGCAAAAATCAAAAATCGGGAATTGAAGTTTATCTAGAATTCATTGTCATATATTATCACATTCAAGAAATATCAATCCCCTTTACTTTATACGTAGGCTTTTATAAACAAAAAAAGTAAAATTAATATTTTGTGTCGTTGGACAGAACTCAAAGCGATTACACCGAACTGAAACAAAAATAATGGAAAAGAATTGAAAAAAATGTACATATGTATATAAAACATTCAAATAATAGACACATTGCTGCGTTGAAAGTATAATGCTAGAATTCAAAATGAATTATACTAGATTGAAGTTATTTTACAGGAGAGACTTTTGAAATGTAACACTGTCGAAATCAACTATAGTTGACACATTATGAACTGAGGCTTCGGATCACAAATCATATTTATCTGTCTGTTTCGCTCGCACCTATAGGTCTCATAGAGAGGTGTAGTGATGTAGGTAAGAATTGTAGAGGTGCATATCGATAAACGTATAAGTATGATCGATATGCTAAATTATGTTAAGTATTTATAGGAATAATTTTTCTCTATCTGAAAATAAAAGTTTTTAATTCGTAAGATAAAATGTTTGTTTCGACGTATTCATAGAGAAACTGTATAAAATGTAACGTGGTCCTAAAAAGGCCCCATTTTCTAGGGATATTTCATAATTCTTCAAAAATCCTCAGCCGTATACTCCCCATCCGTGTCATCTTATTGTAAGCTAATTATTAGAGGTGGTGCTTTACATAAAGAAAGCAACTCTTACTAGTAACGACCAATCAGCAGTAAGAGAGCTGATGAAGGTCACGATGACGTATCGACCCCGCGTGCGCAGGTATCCAAGTATCGATAACGGGTTGCATTGAGTGCACATTCCTACTGTCAGTGTCATTATAACGACTTAATGACATATTGTGGTATCAGACTAGTGTTTGTTAATTGTTTTTTTATTGCTGACAGGTTAGCGTGAGAGATGGAGATGTTACAGTCTAAGACGGCAGTGTGCTTATCTGGTACCAGATAATTTACCTCTTATGGTTTCTACAAAGCATTGTAACGGAACGCAATCTTTTCGCTTAGAGGCACGTCTCTGCCTTTGTTGGTAGGGCTGTGGTGGTAGTAAATAACTACGCCCAAAACCCCCCACCAGAGAATACAATTTTCTAACTTCGCATTATCGAAGATCAAACCCAGGACCTCTGCTGCTACTATAATTTGAAGGATTTCTTGGACGATAACAAAGCACTGGAGTGAATGAATTGCTCTATTCGAAAAAAAGTAAATGATGGTGCTAAAAAAAGGACACCCGACTGAGTTTGTTGTGGGCTCTCAGATAGGGTGCGGAGGAACCCTCCTAACTTTAGATTGTAAGTCGTTTTTAATACCATCATTCGTACTTTCGAATTAATGTGTGGATGAACCTGTATTTGACAATTCAAAAGGCGATAACGACTTATTTGAATATAAAATTTATTGTTGCCTTACTAAAGCAGCGACATATAAATTCATATGTATGCGTAGCTCATAGATATAAATGGATTAGCCTCACCTCGGTTTAACGTTCTTGTAGGGTCGTGCGTTCCTGTACACGTTCCCTCCCTGGGACACCAGAGTCCCCCGGGAACTTGTGGGACTCACAGCGGTATGGAGGGACTGAAGCGATCCCGACGAAATAGATATCAGAGACTGACGACGGTCAAGCGCTTCGCGTTCTTCGTTTGTAAGAGTCCTGTCACCTAAGACAAATTTTTCAAGGCAAAATATAATAGTTAGTGTGTTCTCGAAATGTGGAGAATACTGTATGGGATCGAATTTTATTCAGTCCAAAAGTTCTGTCACATACACACGTAAAGAATATGTGTGTGTGTGTGTGTGTGTGTGTGTGTGTGTGTGTGTGTGTGTGTGCGCGCGTGCGATTTATCTATGTAGTACGTACAACATAATCAAACGCCAAGGTTAAGTTTTTCTGGTATTGCTTACCATCGCCGTCTACACTTCCAATAGGAGTTCTTCTGGTCAGGTCGGGACTGCTGCCCCATGGACTGAGGGCTCCTAATGGACTAGACAGTCCCGCTGTCACTAGCGTGTCGTCATCAGAATCTTTAAAAAATAACAGTAGTAGTAATACTAGAGAGACTAGAGATATTTCGACAAATGGGCTATAAAACACTAAATTAAATTTTTCAATTCAAACTAAAAGTTACTAAGATTAACTAAGCTAAAGAACAACTCTCTTATCTTTATTATATTAATATACAAATATGGGTTTATATCTCGAAATAAAATATCACTGCATATTATTTACTTTTGGAAACGTCCCGAACAAAGATGACATGAGACATACCTTCGCAAACATCGTAGAAATTTTCTTTCGAGTCGTTATTCGATTGGGAAGATTTCTTTTTTCTCTTGCTCTGTAAATGGTTATCACTTTTAGGATACACGAAGAAATGTAAACAGGGCTTAAAATAGATAGTTAAAACTTAAAGCCTAGTCTCCAATAAGTGAGGAGGCCTGAGGCATGAGGTGCCCAGCAGTGGGACAGAATGAGATTTTTTAGACGTAATGAGCCGGTATTACTACTTACCTTAGTAAGTTCTTCCGCTACGGACATCTCGAGAGCGTGGTGTGTCCGCGCCAGAGCTGCCAAAGCTTCTTCTAACACTCTATTTCTCTCTATCTATATAAATTAACATTACTTAATACTTAATACTAACTTACATAATCTTACTTAATATTACTAATAAGTATTTATTCAGTAATAACAAAAACTAAAATATGCAAAAAAATGGAATTTAACGTCTACTCGTTTTGTAAATGAATCAATGCATTGTTGAAGTGAAACTTCTTTAGGTACATGGGAGTAAAGTTTTAATGAATGTATAAATATAGACAAGACTTAAAAATTAGTTTGCTAAAGAATTTTCCCTTCTGACTTGTGTACTTTGCACACACCCACTTTTTATTATTATCTCCACATTACGACATTAAATATATTACATAAATTTTGCTAACAAATTAAAATATAAATTATGGTCCTGTCTATAAAGTGAAGACTGGGGCCTGAACTACATTAAACCTGAGTCTCAGGTCACCACGACCATTCCTGGTGTGTAACATTTGGTATTGTTCTTGTATTTGTAATATTAAATATAATGAAAATTATATTAGATATATATAAATACAAAGAAACGTATGTGTTTTTTTTATGAATATGAGTAAGAGATTCAGTAACCATTTAACGGATTTTACTGTATGCGGGTCAAAAATGCTACGTTAGACCCCAGTGGAGCGCATGCGTCTAATTCATTCCTTCCAGTAACTTAACAAAATTTATCGAAGTGTAAAAGGCAGATTAAAACACGAGACGTTAAATTTTTAGTTATTGATTGGAAAGTAAACTACGAAAGGTCGAATTTTTCATCCTAGTGTAAATAAAAAACGTATGTCGAAACACCATCGAAGACAAGTAAGACATTCTCACCCGCCATTTTAAGAAAACTTGTTGGAGATATATTATTTTTCGAATTTTAAGTAAAAATTCAATACCTGTGTTGCAAGGGCTTGTTTGTCTCTGTCGCGCGTTTGTGTCACCAGCGCGGCGCAATGGCGAAGAGCTGCCAACGCCTCTTGTCCGGACCCACATACATGTTGAAATCTCTAACAAACAATCGAAATTTTGAGATATTTTTTAACTAATCAAACAATACAAAAAAAAAACAAAAATAAATTCCCACCTAAAACTGAAGGACCTTATATTAAAGATGCTAAATAAAAACTAACTATTTCGCGATTTCATATTTAGAACTTCGCTTTCGTATTGTATTTGTTATAAAAATTAAATCAATTCATCATTACATGGGTCGGCAACTTTTTCTTATAGAAGGGCCACAAATGTTATGAGTGCGAGCCATATTGCTGCGGGCCACATGTTGTCTAATATACACAATTTTTTTGATAACTCAAATGAAATCAAATCAAAATATCTTTATTCAAGTAGGCATATTACAGCACTTTTGAATCGTCAAATAATGTTTTTTTTTTCTTTTTCTTTTTACAACATATCGTACTCTTATTGGTATGCCTGCGGGCCGCACCGTAAAGACTTACACGTCGAATGTGGCCCGTTTTGCTGAACCCTGGGCCTATAGCCAACCAGAGTCCCGTAAACCTCTAATGCAAAAATTCATTATAGCTTCTATTATTTCTAAGAAAAGTTTTCCGACCCATATTTTAAATCAAAGGCTCAAAACTAAACGAAATGTCAAAAAGGACATAAATGTTCCCTAAACTTTAGACATGTTGGAAAGAAGTGAGTCTTTGGTTAAACCATACAATTTGTAAGACAAATATTTTTTCGAATAATTTAGATAATTATTATCGAATGTAACAAAAAAACCTAGTAAGTTAGTAGCAGCCCATTAACGTCCCACTGCTGAGCACAGGCTTCCTCGTATGAGAGAAGGTTTTTAGAGCATAGATCCACCCACGCTGCTCCACTGCGGATTGGCAGGTATAGTACACAAGTGCAATCTCTATCGGACCGGATAGAGTTCAGGCGCAGGACCGACGGCTTAACGTGCTCTCCGAGGCACGGGGGTAGATCACACCGCCAACTTCCCAACTTCGGGCAAATATACAGAAAATCTTAATAGAAAACTCAATATCGAATTATGACTTGGCCCGACCCGAGACTCGAACCCAAGACCTCATGTCTGTAGTCGAACATGCCAACCACTAGACCAATGAGTCAGTTAGTTAGTAATAAATTTTTGAAACATGAAATCAACCTCTTTTATCCGAAATTCACTAGGATTAAACCTTTTTTGATCATAAGGCCCCAAGAACCCCACCACAACTTTAAAAAATAGATCGAAACTACGATTGACAATTTGAGCAATATTTATATTGGGCGATTGTGAAGTAATATAGATATTGAAAAACAATAAAAGTGCGTGCGTACAAAGTACACATATCAGAAGGGAAACTTCTTCGGCAAACTAATTTTTAAGTCTTGTTTATATTTATACAAATTTAAAACTTTAGATTTCAGAGACTTAAAGGGAGGGAAAAAGGAAGATATGTTAGGAATTTAATGACTTTAATTGTCATTGAAATATTAAGTGTCAAAAAATAATACAAACAATTTATTGATATCTTAAATGACGAATTGTAATTTTGTCAATATTGGAAATTATTAATTAAATTTTGTTTTTGAATTCAAAATTTGGAAAAAAGAATTTCTGACATATTTTTATTTTATGAAAAATAGTAATTAAATTTTTAAATGACGAGTGGCAAATTAATACGCCACATGTTGTTTGTAAATAATAAAACTACCTAACGTTCAAACGAAATAGCATAAAAAAATTGCTGCTGTTCGTGAAGGTAATCACGCGTTTCATCCGTAAAAAATTTACACTCATGCGCCTAAAGAAGTTTCACTTCAAAAACGTAACAGGTTATCAATTTACCATGTAAGAGGAATAGTGCAAGCAGTTGCCAACATTTACAGTCTTCTCAAGTGCGGCGAGTATAGCTTCACACTGCCGCAACTGCGTTTCTAGTAACGCCATTTTGTTGGTAGCGGTCGTCAGTGCGTCTTGCATGGACCCTACAGACATAAGATCAATTGTGAAAGTGCAACATATAGTATCAACATTAATTATGTAGATTACACGTATTACATTGTAAAACTAAGAAGACTTTGATCTCTTAGCCACGGGCTTACTTAGTTTAGAGCTCCGGGGTAATTTAACTGTGTATTTTTCTTACTATGCCCATATAAATAAAATTATTATTATTATTATTATTAAATAAAACAGATAAAAGTATTTTGTGTACAATTCAAACTTTGTAAAAGTTAAACCTCTAAAAATTTTGGCTTTTAAATAATGAATATATGTAACTATGCCTTTGTAAACACGAGCGATGAGAAGGGTACAAAGTAGCCCAAAGAGAATCACAACATAACAAACATTATATAATGCTTCCAATCTCATTTTCGCTCAAGTTAAATCTTATAAATTTATGTGTCTGTCTCTTTTTACTGTCGCTTTTACGTTTCGTCGACTTTCCAGTTATAACGATGTTAAAGTAGTTTTCATTTCAAAATATTTATTTGTGTATATAAATGAAAGTATCTTTAAGAAATACCTCATCACTGCGAGGTTAATGCAAAATTCAATCATTTTCTTTTCATTCTACATTCTTAAGTATAAATATTTAATTTATATTTAATTGTAATTTTTACATAGTTCAAAATGATTCGCTTTCGCTGTCTGGTACCTTAGTTCTTTTTAATTAATTAAGGCTTTTTTATGCAGTTTTCAGCAATAGATAGAGTGAATATAGAGGAAGTTTTATATGTATAATACATACATATTATAGTACAGAGTTGCTGAAAAACAGAAAGATTTCTAATGTAATTTTATAGCAGAACGATGAAGGTTGTGACGCTGAAAAGCAAACACGTAGTGACCGGCAACATTTTGTTTTAACAAAACCATAGAATAATGCCGCTAAACTCAAATTTGTATTCCATTCAAGTGCACGCTTATCAATAGAGTTGGGTGTTAATTAAAAATGGCTCATGTACTGTAAAACAAAAAATATTATTAAGTTACTATTCCCCAGATACATAAATACATACCCAAAGGCTTCTCATCCTCCAAATCCTCCGTGGCTTCTTTCGCGGCATCAGGTGGTGCACCCGCCCACAGATAATGTCCAGAGTAGGCTATGTGCTCTTTTAATGCCGTAATCCATGACTAGAGACAAATTAGAATTAAAAATTATTTTCTTATGAAAGCTGTCTTCAAATTTGTCTGCTTCGAATTAAGAATTGTATCGTGTATAATAAGTAACTATTAAGACCATTAAAAATCAACTGCTGTTAAATAAGAAAAAACAATTGCTGCTTTTTGTGACACATAGCAAATTAAATTTGTTACAAAATGTAACAAAAATTATTGTAAATAATATATAAACTACAAGACCGTTAAATGTTGTCAAAACTTGACTTGAATGCACATATCTGAAAGTCGAAAAAAAAAAAGAATGAGATTTGATTTGAAATTAAATAAAACTTTTATGTTAACAAAAATACATCTATAGTCAGACTTAGTACTTTCCACTGCCACAAGATTGGTATCTCCGCGGATGAAATTATAAAAGCAGCATCTTAGTCTTTGTCGAACCGAAGTCCGAAGCGATGGTCCGGTCAGGTAGCGGAGCAGCTGGATACCAAAGCCAGTCAGGCCATCCACATCGGGAACATCACAACGCTCAGCAGGGAGCGATGACCAGAGGAGGAGTAGTGTTTGTAGTGATTTATTACATTACCTGTCTGTATGTAGATACATTCTCGCCTTGTGGTACAGCGAGCCGATGGCTGTCACCATCACTGAAGTCAATTATGAGAAGTGAAGGTTCGGTGTCGGGTGTGGTCAGCTTGGCACCATCGAGGTACTTGCGGTCGCGCCATCGACTACCTTCTCTGGCGGCTTCGGCTCTTGACCCATAGTATAGAAAGACACCACGTCGCAAAACGGCCTGTGTATTAAATAAATATATATTTACAGTTTCGATGAATTATAAAAAAAACTAGCTTCATCCCTCTCTGTCACCCCCGATGTTACCGATACCGTGGACAATTTTCTTTTTTAATCCTATTTAATTTTTAAAAGGAACAAACGTTGACATTTAGTTCTTTAGAAATTATAGTTATAGAATTATTTATACGCCAAAAGTTGGTACACTTTAGCTAGGTACATTTTTAGAATATTTTTGTTATAAATTTTACAATATATGTCAAAAGAAATTTTGATAACATGTCAGTCAATAATAAATTTATATAAAAACTAGCAGTTCCCGTCAGTAACACCAGCGTAGTTCCTGATGCCGTGGAATAATAGGAAAATCTGAATTAAATTGTCAATTCTCTAATCCACACGAAGATACAAAAAATTCAACAAAATCGGTCCAGCCGTTTAAAGAGATTTTCAGTGACATACACAATCACACAACAAATATATATTATATATAAAGATATGTCTACTATAAAATTACGTCATTTTTATCTTATCACTGAAAAGTCACTAACACAATAATATTCTTTATCAATTAGTTTTACATATTTTGTTTAAATTAGTTTAACTCTAAATCTTTAATTTCGTTGCATTCTATTGGAAACTGGTTTGGGGCAGAATGGTTTATGTTTTGAGTGTATCGTCGTCGTCGTCGTCGTCGCTTCAACCGATGGACGTCCACTGCTGGACATAGGTCTCACGAAATGATGCCCACAAGACCCGATCTTGTGCCGCCTGGCTCCAGCGGCTACCGGCGATCCTCCTTATATCGTCGGTCCACCTTGTGGGGGGTCTTCCTACACTGCGTCGTCCAGTGCGGGGTCGCCATTCCAGCACTTTCCGACCCCAACGTCCATCGGTTCGTCGGACTATGTGCCCCGCCCATTGCCACTTCAGGTTCGCGATTCGTAGAGCTATGTCGGTGACTTTGGTTCTGCTACGGATCTCCTCATTTCTGATTTGATCGCGTAGAGAAACTCCGAGCATAGCCCTCTCCATCGCACGCTGAGTGACTCTGAGCTTCCGCATGAGGCCCATAGTCAGCGACCACGTCTCAGAACCGTAGGTCATCACTGGCAACACGCACTGTTCGAAGACTTTGGTCTTCAGGCACTGAGGGATATTGGACGAAAAAGTCTTCCGGAACTTCCCGAACGCTGCCCAACCGAGTTGGATTCGGCGGTTGACCTCTTTCTCGAAATTGGACCTACCTAGCTGGACTATGTGTCCCAGGTATGTATACTCGTCAACAATTTCGAGTGTAGAGTTCTCAACGATGACTGGGTGGAGCGGAACATGGATATTGGACATAACTTTCGTCTTATCCATGTTCATTTTTAGGCCCACCTGTCGAGAAGCTCTGCTGAGGTCATCGAGCATTGCATTGAGATCTTCCAGAGTCTCTGCCATAATGACCACGTCGTCGGCAAACCGTAGATGAGTGATGTACTCGCCGTTGATGTTGATGCCCAGTCCGTTCCACTCCATAAGCTTAAACAGGTCCTCCAACGCCGCAGTAAAGAGCTTCGGGGAGATAACATCTCCCTGTCGCACTCCACGCTGCAGTTGGATAGACGCTGTGCTTTGGTCCTGTATACGGACTGACATGGTGGCGTTTTCGTACAAACACTTCAACACGTGTATGTACCGGTGGTCAATTCGGCATCTCTGCAAAGATCTCAACACGGCCCATGTTTCCACCGAATCGAAGGCTTTCTCATAGTCCACGAACGCCAAGCAAAGTGGCCGATTATACTCCTCGGTCTTCTGTATAATCTGCCGCAGCGTAAAGATGTGGTCTATGGTACTAAAGCCTTTTCGGAATCCGGCTTGTTCGGGAGGCTGGAAGTCGTCAAACTTGCGAGCGAGACGATTCGTGATGACCCTCGAGAACAGTTTATAGACATGACTTAGCAGCGCAATAGGTCTATAGTTCTTCAATAAGGTGTTGTCACCTTTCTTGAAGAACAGAACTACCACGCTCCTATGCCATGCCTTGGGCACCGTGCCTTCCAGGATGACGGAATTGAACATTCGCTGAAGGACTTTAAGAATGGGTTTTCCACCCGCCTTCAGGAGTTCCGCTGTGATTCCGTCATCACCCGGTGCCTTGCCGTTCTTCATCTGTTTGAGAGCCATACTAATCTCGTACAAGCTGACGTCCGGGATATCTTCGGTATAATGCCGGGTCAGTTTGGCACGGGGATCTTTAGCCAAACTATCAATAGGCTTGCAAGTCGATGTGTACAACTGTCCATAGAAGCTCTCAACCTCCCTCCGAATCTCAGGTCCAGATGCAATGAGTTCGCCGTTATGGGTCTTCAGCCGCGTCAACTGGCTCTGACCGATAGACAAATCTTTTGCGAACACTTTAGTGCCTTTGTTGCGTTCGATGGTATCTCGTATACGCTCGGCATTAAAGTGTCGCACATCACGCTTTTGCGATTTAGAGATCTGTCTATTGATCTGCCGATATGCGGACGCGTCTGCTGTAGACTGCAAGCTCATTGCATGTCTCTGTTCCATGAGATTAAGAGTATGGTCTGAGAATCTCTTGGTTTGCTTTTTACGGGGTTTATAAAATTTCATCCCAACCGTATGGACAGTTTCCACTAGCCTATCGTTTAGCTCGTCCACAGATTCGCAATCCTCGAGGCAGGCGAAGCGGTTTTGCAGCTCTAGTTGAAAGCTCTCGGGGTTTTGGATATGCGCGCGAGTGGGTCGGAGCGTAGACTTCACCAGTCTGAACCGCTCTCGGTGTACGTTGATATTCAATGTGCCTCTTACCATACGGTGATCGCTCCCAGTTTTCACTTGATTGATCACAGAGACATCATTGAATATGTTCCGTTTCGTAGACATGATGAAGTCAATCTCGTTTCTCGTGGAACCATCAGGACTCAGCCAGGTCCATTTTCGGAGCGGCTGTTTCTTGAAAAAAGAGTTCATCATATAGAGTCCCTCCTTTTCCATGAAATCAGCGAGCATCTGTCCCCTCTGGTTCCGTTGCCCATACCCAAATTGCCCCACTCTCAACTCTGCCCCGCTTCGTTCGCCGAGTTTTGCGTTGAAATCACCCATAACAACGTTGTAGAAGGTCCTAGAGGTATGCATGGCTTTGGAAATGTCCTCATACATAACCTCTACATCATCATCTGGATGCGATGATGTGGGTGCGTAAACCTGGATGACCTTCAACGAATACCGTTTGGTAATTCTGAGTATCAGGTACGCTACCCTGTTGGACACGCTGTTAACTTCTACAACGCTGTTGACGAGAGATTTGTGGACGAGGAACCCGACACCACCTTGGGACTGGTGTTCGCCCTCCCGGTAGTAGAACAAGTTACCGGATTTGAGGATTATCGTGTCCTCCCCCTCTCTACGGACTTCCGACAATCCTATAATATCCCAGTGTAACTTGTTTACTGCTTCTTCCAGTTCGAAGATCTTTTCGTCGGTCCTCAAAGTGCGTGCGTTGTATGTTGCCAGGTCAAGTCGTCGGGGTTGGCAGCGGAATCTCTTCCGGAGATTCTTAGCACCCCCTGCCCCGCCGTTACCATAACCGCTGCCAGAGCTAGGAATAGCGGGGCTGCCGGGGACTGGGGGCCATTGCTGCCTTGTTGTACTCATCGTGGTTGTGCCAATAATCACCACGCTTGGCAGGCGGGTTGGTGATCGCAGTGCTGACCCTCTCGCACCGATAACGCTGCTGCCCGTTATCGGTCTGTGGCATTTAGGTCAGCGAGGAATGGATATACCGCCATTTATCGGTATGGGAGTTGGATAGGAAAGATTTAGGATGTGGGATAAGAGGAGTTTTGGGGAGCATTAGGGTTAGATATAGGACATTACTGCCGCGGGCAGGAGTGTGAAGAGCGGTAGTAATAGCTCGAGGCGTCCGGGGTCGCTTACCCGTATGCTTAGCTAGTAACCGGACAGATTATCTGGCTAAGCACCCCCTGGACAACATGGGTTTGAGTGTATACATGGGTAAAAATAATTTTAGTATGTTGTGTGCAAACATATATTCAAAAAAATAATAGTGATGTATGTACTAATTAGAGAGATGGTTTTTATAGAGCTTAAGACCCCATTACAATACTCTAAATTCGGGCCAATAGACATACTCCATAATTAATTCTGGAATGTACAAGATTCTCCTGTACTTCCTTACCCAAATCAGTCGCCATCCAAAGAACCGGGAACGTTTCATAAGGGGCCCTTCGAACCTCGCTGCTGTCCTTTGCAACCTTTGAACTGGACGAACACTGAGCACATCTCGCATTTCATTATCTTTTGCTAACTCTATTGCTAGCTGGCCTATACGACAGAACATATTATATTAAAATAGCTTTGAAAACTGAAAATTGTTCCAAAGCAATAGCAACTATTAACTTCTAAACTAAAGGAACAAAAGGCTATGTAAATGATATTGTTATATATTATATGACATTTTACAAACAACAACAACAAACATTTGGAATTTAATTTGTAACATTTATATATAGGCCATTTTAGTTTAAGCATGGATTCTAAGGTAATATGGGGGATTTTCCTTATTTATCTAACCCATTTCTGAATCCACCCGACACATAAAACAAATTTCATCGAAATTGTTCCAGGTAACAAAAATATAATGTGTACAATGACTGACAATATGTCTTACCACTATTATTTTTAAGTGTAGTGTCAATTCCGTTTTGCAGTAATAGCACTGCAACTCTAGTATGCCCTCTATATGAAGCACAATGCAAGCAGCTATTCCCTTGTGCATCTACACAGTTTATATTTATAGAGTTGGAACTGCTCAACTGAAATAAATATAAATCATATCAAAATATCCATGATTGACAGTTCTTTTAGATAATTAAGTCTGTAAAAGTTCATTCTACTGAGACCATATCAACAGGAAACTGTACAATTGTTCTTTTAACCACAATTTTTCAGTTCCTAATAGTAGTACTAATAATTGTAAAAAGTAGGAATTAACTTAGTTTTTTCTATTATTTGAAAATAATTTTTGATGTCAAAATTGATTCCAACTGAGTAGTTACTCTGTTTAACAACAAGTTTTGCCTGCAAATTGATTGTACCTATACATATGAATTCAAATTCAAGGATTAAAAGGTAAGTAGCAGCCCATGAATGACCCACTGCCAGGCACAGGCCTCCTCATTCATAAGAGAGAGGGTTATTAGAGCATAGACCCACTATGTTGGTCCACTACGGGTTGGCAAGCATAATATACAAGTGCACTCTTGACTCTCATAGTCTGAGATAACGGCAATCCGACAGGACAGAAGAGAGATCAGGTGCAGGACGTGCTCTCCGAGCCACGGGCGTGGAGAGCGTCGCAAACTCCCCAACTTCTCTCTAGGAGTAAATCTTAATAAAGAAAGGCAATATCGATTTATGAATTTGCCCAACCTTGGATCTCATATCATACTGAACATGCTAACAACTAGACTAATGAGGCAATTGAGACAATTCAAGTATTATTGTCATTAAAATACTTCTGAAGTGTATAATATGATTTATGTAAAAGGGAAAACAACATAAACTTATTTTCAAATTTATAACCTTGATACAGATTATACCTTATCTCAAATAAAATGGGCACAGGCAAAATAGTCATAAAGTAATAGTAGCATAGGTACAATTGTGGTGGCTCAGACAATATAAAACAAGTTATAAGAGAGGCAAACAAAGGTCATAGGCTATAGTTGGAAAAGTATAGTACAGTTGAAGTTTATCAAAGATCAAATTACTTTGAGATAATTAAATTACATTTATTATATGTAAAACTCTGTGGTTGTGGTTTTCCTTTACATCTTACACACATATCCAATTCACTGTTACTTTTCAAATGCTCTTTTATTCATCTACTCATGATGAGATGCATTTAATAAACTTGTAGCTGACAAATGTTGTTTTACAAATATAGATTTATTAATTGAAAAATTTATTGAAAGCTCCCATTAAAAATTTAAAGGTTTCCTTCTATGTAATGAATTTAAGATGTTAGTACTAGATGGGGTAGAAATTGACTTTAAGCCTTTTTATATAATTTGTTATATAATTCCAGGCAATTTAAATGTAGACAATGAAAGACAGACAACAAAAATTATTACCATTTCCTGCACCTCCTGTAAATGTCCCTCTCTAGCAGCATTTAATAGTTTTCTTTCTCTGTCCCTTCTGTCAGCTAGGCCAGCACCTTCTAATAACCTTTGAATATCACGAGTTTTACACATATCAATTGGTCTTTTGCCTTCACCATTGATGATATTAATGTCTGCTTTGTTGTGTAAAAGTGAGATTACTATTTCCTAAAAATTTCAAATATTTGAAATGAGACGAAAATGTAATCTTTATTTGAATGTCTCTTTTAACATAATTCATCTCAGGATATACTTTTAACTTAGCATACAGATTGTGTAAAATATGTTCCATGCTTTACAATTGTACTGTTTCATTGTGCAGTAATATACATCTAGAAAGATAAAGACTTTTAGAGTGTAGATACACTGGACTAGTCCAATGCAGGTTGGCAGACTATAAATGCCCAACAATTATTTCTGCAATATCTATGCAAGTTTCCTCACAACATTACCCTGTTTGGAATGCACAATGAGGGATTGAAAAAATTATGGACATGAGTTTCTGATTGTAAAGAGAAACATTGTGGTGTCTGCACAGTATTTGGACCTGTTTATTCTCTGAGTGAGAATCCAAGCATCCCACCAGAAGGCCATCATCACTCTTTGTCTGTCATATGTATTAAAATAATTAAAATTTTGCAACCACCACAATTATAAATGAGTATGTAGTATGAGATCGAACAATATTAACATATATATAACTAATATTAAGATGGTTGTCTCTAAAAATGGATTGGTTGCATTAGGCTGATCGCATCTCTCTATGACTTGTTCCATGCACCCACTTGTATACTCTGCATGGGTGGAACGTGAGTGTATCATGCTTTTTTTGTTTATAAATCATTTACATTTCTAAATTCTTTCATTTTCATTAAACCTTTCACACAAGTTCGTCGGTTTAGAGTAATCTTGACTTGGCCTTTATTTAAAATGTCCTGGATTTGATCCTGGAACATTTGCCTTGGTCTTTCAACTTTCGCATTCACTCTTGACTCATAAATCCTTTTTGTCAGTATCCTTTCATTCATTCTCTCTACATGCCCACACCATCTAATCATACCTTTCTCAATTTTAGACACTACATCTTCTTTTATACCACAACATCCTCTTATCACACTATTTCTTACTCTGTCACTCAGTTTTAATCCACTCATACTTCTCAACACTCTCATCTCTACCACATTTATTTTACTTTTTCTGCCATACCCAACTTTTACTACCATCCATAAGTGATGGCACCAACCCATCTGCATGCACAGCTAGTCTAGCCCTTTGAGACACCATCTGGTTATTCATAAAGATGTGCAGAGCACCATTTATCATGTTCCCTGCATTCACTCTCCTTTCAAAATCACTTTCACATGTTCCATCTTTTGTAAATTTAGATCCCAAGTATACAAATTCTTTCATCTCTTCCACTTGTTCCCCATCTGTCCGTCTGTCTGTCAACATATTGCCCTTCATCATAATTTCTCTTTCAAAATTCATGCCATTCGTTTTATTCACATTCACTTTCATTCCTTCCCTTTTCAAAGCTTCATTCATAATATTTACCATCTCCTGTAGCTCTATCTATCTATCTATTAGCAGACAATGCAAGTTTTACTTGATCATCAGCATAGGTTTTGATGAGTTATTCATTCATTCTTAACCCACACATACTTTCTTTTAAATCTGCCTAACAGTTATTCATGAATAAGTTGAACAGCCATGTCGATGCAACACATCCCTGTCGAACACCTGTTTTGACTGGAAACAACTCAATATACACCCCATTTATTCTGACACAAGCCCTAGAACCATCATAGAGACTTAAATGCTTGTATCAGATTACCGCTCACAGCATACATAGATAACATTAACCATAGAGCATTCAATCGTAGGCCTTTTCTAAATCTATAAAAGGGCAATAAGCTTTTTGGCGTTTTGCCAAACATTTTTCTGTTATACAGTGTAAAGAAAAGACCAGTTCCATAAATCCCATTCTTGAACTAGATCCTGCTTGCACATATCATTTTTTTCATCGGTTTCTTTAGTATAAACATAATACTACATCATAGTATACGTTTCTATAATAAACTCACACAAGATGTTTTAGAAATGTCAATTAATAAATTCAAAGTCTTTGTTAAAAGAAAGTTGACGGAAAAATCGTATTATAAGTTGCAAGAGTACTTAGACGATAGAAACGCGTGGGAGTGAACGAACTGCTCTAATTTGTATTCAAATATATTAAACTAATATGATATTGTAATGATGATGATAAAAAAAAAACAAAACACCCGACTGAGTTTGTTGTGGGCTCTTCTCGGATCGGGGCGCGAAGGAACCCTCGTAACTTTAGATTTTAAGTCATTCTGGAGTATCATCATCAGATGTACATTAGAATTAGAGCGTGGAAAAGAAAGAAAAAAAATATTTGACAATTCAAAAGTGCTGAATATGCCTACTTGAATAAAGATATTATGATTTGATTTGATTTAAGACCTACAATAGATGGCAAACATTGCTAATGTATAGTATTTGTTTCATTACCATTCATTGTTTTATTGTTTTTATGAGAAAAGGGAATAAACAGTTTTTGTAGTACAGATAAATATATTTTAATATTAAATGTTGTCTTCAGTACCTCATTTCCAATATATGAAGCTTTATGCAATGCTGTGTCTCCCATATCATTAACAATATCCACATCAGCACCAGCATCCATAAGTGCTTCTACAACATTGAAATGCCCAAAATATGTTGCCAAGTGAAGTGGTGTCCATCCTAAATTGCTTTTACTTTTACCTATAAATTTATAAACAAAGATATTTAAAAAGTGTAATGGCCTAGCAATACAATATGTGAATTCTTATTTAGTATGGTGAGTTCAAAACCTCATCATGACTTATTTTCTCATTATAAATACATATTAGGTATCGTTTTTAAAAAGAGTTTATTGTTGTGTTCAAGAGTAAGGAACAAAATTGCAAAAAAACCCAACAAACCTCCGAAGAAATTCTAGTATTATGATAGGACCTAAGCAGTTACCTGTTTCTTATGAGAGAAACAAATTGTACCCAGCAATGGGTTTACCATAGGCTTACCTTTAATAATTTTATATACATATATAATTAATTATTAAGTGTTTGTATGTCACTAAGCTCCAAAATAGCTGGACCAAATTTTTTGTGTATGAAGACAATCAGGTGCATTCGAAAATGGTTTATATAGATAATATGATGTCATAAATAAAGAACATCCCCGTATTTCCACAATATGAGTGATCACGTGGTTGACACCACCAGGAACAGTTTGGAAAAATATAAAACTTATCAATAATGATTCCTATTTGAAGTTATACTATTTTATTTTATTTTCATACAAAAAAATAGTCATTATTACCTTTACAATTAATATCCAAATTCTTGAGTTTCCCTTCTCTTCTTGCTTCTAGTAGGGCTTTAACCACAGATAACTCCCCATGTCTTGCAGAATAAAGGAGGGATTCTTCTGCTTCTAAACAAGGATTTTCTTCACTAGTGGACATGATAACTAAAACGGAATACGTAATTTAGCAATGTTTATATCTAAAAAAAGTGTCTCGGTAAACAAATTTTGTCGCATATTACCCGCAATATAAGAAACCTGGAATAACTTACACGGAAAGTAGACGATATGCCGGTAGGCGGTAATATGTAATGTCTCTCTAATTTATCTGTAAGTTCAATATTATGATACAATATCGGCGATACTACAACAAGCGATGAAGATTGAAGACTGAAGTAGCATAAAGCATTAGCAATAAAGTCTATAAAGTCGTCCGATTATTAATTAATTTATAATTTCACAGTTATATCCAGTATATATGGAATAACTAACTAACATATCAGTTATTTACTACATTACTGATAAAATAACAACCAATGAAAATAACTTAAACCCATAAGAGGGTTATTACGTTATTGTCATTATTTTAAATTGGAGTGAGCGATTTTATCAGTTCCAATGTTACTAATTGGCCGTGGCAGCAAGGGCACATTATTGAACGAACTTTATATAATTTTTACCAAATAAAATTTATAATTCTTTTCTGGGAAAAACTACGCCTTGAGACCATGGAACTTAATACAATCTTCTTCTTAATAAGTGTCTATCATATATTTTGTGTAAGTTATATACTAAATCTGTGTATATAAATACCTCGCACCTACTATTTATGTATGTATATATTCTATGGAAAAACTCCCTTTTCAGTAACAAAGGAATTGTTAAAATATCTGTTATTTGGCCTATAATAACGTCAGAGCTACTGTTATTAAAAAAAGCAATATCTTCCATGCTTAGTAAATACATATTATCCATAGATAATATATATATATATACTGGTTAATATTGTCTATGGCCATAATACAGGGTAGAGTACAACGCAGACTAGGTAAAGAAAGAAGTTACTTAGTAAAATAATATTAGTGCTGTTGATTATTTTATAAATTTCTATTTCTACAGTACCGATTATTGTGTCGGTATGTATTCAATTGACTAATTATACGCACTTACATTCATAATGTAATCAATATACAGATTTTACTTTACAACGAATGTCCGACATAAGCAAATTTAATATTGAAAATTTTTTGATTTCAATGTTAGAATTAATAATAATGAAAGAATTTTTTAAATCGCTACAGTAATATTTAGCTTGATAAAAATAAAAACAGTAAAGGTATATCGGTGGAAATCATTGGAATATGAGCTAACTCATAGGTCGTAAGCCCAGTTATAAAGATTGTAATAATGTTCTTTAGATTGAATATGTTAGTATTTTACAGGTATTAAAACGGTCTTTAAAATATCATTTAATAGGATAAGGATTAATACAGAGGTATGAATCATATGGTTCGACAATAGTCGGTACTTTTATTAACATTTAAAATGCACAAAAGTATTTAAAGTAGTTAGACATATGATGTCGCGGACTTTTTTTGTAGATATTAATACTTTCTTTAATATTGTAAAATATTCTTTTTTTCTGTATTCAATAGTTTCCCCAGCGCACGCGATGACAGATTGACAGATGCTTTGTGATTAGTTTTGTCACACCTTGAGTTACATTGATGCATTTTTATTAGGGAAATATGTGAAATTTTTTTTGACACGACTCTAGTTTTTGTCTTAAAACGTTACAAAAATACGTATGCATATTTGACGGTCTCGCTGACACAGTGGTGCAAAAACTTTCTTTGCTAGCAGAGGAGCCGCATTCGAAACAATAAGAGGTATATCGCCTCTTTCCAGATTAGCGCACTTCCACCTTATCACTTACCAACAGATGAGATCACAATCAAGTGCTGTCAGCAATAAAAATTAACTTAAAAAATAGATGTTTCCTCTTTGTAATATTACTATAGATAAGAAAAGATAACTCAAATAAAAAGAAAGTTGTATGGTTTTAAGCCTTTGCTTAGACTATTACACAATAACTTTAAAAAATACTAAATATCGTGTTGACAGTAAGTGATTTGTTTATTTCATCTGTTATTGTTTGTAAATAAATAAAATATTTGTAATATTTTCGTTTCTTGAATAATATTAGACTCGTGAAACCTATTTATATTATTATATTTAGGAGTATTGAGACAGTAAATTTCATAACTAAATAAAAAAATAACGCATATGTTGAACCTCCTTGGAGAAATAATTCTCATTACTGATTTTTTTCAACTAAATCACCTTTTTAATATCTAATATTAATTTACGACGGTATTTAAAAATGGATGATAATGTGCAAAACTGTTGTCGCATTTGTTTAGATGTGGACTCGCAAAATGTTTCAATTTTAGACGATTCCACAATTCAAATGCATATTAAGTCTTGTCTGCCCATTAATATTTCAACAAACGATAATCTTCCAACATCTATATGCAAATCATGTGTTGCACAGTTAAACGATTTCTACAACTTCCAATTAAACGCTCGATGTTCACAAGATTGGTTAGAGTCTTCATTGCAAGAGAAAACAAAAAAAACAATAGACACTAAACCTACATATGTACAGCCTTTGCCTGATTCTGAATATAATTCAGACTCTCTTCTAGAGTTCCTAAACAATACTGAAAATATTGAGGAATACCTTAGTAATTTAGGTAAGTAGTTCTTATTTGTATTTTTTTAAACATATTTAATGTTTTTATAAAATACTTTGTAATTCTATTAAAGTTGATGTCATAAAATTTTATGCTCATGCCAACAACTTTATTATGAATTTTCATTTCATTAATAGTGACAAGTACATTAATATGACTAATTTATTTCACATAGGAAAGGAAGATATACCATCTATAGTAAATATGTTAGATAAAACTGAAGGTACTGATGCTTTTGCAAAAACAAATAATTGTAAATCTATTAAATTAATTAGCCCCAAAAAGAAAGAGTCATCTTCTAAAGCACCTTTACCAATGAGTATGGATATTGATGTTTTAGATTCAGACCTTGAAATTGTTAAAGAGTTATTAACAAAAAAATTGCCAAAACATCAAATGAACCCAAAGGAAAAATTCACTTGTTTTGCTTGTGGTATTAATTTGGATACTATACAAAAGTTATCACATCATTTAAGTATTTGCGATGTTGCCCTTCGAACCTGTGTGCATTGTAAAACTTTATTTGACTCTAAACAAAAAATGAAGATACATTGTCTGACCCATTTTGCCATTACACCTTTAACATGCCATTGTGGCAAACTATTTGAGAACAAAGACAAGCTTATCAGACATTGTAAGAAATGTGAAATTGATCATATAGCATCAATGGGTTTTATTTATATGTGTAAACAATGTGGAGAAACATTCAATGAATGGTTTCAACTCTATAGACATGCAAAACATCACATACAAAAGTTACAAGAAAGAATTTGTGATATATGTGGACATAAATTCATAGGTGATGATGCTCTGTCAAAACATAAAAAGGAAGACCATGAAAATTTGGATACATCATACAGGTACATATATTTCTTATACTTTGAGAGGAGAAGAGTCTTAGGAGTTTAAAGACATCTAAATATTTTGACAGGTCAGGCTTTTTCAGTGGCTACTTTTATTCTACTAATCAAAAGTTTTACTAATTCATAAAATACTACTCTATTCTTTCAGTCAATAACTACATTTAATAACAGATTTTTAAATTTGTAGTGACTTTTTTTTTTAATGACATCTGATAATTCATATTGAATATTAATGTATAAATGAAATATAACGATGTATGTGACAAATTTGTCCACATCACCATTACACCATTTATCTGACTTATGTAAAATGTTTAAAGGTTTTCTATATAATAAATTAACAATTACTAATTTATAAATAGCCTTAAAAATGGAAAATAATGGATTAGGCATCTTTTTAAATTATGTCTGAATATGAAAATATTTATTCATTTCTATTCCAGATGTAAAGTGTGTAGTTTTACAACACCAGATCGTAGTAAAATATATTGTCATGTGTTAAAGCATACACAGGCTAAGGATTCAGTTAGACATTTGTGTGAATCATGTGGCTGTAGTTTTGCAAACCATTCGACATTGCAATACCATTCCCGTCAACATAACCCCAAGAGTTACACTTGTAAAGTGTGTCATAAAGGGTTTGCAGATAATAAATCCAAGGAGGAACATCTACTCGAACACATCGAAATGATTATATGTGAAAAATGTGGGCAATCTGTAAAAAAATTGGATAAACATGTTTGTGTATAACTATAATTGAGAGATTATCCCATATATAGATAGATAGAAAAACTTTATTGCACATAGAAATTTCAAAATACAAAAACTTATATGGAGTTAAGGCAAAAAATAGCCTCATGTTGTAGCATCCAGTCAGTTAATTGGCAATAAGTCTACCACCTGTTCCGAAGGTTGATATTCCCAAAGAGATAATGGCAGTAGTAAAACTTTAAAAACTCTTTATATAAATGTTGAAACATGACAATGTCTCTTTCTGCCAAACTGCTGCAACAGTTTATTGGCTTAATATATACATATACTTAACCCAGCAAGTGATTTCTGAATGTTTTCAGCCAAAGAAACTGCCACAAGATAGTTTATGCTTTATGTATTATAAGTGTGTAGTTTATTTTTGTCCATATTGAATATATAGAGCAAGAATGGTGTAGCTAATATGTTATGAAAATATTGTTACTCATATTTATGGAATACAATAAAAAAATCTTTATTAATTTATAAACTAATTTCCTTGAGTACCTTATTAACGTCGTGGCTTCAATTGTTATGATAAAAAAATTCTTTAATATTTTGGGTTTTTATTTATTAATAAAATACTAAAACTTAAATTCTTCAGAACACTTCTACAATATTATAACTAAATATATCTAAAATATGAAACAGGTAATTTTGGGAATAAAGAACAAACTCAATTCACGTCCATGAAAATTATAAAAAAGAATGTCTTAAATGATATTTGTCAATTGAATGTAATTTTAGCAAAAGCAAAACCATCCTCGATGTCCGAAATTAAAGAAATCCGTAAAAATGATCCTTATTCTGTATGGTACAAGGTTGTTAAGTTCGATAAGTGATTTCATGTATGACGGTACACTGATGAACTTCCTGTTTTTGCGAATACCTGTAAAATATGATATGATTATTGACATATATTTAAGTTTGACATGAGCTTTCAATAGATGGCGTTGTACAATTTGTTGCAAAATAAATTTTGTTAATTATTTTTCAAACACTATTTTGTATTACTAAAATTAAATAAAAGGTATGAACCGGACTTTAAAATGTTTAGAAGAAAGAGTAAATTGCATAAAATAAAAGTATTCCATTTGCCGAGTCGAGGTCATCTAAGAACGGATTTTACGAAATTACGAAAAACCTCCCGCAAGGTGGGTGCGGGTGCTTACGCAGCAAATAGCTCATTGAAGTTTTTATTCGTTTGTTTGTTATTTGTAAAAAAATTTGCCTAAATTAATGAATATGCTACTCAAAAAACATTCCACGCAGACGAAGTCGCGGGTTCAGCTAGTAATAATATATTCGGAAAGTGAACTAAAAGTAAATGTTGAGGAAACATCACCTTCTATAATGATTCTTGCGGCTTCTTTTGCTGTGATCTCAGAGTACCATGAAATGAAACGGTGCGTTGGTGGTGGATAAAGACCGGTAGAAATTGTTGACAAGTAAACCGTTGTTGTATTGATATTCTTCGTCCATGTATCTAGGCGAAGCTCTTCGCTTAGTGAATCCATTAAACCTATTATGATATAAGATATTAATCAAAGTGTTAAGAATACATATGGTACCCTTACTAACATTTATTCTTATTTATAACAACAATTATTAAATATTTTGACATGCCGATTACCAAATCATTTACTAAATATTGTTTACCGTTAATCCATTAGTATTATGTGCAAGAATTTGCCAAAGAAAAAATGTCTGTTATCATTCTATGAAGAACAGATCAATCAGTGGCTTACTTAAGATTAAATATTTCATTCTCATTCCGAAGACTTCAGAAACTGCTGTGCGTACTATACGGCAGGTTAATATCACTACGTAATTTTAAGACAGACCTTAAAATCCACCGTAGTTATTTAATAGAAAATGTTAAAAGTGCTTGCGTACAAAGTACACATGTCAGAAGAGAAACTTCTATGGCAAACAAATATTTAAGTCTTGTTTATATGTATACAAATCTAAAGCTTTATAAACTTAGAGGTAGGGAAAAAAGAAGATATGTTAGGAATTTAATTGTCTAAAAAATTGTTTTTATGGAAAACGGTGCACATCTTCGTAACGCTAATCATGCATTTCATTCATAAAAATATAAAAAATGTAAAATGTTAAAATATTGGCTAAAATGGCAGATTACCCCTCAGTCCAAATTTGGATGCGCAATACGGCACCATATCGGCACAAGGCATCAAACCTGCGCTTGAATTGATTGCCACAATGTGACCTTGTCGTCGCTCTATCATATATGGTAGAAACGCTTGAATAATCTGTAACATTCACATTAAATAAACAAACTGGTTCCTAAAAAAAAAAAAACAAGACTGTGTCAGCGCGCATTAGTAAAAATTTCCTGAGTGTAGTAGAAAATCGTCCGAAATTTAATAAAATTACAAAAAAGAAGAGCTGCAAACTGTCACATTGGGCTAAAGGTTAGCATTTTCGGCCAAAAACCAATGTGGTCCTGGGTTCGAGGCCCGGATCGGGCCAATTAATAAATGGATATTGAGTTAGTTAAGATTTTCTCAATATGTGCCGGAAGCTGGAAAGTTGGCTTTGTTTTCCACCCCCGTGCCTCGGAGAACACGTTAAACCAATGATCCTGCGCCTGACCTCTCTCCGGGTGTGTCGGATTCTCGTCACATCGGACTACGAGAGTGGAGGACCTTAAAGCTTTCACGTCCTGTTTTAACGATTATCATAAGAGTGGTGCAAATTTTGGAAAAATAACGAAATCTATAAACACCGCCATATTTAGCGGAACATAAAAAAAAATTATGATACTGATATCAAATCTTTATTTTTTTTTATGTACCGCTAAATATGCCGGTGTGTATAGTTAATATAAACCAGACCAGGGTTCTCCTCAAATAGTGTTACTGAAATTTTTTTATGTATGAAACGCGTGATTAAGGTCACGAAGATGTGCAGCGTTTTTATTCTAATTCGTTTGAAGGTTAGATAGTTTTAATATTTACAAATAACCTGTGCCTTTTAGTTTACCACTCGTCATTTCATAATTTAATATATCTACTATTTTTATATTACATAAAAATATTTCTAAATATTAAATTCAAAAAGAAAATTTGATTAATAATTTGTAATATTGACAAAAACAAGTTGAATTTTTATTTATAATTCATCTTTTGAGATTTCAATAAATTATTTGTATAAATTTTCTATATTTTAATGACAATTAAACTCCCAACATATCTTCCCATTTCCCTCCCTTTAAGTCTCGGATATCTAAAGTTAAAGATTTGTATAAATATAAACAAGACTTAAAAAATAGTTTGCCAAAGAAGTTTCACTTCTGACATGTGTATTTTGTACGCACGATTTCGTCGATAACAGTATTACGGGAAGTTGCCCCTTAAGATCGACTTAAAGCGGATATTTTCAAAGTATTTAATCATAAAGCTTACCCAAAAATGTGCTAATAGATTAACTTCTACGAGCTTAGTGATGGAATCCGGCCGTAAATGTATTAACGGCGCGCAAGTTAGAGCGCCTGCATTGCTTACTACTATCGAAATATCGATCAACTGACGTCGCATGCGGGCCGCTAATGATATAACTTGTTCTTGCACTGTTACATCTACGGTGTATCCGAAACACTGAAACAATAAACGTTCTTAAGTACCATCATCAGACGTAAATTAGAATTAGAATGTGGAAAAAATATATATTTTGACGATTCAAAAGTGCTGTAATATGCCTACTCGATTAAAGATAATTTTGATTTTGAAATCACATACCAGCGAGAACAATGTATGCAATTTTTAAAAATGCTAGCTGTTGCCCATGGTGTCACCCGGTGGGAATATGGGCAAATTACCACCACGTTATCATGTAACATCTAATATCAATAATAAAGGTCAACTAAAAATGCAGCTTAGAAGAAAACTCCATCTAGCCGTATTACTTTTCATTGTTATAAAATCTGGCCAACTTTTTTATCTCCATATAGAAATTAAACTGGGTACAGTCCGATCGATTAAGAGCTTGCGAACTCCTCAGCGTTCCACTTCGTCGAACCGCTACATTTAGAGGGTCATTGAAGTAGTAAGTAAGCCCATTAACGTCCCACTGCTGGGCACAGGCCTGCTCACTCCCAAGGAGCGAGGGTTTTTAGACCATACCACGCTGCTCCACTGCGGATTGGCAGGCATATAGTACACACGTGCACTCTCTACACCTTCACTCTCATAGTCCGATTTGACGGAAATCCGACACGACCGGTGAGATCAGGCTTTCCGAGGCACGGGGGTGGATTACACCCAAACTTCCCAACTTCGGGCAAATATTGAGAGAATCTTAAGAGAAAACTCAATATTGATTTTTTAATTGGGCCGACCCGGGACTCGAACCCAGGACTAATGAAGCATTTAAGTACTCTGTCACTAAATGCCGCAATAATATTCCTCCGCTGATCAGAAATGCAAAAAGCAAATTAAGTTTTAAATATCATTTGAAACAATTTCTTTTAATAAAGCAAAAGGAGCATAGCAATCTAGTGGCAGAACTTTCCGTTCTTTAGTGTATTTGGTCTTATAAGATATTACTTTTTTTTGTTTTCTTTATACATTTACATGTATCTATATCGTTTGTATTATCTTAACATATTTATATTCATTTTAAATTAACATTTGTCATAGATGTTTTTTGGTAACTTTATTTTTTTGTTGTTACTACTATTCCTAATAATTATTTGTATACGTTTTTTGTTAGTTTTAAATTTTATATGCTGTGGCGTCACCGGGGTCTCAGCTGAAAATCAGCGTCATGTGTTCTACAACACACGATAATATCCTGAGCTGTAAACCCTTTCGAGGTGGTGTTACAGACAGTAATGCTGTGTATAATAATGCTGTTTGTTACACTATCAATGAATAAACACTTTTTCTTTATTCTTTCTAAATTCATATTTAGTGACCGTTTACATTGCGAAAAGACTCGCTTTGCTAAATCTCTAGTCACTATGTAACTAATCTGGTTGGAAATACAGAGTGCAAGAAACATAATGAAGTGTTATTTATTCGTATAACGAATGAAGGCAAAAAGATCAAAGTATTGGGATCTCACAATGTATCGCACTTCTTCTTATCCTATCCGATTGGCATCATTAATCAATCTACATACCTGTCTATTCGATTACTCACTAAGATAATTAAAAAATATATATATTACATCTCCGTCTTTTCTCCTAATTTCGTCGATGACAGCGTTATTGCGTCTAGTATCTATATCCCAGCAAATTACTGTGGCACCTAGCTCAGCAAATTGAATTGCCATCTCTCGACCTATCCCACCACCTGCACCGGTTATCTGAAAAACATACATTTATATACCTATGTTGTATGTTGTATAAATATTCGATGGCAATAATGACGCTTTAGTGGCAACACTACATATTTATATTTACATTTTTATATTGTTAAATAGTTTTATATATTATATTTATTTAGAAATATTGTACGGACGGACAGATCCGTACATCAGATTTGTTTTATTCGTAGCAATGCGTAGGCGCCATCGCCGTTTTTCAAGTACCTAGCTCGCCCCATAGGGACTGACACATCTTGTCGCAGGTAGCTCCGGTCATATTTGTTTCTCGGTGAAATTAACTCGCTGCCCATATAATTATCGACGTAATAATTATAATAGTGTCCCCTTTATCCTAACAACCAGAATACCTTAGTTGTCTTTCAAAAGCCGTCAGTACAACCCTTCTAACTTCAAAATAAAAGTGAAGTGCCTTACTGGTGCAATATTTATTCATCTTACCTACCCATCGCACTTCGCTTCAAAACCATTTTACAAGGAAATTATCGATATAGACTGCAATTTAAATATTGCTTTTCTTATTCAAAAAAACGCAAAACTAAACGTTCTAGATTCTCAACCTTATCGCTCATATTAGAAAAGATTAGAAAGGAGAGGTTCTGTTATAAATAGTTTAGTGAGTACATTTCCTCTTATAAGTTTCAGTGAATAAATTTTAGATGTAGAGGCAAATCTTAAAGAAGTATCAACACATATAATTAATAACATTGATAAAAGGAATTTATGTATAGATTCTCTGTTAGTAATCTTTACAATTTTCCTTTTAATCTTAAGTAAAATAAACAAAACTATGGTTTCCAACGCTAGCTTATTTTACATAAAAATAGGTTAGGTTAGTTTGTTTTTGTTGTTTGTTAGCGTCGGCAAATTTGATCACGATAGATGTTTAATAAAATATATCTTACTAATATTGTTTCTCCGTGCAAGTTCTTCATCGTTGGCGGTATCAAAATTCTTACTACACTCATAACACATGTGGAGCATAATTTAATTACTAAAACTACCGTGTCGAGGGCCCATAGCGGAGCGGTAGCTAAACCACCACTTCCCCACCAAGATAATATCCATGTCTCCTGGAGAGCCCGAAATTTTCGAGCAATTATACCTACGCAACGCACAAATATATTTCTCCTACGCATAAAGTTTATATAAATCTAAATTCAACGTACAAACCAATGACAATATAATTAATACAAACACCACATTTAGTTTGAAATATGATATTTTTTTTTATTGAAGAGAAGTGAAAACTGGCTGGTAAATCGAAATCAAATAAGTTTTTTTGGGAATAAGTATAAGTACATAAAGATGACTGCCTCATTGGTCTAGTGGTTAGCATGTTCGACTACAGACATGAGGTTCGAGTCCCGGGTCGGGCTAATTCGACAATGGATATTGAGTTTTCTATTAAAATTTTCTCAATATTTGCCCGAAGTTGGGAAGTTGGCGGTGTAATCCACCCCCGTGCTTTGGAGAGCACGTTATGCCGTCGGTCCTGCGCCTGATCTCTTTCCGGTCGTGTCGGATTCCCGTCACATCGGTCTATGACAGTGAAGGAATAGAGAGTGCACTTGTGCACTATGCCTGCCAATCCGCACTGGCGCAGCGTGGTGGGTCTATGCTTTAAAAACCCTCTCTCTTATGAGTGAGGAGGCCTGTGCCCCGCAGCAGTGGGACGTTAATTAGCTGTTACTTACCTCTTGTTTTTTTACATAAAGATGGCTCCTACGTGTTAACGACCAACTTGCATTTTAGAGAATACGTCTTTAAATCGCATCCAGAGGGAGGAATAAAAAAAAAGCGAAGAATAACAAAACCGGGGTATACAATTTGGTGTTGTAGCTACACATCTAACCCCTCGATGAAATTCAATTACAAAACTGCATATCTAAAGGACCATAGAATTATGACGATAAGTAAGGACAGCAACACATCGCGCTCGGCGGAGGGGGATATCCCGTTACCGGTGATACCGAGACGAATTGACGTACAAAAGAAGGCCGTGTGTTTAACACAGCCACACCCTATTTTCTTAAATAATAGAGCTATCAAAATACGATGCTTATTAAACATGTCATCATTACTACAGGAAAAAATGTATAAAGCGATGTGTGGAATTAAAAGAAGTGAAAGCTGCAAGCCCTAATTTAAGAAACTAAATGTTCTGACTGTGCCGTCGTTACCTTTTCGAAAGGTTTAAGGGAGAACGCTGTAAAGACAGATTCCGATCATAAAAGTTCTCTTTTTAATAAAAGTGTTAATAATAAGTTATCAAAAGATATAAGAGAATATGCCTCACAATTTTGTAAACTAATAATTGTATAAAATTTAAAAATTTTGTTAAATCTTTTCTTATCGATACAACTTTCCACCCCGTTGATGACCATTTAAAGGGACTCTAGCAATAAGTAATAATAAATAACAGTAAGCAATAAGTATATCTAATAAGAGGTCATATTATGTAATATATAATATCATGTCAATAAAAGAATTTAGAGATCAGGCGCAGGACCGACGGCTTAACGTGGGTGGATCACACCGCCAACTTCCCAACTTCGGGCAAATATTGAGAAAATCTTAATAGAAAACTCAATATCGAATTATGAATTGGCCCGACCCGGGACTTGAACCCAGGACCTCATGTCTGTAGTCGAACATGCTAACCAGTAGACCAATGAGGCAGTTTCGCCCGCTCTCTCTCCGGCCGTGTCGGATTCCCGTCACATCGGTCTATGAGAGTGAAGGAATAAAGAGAGTACACTTGTGTACTATGCCTGCTAATCCGCAGTGGAGCAGCGTGGTGGGTCTATGCTCTAAAAACCCTCTCTCCTCGGAGTAAGGAGGCCTGTGCCCAGCAGTGGGACGTTATTGGGCTGCTACTTACTTTTTTTTAAATAGAATTTAATAGTAGTCATTTAATGTAATAACCTGTATTTTCGCAAACTTATATAAATAGAATATGAGAAGTATATAATATGTATACCATCAAACATGTATACCATGTTCAGCGAATAAATGTTTTTATTTTGAAATACTTAGTAATAAGTTTATTTGTTGGGTTTCGATAACTAGCGGATACTGGTTACGATTATTAATATGTTTTAAATTCGATATTTACTTATTAAATTAAATTGAAAGCCTGCCTCAAAACTACAATACAAACGCTAAAAAGCAATACAGAAGTTTATTGAGCAAAAGTTTTGGGACTGAATATGGTAGGATTTGTTCATAAAAGTCATAGGTTTAGTAGTGAATATATAAAATGATTACAGAGTATATTATTTAAAATGGTTACTGCTATGGTAACGGATAAAATATTCGAAAATATTTTTTCCATTTCCAACCAAGTCGTTATATGTCATTGAATAAATAATTTTATTTTCATTATATTAGTTGTTTTGCAAAATGGCTAAGCCTTTACAAAAGGAAAGAGATAATCGCTCTGCGGAAAAAAAGGATTTTACGTTTCATCCATATAATATCACTCCGGAGAGTGCACACACTGCGATATTGTTGCTTGAATCAGCCGAAGCGGAAATATTATGTCAGGTAACATCCTATTCATAAAAAAGTATATTTAATGCTTGACCCTCTCCCTATATATTAATCAAATTCTTATCAAAATACTCCCTTGTTCACCCTCATATTCGAATGTACATTTTTCAATTTATAGTGGATTACACTTGATGTTGACACATTTTTTTCAAATGTTGACAAATTAACTTTATTTTACTCAAATTGAATAGTGCTATCTATTGAAAGCATTACTTAATTTGACTATGTCCGTAATAGCGGACTTGAAGTAAATTATAAACGCAATTACCTTCTGATAGCCAAGTATCAGCCCATTAATGTGCCACTGTTGGGCACATGTCTGCGCACTCATCTTTTAGAGTATAGACCCCCCCTAGAGCATTGACGCTGCCCCACTGCGGGTTGGAAGGCGTAGTACACAAATGCTCTTTATTCCTTCAATATCATATACCGATGATGGCAATCCGACACGACTGGAGAGAGATCAGGCGCAGGACCGACGGCTTAAAGTACTCTTCGAGGCACGGGGTTGGAGTACACCGCCAACTTCCTAATTTCGTGCAAATACTGGGAATGTCTGAACAAAATACACAATATCCATTTTTGAATAGTGTTGACCCGGGACATGAACCCAGGACTCCCTCACTTCTGCAGCCGAACAAACTGACCACTACACCAATGAGGCAGTCCTTTCTAATGATCTTCATTTATTTTAAATTAGAATAAATGACTATTTTATTGGTTAAGTATATCATTATTTTCTTTATTATTACAAAACTGAGAAATGGGAACATTTGGAAGCGTTTAACCTCGTCGCTTTCAAGGCATTTTGATATATACCCTATAAAAAATACCTTTCACGTTTAGCTTTTAAGTGTGAAGGTAGTAAAATTATGCTATTAATAAAGATCTATAGTGTTAATTATAATCCAGTCAGTAATTTACATTAATGTAATATAATGTTGACAGACTTTGCGAGCTATAACAAAATTCTCAGCGCAAGAAATGCAAAACCGCTACGTGCTTTTCAATCTAGAAGCTATTCATTACATACTGCCGCATATTGAACATCCTGAAATGAATATTAAACGTTTTGCCTTAAAGGCTCTTGCACAGCTATGTCAGTTACCACGAGGACCGGAACAGGTGTTAGCTAACCCACAAAATTTGCGTAAAGTGGCATTTATGTTGAGTAAAGTGAGTTATTATTTCAATTTCTACTATCATCTAATTTTTAATCGTTAATATTTTTTTAAGTACTTTAATTCAAATATATTTCTTAAACCTGGATTAGATTGACAATTGATATAAAAGGTTTATTTCTTTCTAATGAGTTTAATTAATTTGGGCTAGAGAACAATTGATTCTTTAAACATATTACTTGTTTTAATACATATTAATTGTATAAGCGTTGTGGTATAAAAAAAGATGTGGTGACTAAAATTGAGAAAGGTATGCTTAGATGGTAGAAAGAATGAATGAAAGGAGACTGACAAATGGAGTTATGAGTCAAGAGTGATGAGAAACTTGAAAGGGGACAATTTAAATAAGGGGCAGGTCGAGAGTACTCTAAACCGACGAACTTGTATGAAAGGTTTAATGAGAATGAAAGAAGCGAAGGAGATATGCAAGGATCGTGGCAAGTGGAAGGACGTGGTCTCTGCCTACCCCTATGGGAGTGAGTCGTGATGCTATGTATGTATGTTGGTTAAATCAAGTTACTAAAGTCATTCTGTATAACAGATTGAAGATGTGTTTGTACTCGAGTTTGCATCGCTAGTTTTATCGGAACTGACAAGGGAGCCTCTCGGTTGCGAACAATTAGTGTCAGCAAATATTCTTAACAGCCTTTGTTCAAGAATGAAGAACAGTCTTGATCCTGACGTACAAAAAAATTGTTTACAGGTACAAAACCGAAACCAATTTTTATAAATAAATAACATTATTAGATAGATAGATTAATACTTTATAGCAGACACAACATCGGGAAAACTTACAGGAATACAAATAATAGTTTAGGAACCACATCAGGCAAAGGCGGTCTTATTGCATAAGTAATCTCTTAACTGACAATCTTTGGGTAAAAGATGTGTGAACTGTACGAGAAAGGTGGCAGGTGGCGCGACAAAAAACAAGGAAACCAATTATGTGTATTTTATAAATACATAAATAAAAATAAATTAAATGATACATATATATAAATACATACGTTGCTAAATGCTACTAACCTAAATAATAAGTGCAATCGTATTTTAAAAGTATGATACGTTAGTATTCAGTTCAGTCATTGGACCATTATGTGGACTGGAGATTTCAATAGATTTTGAAAGTCTGGAACTACAGTTTAAAAAATATGTATTGGGCATGCAATAATACTTGTATAATACAGTACATGTGTAAAATTTTATAGTATTCTCCTCAAAACACATAAGCCGAACCATAAACTTTATTTATAAATTAAATTATTGTTAAAACAATTAAGGTATCGGATCCAGGTTAAGGAAGTTTCAGTTCTCTTAATAAATATATACATAAGCATTTAATGCGTTAAATACAGCATTCAGCAGGAGCAGTTTCGGAAAAGGAGAACAGACTCAGAAACTTACATATCTTGGGATTATTTCTAAGGTATCCCGAGCCTAAAAGTCTGCAGAAACGTGATGTTCTAAGCTCAGAATCCTCTCTCTTATGACTAAGTAAAAAAAGCACGCAAGTCATTCATATAATAGCATCATTAGTGTAAAATAATGTTAATCTTATACAGACTTTAAGTAACTTATTGGAAGACCCTGTTTGCGCATCTGAAGTCACAAAGAGCCAGCAGTTCAGTTGGCCGTCTATACTCGCTTTGATGCAGAGCAAATATTTGGCTATACAACATGCAGCATTGAAGACCGTTGATCAGTTGATATGTAGATATAAGGATCAAGTTGTACAGAAGACATTTCGTGCTTCTACTGGAGTTCTGGATCTTTGCGATATCTTAGAAGTTAGTGTGTGTCAAGTTTTGTAATGTTCTGAATTCATGGAAATTCCTTAAAATAATTTGGAACTGCATAGGGTTAAAGGCAAGCTTGCTATAATTTGTTACAATACTTATATACTAATTGATTATTTCGGTGTACAACGTGAATTGTGTTGTATTTATACTATTTACATACATTTCGATGCAATTATATGTCTCGTATTTGCGACAGCTTTTGCCGTTGAATTTAAGATGTCAAAGGCCAAATATATCTACCCTCCAAGGCCTTGTTTTCATATTTCATTTATACGTACAACACAACACTATGTATCATATTAATACTAATAAAAAATAAGTTTTATAAATAAATTATATGTTGTTATATATAATACCTAATAGTTGTAAAAAGAGCATAAACATAATCATCAATATTTTACAATGTGAGTCTGTGCGAGTGGTTGTGTGGTTGTTTTTGCTAATTATTTAGTACCAGTAGTTCTCCAGTTACCCGCGTAGTTACCGATTCCTCTAGGATATGGGAAAAACTGAACTTAGTCACAATTTACTTTGCTAAATTTCATGACAATCACAAATAGTTTAGGAAATTTCGATGTGAACGAGTTCAGTGGTCCAAAACCATCATCGCATTATTGCCTCTCTAATGAAACTGGACTGAGGTTCGCTTCGGTATCGGTTAGATAGTTTTAAGGTTTATAACGGACATAGAAATAATTTTTGTAATTTATACATATCATCATCTATACCCTGGCGTATTCCCTATCCAGGGAAGGCTATTTTATTACAGTTAGGACTCATACTTGTCAATAGAACTGATCAATTGCCGAATACGCGTGTCTCCGTTATATCTAACACCCGATGTGTCAGTATGTTTTATAAAGAATAGTTTTTAAATTGGTTGTTTCAGTGTATTTTGTTGTAAAAAACTTTATTTTTAATCTAGTCTTATGAGTTCCGTGATGTACACACACAAGTACTGGGCGTACTACGTAACTATGTTGAGACCGAGGAGAATGCATCTCATTTATATCAATCAGGATGTATTTTACGTCTTTTGGCTTATCTCGAGATGGCGCTGCCCGCAATGAAACCTCATTGCTTAGCCGTGCTCACCAAAATGTCTTTTACTGCAAATGGAAGAGACGTAAGTACTTATTAATATAACAAATAAAATGTCAATTACGCTTTCGGTTTTATAAGAAAATCCTAATAATCAAATCTTGTTTGTAATAGTTTGCTTGTAGTGTAAAACTGACATATATACTCGGATAATATACTGTTTTAATTACGGTAAAACCATGCTGTTCTAATTTGCATTGTTTATAAATTTATTAAAATTAATATAATTTTTTTGAAATCTTTTAGTGGGCGACGTTATTAATAAAATCAAATCAAAATATTCTTTATTCAAGTAGGCTCAAAAAGCACTTTTGAGTCGTCAGTAGTCTGTCCGTTGGTAACAAATCTACCACCAGTTCAGAATGTTGATTCCGCTATGAAGAAACCAGCAAGAAATTCAACGGTTTTTCCTTTAAACATAGTTCTAGAAGGTTACAACGTGTTTTGCTTTCATGCGCAACTGGAATCAAATCTAAACATCTTTGTCTCTTCAATAATCTTCAACATATACTTTTTGTAATAGGACGTTTTTAAAATATTAATTAAAGTATGTGAAGGCAAACCCAACAGTGATTCCGATATCTTATTAATAATGCGTATGCTCAACCCGACAAATGATTTCCGGACCTTTTTCACTCTAAAATATTTCGTTACAAGTTTGTTTTTATTTCTTGAATTAAAATTGTGTGTTTTGCTCCTTTTGCTGTATGCTATCACGGATATATAAAATGTTTTTCAATATATATTGCTACGGTACTTCCCGTAAGAATTGATATTTCCTTGATTTTTTCTCATAATGAAACGCGAGGTCCTAATTGCACGTATTGCTCTTTTTTTTAAATTATAAAGATAGTTTCTAAATCCGCCGCCTTCTCCATAACAGTATGCCATAACTAATCAAGTTTTAAGTACTTGAATAACTTACATTTTTCTTGTATTACTTGTTTTTCTTAATTATTGTTGATGACTTACGTTGTTGCGGTAATACCTCATTCGTACCTTCACCTTTATGAAACGCTGTCACTGAAAAAGCTGTATTTGACCAGAGAATGATGCTGATATTGGAGACCTATATATCTTTGCGTAGAACTAAATGAAAAAAACGTGCAAACAACATAGATTATTAACTGTTTTAAATAAAGTTTTATTTAAAACAGGCTCTATACCAAACTGGAACGGACCTAGTGTTCTGTCATCAATTGCTGAGTTCTAATGTAGATCTTTTAGCTGATGCAGCCATGGGCGTAGCTAATATGACCAAGTTATTACCGGCAGCGGTTCGAATGTCGGACACAAACATTATTGAGGCGCTTTGTGGTAATTAATTCTCAGTGTATTCTTATTGTATAATAAATTAGTAAAATATATTTTGAAACGTTCACTGAAAATCACGACTTGATTAAGAAATATGGATTCCTGCTAAGGGATTTGTGCCTTGGAATCCAAGTAAATTCTTTATTAAAAAAATATATGTCGCTTAAGATTCATTGCGCTTTTTGCTAAAGGAAATCGCTTTTTATATTTAACAGGATAGCGCTTGACTGTGTTCTCACCTGTTGGTAAGTGATGATACAGTCCTAAGATGGAAGTGCTTTAATCTGGTAAAAGGCGATATACCTCTTATGGTTTCTACACAGCATCGTACCGGAACACAAATCTCTTGTTTGGCGGTACGTCTTTGCCGGTAGTGTGGTAACTAGCCAAGGCCGAAGCCTCCCACCAGGCCAGTCAAATGAGAAAATACAATTTTCTAAATTCGTCCTACCGGCTCACATATATGGGGTGTTCAGTAGTATATGCTATGAGTAATGCAAATGCTGTCTGTTATCTGTCTGGCTATATGTAATCTGTTATGTTGTTATTTATCAATAAAATATTTGGAAACGACCATAACTTTGACTTTATTGGTTTCTAGAACATGCTAGAACATTGAATACCTTTGCATACCCTTGTCGGTTTTTTTTCATACAAGATTATAAATTCTTAATTAAAAGTCGATTTCCCAAGCTATAAAAACAAAGTCTAAAAAAGTTTTACTTTGTCGAAAAAAACATCACTTTAAAAATTTAACATAAAAAGGACCATTTACCGTACGCGTTAGCTTATAGGAGTTTAGTTATTTTATAGTATAAAATTATACAAAATGTTATAAAAGAATTTAACTGATATATATATTCTCCCATCAATCAAGTTCCCAAATTGTTTAAAAATGTTTGTTTTTTATATGATAGGACCTTTTAATAATAAAAAAAAAATGTTATCGTACAGACTGATAATGATACAGTATAAGGTGGTAAATGCTAACTTAGAAAGAAGTAATTGAAGTTTTAACGGAAATCTTTAGTTTAAAAACCTATAATCAAAGCCTATCATTAGTTCAGAGCTAAACAAAATAGATAAATTTGTTGGGAATCGTACCAGGATATCCATTATTACGTGGAATTGGTTTTTCAGCTATTTTAAGTGACGATGCAGCTGTATGGTTTTACATTCGGATGAACTCTATACGTGCTCTAGCAGAACTCTGTCGCATAATTCCTAAAGCAGCATTCAGTGTTATTGAGCCAAAGACTTTCGCATCCTTAAGGAATATAAATAAAAAATGTAAGGTTTCCTTATCGATTTCTACGTAATCTTATTGAAAATATTATCATAATGGGCATTTTAGTACATCTTATAATGTTGATAATCATGTGAAAAGGTAAAAACATATTGGACATAAATATAAGCGCCGAAATAAATGCCAAAGGGAGTAAAATATAAGAAGTTGAAAGTTTTTGATAAATGATTGTATGTGGTATTAATGAAGGTCATTGTAAGATTTTTTTTTCAATTTTTATAGTACTGTAGATTTATAATTATGTAAAAGTTTGATTTTGTATACATATATATTTATATCTTTAACCTATATATGCTAAGTCCAGTTTACAAGATACAGTTTGCATTATATTATGTTATGTACAATCGATCCAGAACTTTCAGTGATAACGTGTATCCATTCATAAAAAGATATGTAGACATTACAGTGAGATTTTAATTCAATTTCATTTATATTTATATAGATTTATTACATTTATACAGTTAAAGATAACCCCATAGAAGCGCAGCGTCTTGCTGTCCAATGTTATTTAAATCTACAGAATTATCATGTGAGCACTAAAGCAATGCTGAATGCAGAATTTATGCAAGAGTTGCTTAATATACTACAGGTAATATAACATACTATATGTGTAGATGTTATATCTAGATTTAGTGCATTACATTTTTAAATAACCCTTTGGCATAATTGCGTGAGTACATGGTTCGTCTGCACTTTGCAGAGATGTCGAATTGGATTCTAGCGAAGTGTATTTTTTAATCTATCAGATTTAACAATGCACTACGGAATTTTGTCTTATTGTTGACAGATTACCGCTTGACTGTGACCACATTTAATGGTAAGTGTACAAACAGTCTAAAATGGAAGCGTGCTAATCTGTTAAGAGGCAATTTACCACTTATGGTTCCTACACAGTATCGCACCGGTACAGTAACATATTTCTCTTTGCTTGACGGTACGTCTTTGCTGGTAGGGTGGTAATTCGCCACGGCCGAAGCCTACCATCAGTCCAGACTCAGACAAATTAGAAAATAAATTCTAAATTCGTCCTATCGGTGATTGAACCCGGAGCCTTTACTAGTAAAGCGAGTATTAGCACCACTGCGCCAGCGAGGCCATCCAGGATAACAGCATCAGGTTGCAATTCACGGTTGCTATTGAGGTTTTTATATGAAATAATATATTTATTCCGACCAACTTTTTACACTCTCGCAATGTTCGACTTTAGGACTTTATATTAATAAATGAATAAACACTACTTTTAGCCATTTTTAATAAATCAAATTCATTATGTTGTAGCGAATTGATATATCTTTAAAAGTTATGACATGCAATGTTTTGAGTGGGCTAATGAAAGAGGAAATTGCAAGGGATTTGTTCACGTCGAAACAAGGTGAAGAGGTAAGCTAAAATATGCGTGCAATAACGATCAAATCACCAACTACTTATTTACCTTTTTTTTAAAAAATGCAAGTCACCATGGTTAAGTTTATGTGATATAATAAAATATTGTTATCTTTGTTTTTGTCAAGTTAAAAATAAAACGTAGATCAGGGAGACGTTTCTAGTCTTTATTTTGGTATGGTATTTTCTTTTTATATTTTTATAATTTTGTCGTTGTTTCCTGTAATTAGACCCTTACTTACCTTGTGTTAATCTAAATATATTTTTTTCCATGTACCTAGTAATAAATTCTGTTGGATACCTAATAAATAAGATAAAAAGGCAGTATTTACGAAGCGTACGTGAGTTACATAGGACTCATTTCACACGACGTGAGACTTGTAATACTACCGCATGTAAATATGATGTCCATAAATGACTTAGGGGAAAAGGGGGTAATGTTAAACCAAAAGTCATATAAACTTAAGCCAAAATTCTAATAAAATGTTAACGAAAAATTTATTGCAACTGCCTGTAAACAGAATTTACTTTACATCATAACTAGCATTACAGATAATTTTCAGTCCATTTGGCAATCAACTTTGGATAATATAAAATTTAAAAATAAAACAGCTTTGACTCATTTTGACATTGCACCATGGTGCGGGTAATGGTGGTCTCCCCAGGGGACAATTGGAGTCAAAGGAAAACTAGCACGTATCGCTGATATTACCTCACCACAGCCTACATGAGGAGTATCTGAACGAAATATCGTTGTTACTTGTACTAGGTATCTGTTTCCAGCATCTTCTACGTAGTCATCCGCATCATCCTGGCATAAGCCGTCAGTGCCAACATCTAAAACAGAAATTTCGTTCGTTTCTTGTAGCATTTCGCGCTTTACCTTTTCAGGACCGTTTTTCTGTATTGTAGTCTTTTCCATGACATTTACCCTTTCATCTGCCAATTTCTTCATCAAGTTTGCTACTACCGCTTCTGTCTCAAAACTAAAGATAATAAAGCGTCCTAGATGAGGTCTTTTCTAAGGTAGCACCTTTTTTATCGTCTTTTGAAGACTTGAAAAGGGGATCCTAAAAAGCTTATCAGCATTTCTTATAGAAGGACCTGTATTAATAAGCTTTATAGCTTTTTCCTGGCTATCAGAAGACAGTTGTTCTGACTCGTACTTTATGTAAATCTTGCAAAGTTGCGAAAGTCACCTGACTCCCATTTCCTGCAATCAAGAAATATTGTATATTAAAAAAAAATCTTTTTGATGTAATCTGAACTACACATCACATTCTCGAAAGTCTAACCAAGTCCGTTTAAAAGTCTTAATCGCATACTACATGATATTCGGCACTTACCTTCTAATTTGCGTTGACGTAAAATTACATCATCGGAGCACAAAACCACAAAGCCGACGTAACTTAATGACGCGGGCGCTGATTGGCGCGAGCAATTCCAGGTGGTGCTTGGGGCCAGCGTGGTGATCGGGATGTCATTTATGCATCGACCGCTCGTGCTGTTTCTTGGATATGGGGGTGACTCCAATTACCCACTGACTCTGATTACCTCATTCACCCTTAATGATGTAAATAAAACCATCATTACGTCATGGCTACGTAAAATTTCATGATATTTGTATGACGTCATATCAATGTAATGTGTTCACTAGATGTCTTACCGTATAAGTTTTTCTTTAAAGGTGATTTCAAACAACTTACGCGTTGAACACATTGGTTTACGTACTGCTCTCTGTATTTTAATTTCATCAAGCGTTACGGATGAGGGTGCCGATGTTTATCTCGAGCTAGGGACAATTCATTAGTAAGTAATAGAAAAAACTTTCTTGATATCAAAAACAAATATTACAAATTTGCTAACTTGTAAAGTAAATAACCTATTGTAGTTAAACATATATATGTGCCTCATTGGTCTAGCGGTTAACATGTTCGACTAGACATGAGGTCTTGGGATCGAGAGTGGGTCGGGCCAATTCAAAAATCGATATTGAGTTTTCTATTAAGATTTTCTCAATATTTGCTCGAAGTTGGTAAGTTGGCGGTGTGCTCCACCCCCGTGCTTCGGAGAGCACGTTAAGCCATCGGTCCTGCGCTCGATCACTCTCCGATCGTCTCGGATTACCTTCACGCCAGACTATAAGAGTGAAGGAATAGAGAGTACCCTGCGGAATGGCAGGCATAGCATACAACTATGCATGCCATTCCGCAGGGAAGCAGCGTGGAGGAGGCCAGGACTAGCAGTGGGACGTTAATGGGCGTTACTAAAACGTTACTTACCATATATATCAGAAAGTGTGTTAACATTGAAATCTGACGAAACTGACATTCAAATCTATAAAAATCAATTGCTATTTGTTAGCTTCGCTAAAACCCACGAACGGCTGGACTGATTTGGCTAATTTTGGTTTTGAACTATTATTCAAATAGTCTAAGGAGGGTTTAGAAGGCAAGTAAATATTAAAAAATCCTTGGAATGGAGTAATAACAACAACTTCGCTTTCTCTAGAAATTATTCCTACCTGTCAAACATATGATGCTCGCCCCGTCGTTTAGAAATCAATAAATTTAAAAGTTCTTCAGAATTCAAATTAATTACATTTGTTTCAAATTCAAATTAATTACATACAAACCCTCGCTCCTCGGAGTGAGGAGATCTGTGCCCAGTAGTGGGACGTTAAATGGTTGCTTCTTACTTACATTTGTTTTGACATTTGACATTAACAACCAACAATTTCTGATCGCAACTATAATATTTGACTATTTTTGCCCGGAATGTGGGGCAAAAATCGCGTTTTTTTTATGTTTACAAGTTGTTTTTGTTCTGGTTAAGTTTTGATCACATTTTTTACTAAACTGTTTGCAATTATCATTAAGCTTCTTTACTCTTGGATTCTGAGGCGAAGCGAAGTTATATATTAAATAATTTTTAGTATGGTCGAGAACAAGCAAGCAAGATATGTAGTTGGTGCTTGGGAGCCAGCCTTGGAAGAAATATTCCGGCATCACCCTTCAGCTAAATTGGCTTACACTGGCCGATTGGATATCATTGACTTTACTCAGGCATGTTATTGTTACTATCTTGATGTATAATATCTTCTGAATTTAGAAATGAGGCGAAATTTTTCTATAGAGATCTCCGAGTTTAAAGTTTTCAGAAGATATACCTCTTATGGTTTCTGCACAGCATCGTATCGGAACACAAATCTATTTGTTTGGCGGTACGTTTTTGCTAGTACTGTGTTAACTAGCCGCGACGAAAGCCTCCCAGCAGTCCAGAATCAGACAAATACAATTGTCTAAATTCGCCCTACCGGAGATAGAACCCGAGAGATCTAAAGATATTTCTATGAAGTAATTTCCAGGACTCTATTTATAAAGACAATGTTAAAATAAATCCAGGAGGGGTTTTACGTTCAGAAGCGCCTAGGGGATTTATTTCCTACCATCCAACAATTGTCTGCCGCTCCTCCACCTCATGCGGATCCTGTCTTCGTCTGTATGTTCCAACAACCTGCTTACGATGTTGCTTCAGGACTAGATATTAGATCACCATGTAAGTTGTATGATTAAATGGAATTTTTTTTCTTAAAATTGATCGAATCGTTTCGAGGATTATACAGAGCAAGAAATTAAAAAAATGTATACATAACGTGTAAATAGTCATATATAGTAAGAAGTTATTAATGTGACATAAACAGGCAGATCTATTTTATTTGTATGAAGTGGAAAATAAATAAAAATAAAGTGAATTTAGTGCCTATTTTCAGTATAATTTCTAGAATTTGTATCGTGTATCTACGTAGGGGTGTCAAAATGACACCCCTACGTAGAAAATGACAACTTACATATTAGTTATTTTGGCGTGTTTGTAATTTCGATGATTATATCACTTTGTTTATAAACCTGGGTCATCGTTATTTTATTTCATATATCATTAAAGTTCGTTCGTGTTCCATTTAACTGGTCACTGTGAATTTGGCCTTGTAATTTGAAAATATTTGATTAGTTAGAGAGCGGGGATGATGACTCACTGTATTATTAACGCAAACGAACTGTGGTACAAAACACGTACAGTAATGTATCTTTGAAACAGTTTTACGGTGAAATTGGGGTATGATTCTTGACTTATTATACCTCGGGGATCGTCGATAAGTTTATAATTTGTAATTAAGATCTTGCTGTAAATTTGCTCTATCGTCACATTATATATATAGATCGGCAGTCGGAGTCGAGGTTGACGGTCTCAGGATCGAGTCGTTTCCGTTTACCATCTATACCTGATGATGCCAATATGCGTAATTATTTAATGCGTCTGCGACTCTGGTTAGGTGATCCGTAAGTATATAACAGTTTCTACAAAGTAGGAAATACTTTTTCCACATCTCTGTTTTCAGGACGTTTTGCCCAGTTGCTGCATATAAATAAGTCATTTTGGCACTAAATTGTTTCGGGATAGTTAAAAAATAAATACGTGAAGATACGGAGTTTAGATATTGTCATAGTAAATTTGAATTATAGATATGCATTATAGATGCGACATTTATTTTATGCAATTAGTTGGATTTATTAAATTTCACAAGCCATTTAACGAATTCCTTTTATTTGTTTTAGTGCAAAATCTCTACATTATTTTGAAATAGAGGACGCACATTATGAAGTGAGGTGAGGAATGTAAATGTCTATTTTTAGTTAGTCTCAAAGTGCCACTGTGAAATACTTACAAAAAACAAAATTTTTAAAACTAAGTGATATTTGAACAGTAAAATGACGTTATTTTAAACAAATTTATGAGAGAGAACACCACTAATATATTATAAATATTGCAACATATAGAATACGAAATATTTTTATTTATTTATAAAATGAATATTTTTCTGAATTGTAGAATACACATTTTGTGGGGTACAGCTAATTTGCTGTTCAACCCGTATATCCCAATTCGCTGATATGGAGAAATCCGTTACTAGTCGCAAAAATCAAAACATTACGCGTCATCAGAATGGGGGTATCAGAAGACCCCCAGTTAAATGTAACAAAATCTGAAACAGACTCATTGAAACAACAAAACGTGGTAATAATAGGATTTAAGATGTTGCGCATAAACTATTCAGGTTTTTGTTGTGAAAATCATTTGTAGTTTTGATAAAATTAAAAAACGGGAAAAGGTTTCTTTATAATGTTTGTCTGTTTACAAAAAATATGAAGAAACTAACTCTTTTAATGCTCAAGTTATTATACGAAATCCATTCGTGCGTGATTTTAAATCTCTTACTTCTGGACTAGGAATAATCATTTACTACTCCACCTGAAAAAAGTGCCTAAAATTTCATCAAACTGGATGCAATCCTTTAGGAGTTCAGTCACATATGTACGTAGAGGAGAATTATATTTATATAAATTTATAAGACAAGTATATAATTATGTGATGTAATTAGATATCGCGAGAAATGCGACGAAGTTTCCACATCGCTGAAACAACACGCTCAGCTTTTGGGAGAATTTGTGGCGGAACAGATGTGTGGTTTGACACAAGAGCAAGACTGTTCAATGCCGAGTGTCACTTTACATTTAGCGGATTTGATGGTGAATAAGTTTGTTTTAAAAAGCTTATTTATTAACACTAACAGAATTAAACTTAATAATAATAATCATCTCATCGCTTATTGATCTTCTTGGTTTTCGTTTTCAGTATAGAGGACACGAGTTTTTAATAGTATTTGTTCCGTCACCATGGCTGTTCAACCTATTTGTGGATAACTGTTTGACAGTTTTAAAAGAAAGTATGTATGGGTTAAGAAAGAATGAATGAATGAATTGCATCATCTGCTAATGAGCTATTGAAGATGGTGAATATTATGAATGAAGCTATGAAAAAGAATGGTATGAAAGTGAATGTAAACATAAAGTTATCCTTTTTGAAATAATTGAATCAATGATGAATGACAATATTTTGACAGACGGAGAACAAGTGGAGGAGGTGTAAGAATTTGTATACTTGGGATCTAAATTTACAATAGATGGAACATGTGAACGTGATATTGAAAGGTGAGTGAATGCAGGGAATGTGGTAAATGGTGCTCTGTGCGCCTTTATACATAGCCAGATGGTGTCTCAAAGGGCCAGACAATTTGTGCATGCAGGAGTGGTGGTGCCTACATTCTTGTTTGGTAGTGAAAGTTGGATATGGCAGAAGAATCACAAAAATAAAATAAATATGTTAGATATTAGAGCGTTGAGAAGTATAAGTGGATTGAAACTGAGTGACAAAGTAAGAAATAGTGTGATAAGAGAACGTTGTGGTATAAAAGAAGATGTAGTGTCTAAAATTGAGAAAGGTATACTTAGATGGTTTGAGCATGTCGAGAGAATGAATGAAAGCAGACTGACTAAAAGGATTTATGAGTCAAGAGTGAACGGGAAAATTGGAAGGGTAGACCAAGGCGAACGTTCCTGGAACAAATCCAGGACATTTTAAATAAGAGCCAGGTCAAGAGTACTCTAAATATACGAACTTGTATGAAAGTAAACCTTTCATACAAGTTGAAAGAGAATGAAAGAAGCGAAGGAGATATGCAAGGATCGTGGGAAGTGGAAGGACGTTGTCTCTGCCTATCCCTATGGGAATAAGGCGTGATGCTGTGTATGTATGAACTTATCTCAGTTTATTTGTAATTTTCGTCCAAGTTTTTGTAATGTCCATTTATTTGGATATAAGGTTGACTTACATGTATATCAATTAATCCTTACATATCCTGTTACTTGTTCTATCACAACAAGCCATTCTTAGCGTAAGTCCCCACCCCCCGCGCCGAAGATTGGGACTAGGAGGGGATCATCTCTATTGGAGATTATCTAATTATAGATTAACTACAAAGTTCACAGATACATAATAGTCTTTGAAGTTACTTTTGGATAAGCTGGTTTCCAATGCTTAATTTTTCAATGTTACATTAGTTTTCCCTTAAAAATTTCTTTCACGCCCCAATATATTTTGCATATGTACTCGTATAGTGACCTTCTAAAAATTTCTTTTTGAATAAGATTCTCAAAAATAATCAGATGTCTTAGAATGTAGGTACTCAGTTACATATTGTAGCTCTAACGTCTCAAGATATAATATAAAATGGCTTCTGAATTCGTCATAATTTTTGCCGTTTCTTCATTAGTTGTTATTTATAATCCAATTTCTTTGTCCAAGATTGGTGTAAGAAATAGCAGCCCATTTGCGGCACAAGCTTCCTCGCTCAACGAGCGAGAGGGTTTTGAAGATTAATGTATCTGATATATAACGTAGCTTGTAAGAGTTTTTAAAGAATAGCGCATTAGTGTCAGTATATAAACAGGAAAGCTAAATAGGTTTTTGATTGAATAATTTGTTTTAGCACGAGCTCAAATCTTGTATTGTTGGCTTGGGCTTTGTAAAATGTGGAGGTCAGCTAGAGCGGTCTATACTTTACAAGGTATTAGCAGATAGATTGGGACTACCGTGTGCGTTGCACAGAGCATCTAGCGCACATGCATGGTGTGAGATCGCGGTTCCGGAAATGGATCCGGTATGTTTAATTTCTACTATTAGTTCCCACTCTCACTATGATGATCATCGAGCGCCCTGCACTTTTAAACAATACCATTAAAGTTATGTCAATCACTTTTGTAATATTAAAAATTCAAACTTATATGTAAACTGCTTTAATAGTGCGGAAAATAACTGTAATACTAACAGTTAAGTATACTGTTGGTAATGTTTATGTATTTAATGTTTTTCCTCTTTCTAGAATGAAAAACAAGATAAACCAATAAGCTATCCAGCAGGACTTCTAAGGGTTAATTACGTGGTAGATCTTATGAAGAGTCCGGGCAGGCTATTACCAATTGGATGTCCAGAAGCACAACGAGTGTGTGGACACGGTTGTACACCTTACACTGCTGGTGCTCTGTCATCTATTTGCAAATGCGAGCATTGAAATAAAGTATTGTACTTTATTAAAGTAAAAAACTAAACCTTATTTACCGGAGTTGAGCATTACAAAGTTATTACAGTATTAATTATCTAAGTTACTTCGCAAATAAATGAACAGTTTAACGTTAATTTTAAAACAGACCCTTATGATTTAAATGGTTTTATTATCGTGAAATGAGGAAAGTAAGGTCAATAGAATATATTCCTTACATAGTTATTTTATACTTAGGTTTAGGCTACATAAAGATTCGGTACTAGCATCCCTTTTAACAAGTTAAAAACTTTAGGTGACACATTTTCACAGAGCATAGAGTTCCAGTGTCAAATAGCAATATTCTTAGTATTTTTATCAGGTTCAGCAAACCCACTGGATTTGCAATTTTTATGAGCGGTAGACTTCACTTAACATTGGGTGAATCTCAAATTAATTTGTCAGTTTGTTTCTATCACAAAGAAACAACTAGCTTTTTTTTTGGAATAAGCAATTTTTCTGAAAAAAATAAGGGATGCCTATATTAGTTATTTTAATGTTTACTAACAAGGGGGGATAAATGTTAGATAAACAATAAAAAAGGTTTTTATTTTAAAAATATTCTTTTATTTCTAATATAATTACACTGGCAGTTGTGTTTAATCACATAAAAATAATATTGTAAAAAAGAAAATAAATACTTTCATTAGACAAAAAAGTCAATTGCAATTGTCATATGTTGCATTTCCATAATTATATCAAAGTCAAGCATACATTTTAAGACTATATGCCCGTGGAAATATTAACCTGTGATATGAACCAAGGTGAATAATTCTTAGAAGCCTGTTACTAAATCATAAATTACGGCATAGCGNATTACCAAGTTATTACTGCTATAATGATATAAATATTGTCGTTGTACCCCATAGTCGTTAGTTATAAATGGTAACAAATAAAAATATTAGAAAAAAAAATGATTTACTCACGTACGGTACAGGACCGTTCAGAAATGACGGCAAAGCGCGTTCAGATTGTTTTTATTTTATTTAGTAACAGCCTTCTAAGCAATATTCATTCACGTTAGTTTATTTCACAGGTTAATTTGCCCACGGGCTTGTAGTCTATTTATTAAAGCTGCTTCTAAATATAAAGTAATTAAACTAATAAAAAATATGTGCTTAAAACAAGTAGTTATTGGCTTAAAACGTTATTTTAAATCGACATAAATCTTTCCGTAGGTAACACATCTACAATGTTGTTGAGTTTATTTTACCAAAAAATATCGACAACATTAAATTCAAATTACATAATAATTTAATACATTTACGCTATCAAGAATAGAACATGTTTAAAATAACATTGGATACTTGACAATTACAATTGAATAAAACACAATGAAAAGTTTTGATTTTTTTGATCTCTTCGATACAATGGACGGTTGGACAATCACAAACATTCACTTAAAAATTATCGATTTATATAAATAAATAGAGCTATAAAGGCAAAACTACCGCAATGGAAAAAAATTCCTTACAGAAGTCTACATTTACAACACTCACATAATACATAAAGTTCAAATTTTATTCAAAATAAAACCCATTTTGTAAATAGTATTTTTATAAACAGAAAGAAGCATATACAAGCTTCTTTCTCGTGTTTTAAGAAACAATATCTTTAGTAGAACACAAGACTTAATGACAATTAACGATTTAAAAGGTGGGTGGTAATACTTTTACAACCAAAAAAAGGAAGAAAGATGGATTTTTTAACTTTAAAAATTTATCAGAATCGGTCTTAATTTCCGAATTCAAATTGAGCCATTATAGATAACATATTTTTTTACATACTCGTTTAACTTACAATTGTAGATCGCAGGGTGTTTCAATAGAAGTTATTGTTTAAAATCTCATCTTCTATATAAATCGATGGCCCTTAGATATAAACAATCAACTTTAATTTAAGACATTCAAATGTCTTTGTAATTTTTTGTTTTTGTAATTTTGATGATTCGTCATCTTAAGTCATCATTATCTTTAAATCATATACCTATTAAAACATGATGCTTAATTTAACTTTAAGCATAACATTAAAGGTATTTCTGATAGGTTAACACTGGGTAATGCAATTTACGCACTAAACTCGTCCGACGACTAGTGAGGATTGTGAGACTTGGCAATGGAAGGAGATCTCGCAATACCCACTAAAACCCAGCGGAACCCAATTCATCCATTAGTGAGACATCAGGTGATTAGCTTTCGCATTCTGCCCTGGTGACCCAGATGAGTCCGTGGGAGGATTCACAGAGGCGGAAGGAGGTGCGCAAATATGCGGCGCCTTGTAGCCCGCCTGTTTTGGCGGTCAGAGGGACCATCCACTGCATTTTCCCACTCTCTCTCGTAGGCCTCCTTTAGCGAGACTACTGTCCCGTAAAAGAAGCCCACTTCCGCCCACCATCTCTCATTGGAAAGCATTGCGCCTACAATGCTCCCCAATGAGACGTCGCCGCCGATCAATGCCATCAGGAGGAACTATGATCATACCTCACGACAAGTAATGATACAGTCTATGATGGAAGTGCTCTAATTTAGTAAGAGACAATTTATCTCTTATGATTTGTACACATTATCGCATTGGAACACAAATATCTTGCTTGGCGGTACGTTTTTGCTGGTAGTGTGGTAACTAGCCATGGCCGAAGCCTCCCACCAGTCCAGACTCAAATTAGAAAATCCAATTTAACGTTCAATAGGCTAAATACGCTCAACCGCGGATCAAATATTAAGATTTTATACTTGATTCTGTACATAAGGGCTACTTAAATACGTGATTTATGTTCAAGTTATAAATAGACAGATTTAAAAAATCCATACCGTATTTTTTTGCATAAAAGACGCACTTTTTTACATAAAAAACGAATTAAATTTTTTGGGTGGCGCCTTGTCGTGCGAAGGCAACATTTAAATATTCATAATCCTTCATTTTAAATAAATCATAAACTTGAAGTGTCTTATCGTATAACGTCCGAATAATGGTACGTTTTACAAATGCCTTTAATTTATATTGAACATAAAGAAACAATTTAGGCCGGCTACCTTTTCTTTCTATAACGTTTCCCTGACAACCCTACGGTGTCTTGAAGAGATCGCTACTTAGCGCAAAAGACCGCCCATTAGTACATTAAATCTAGTTTAGGTTAAGTTATTGTATTTTTCTTTTATTTTTTTTTTCTGATATACAATAAAGTATACATTGTAACTATCTATAACGAATTGACAAACTTCAATATAATTTTAAGGCCACTTGTATAAAATGGACGGTTGGACAATCACAAACACTTCACATTCAATTTACACCTTATTGTAATAATACTAAACTATACCGTTATAAAAGTCAAACAAACATATATAAGAGCTATTTCAAGTGTAAAAGGGGTGTCTTCTAGAGGTATTAGTACAAATTCGCCATTATTTATTACATTAAACTTCTCGGACAAAATATATATTAGACAAAATACCGCCCTAGACTGTGTCATAACTTACAATGAGATTAAATGTTTTTTTTTAAACCAAATTATGGTTTAATTACAGTGCCCTTTATGTACGCAAGCTAAAATCATTCTAACTCATGACAGCACTATAGAAGTAATTATATTTTCGTTTCGGGTGTTTACCTTAAATACACTACTCTAACGGTGGTAAATTAATATACTAAATATAACACTGGAATATATTCCTACACAGTGAGAAATGGTTAAACTTATTTCATTTAAAATTGTGTTACGTTTCACTTCATTGTCATTATTACAATATGCTTATTTAATGTATGATAATCTTATACATAGAAAAGTTATGCTACCAGTTGTTTGATGCGTGAAGCAATTTTGATGACGAATATAGATAGACATAACTCACTGTGCCTTATTATAAAAAGTGGTCTGCACTAATAATAACTAGTTGATTTAATAATTTCTAATATTGAAAAAAACACGTGACATTTTGATGTAGAATTCGTCATTTTAGATATAAATAAATTATTGGTAATAATTTTCGAACTTTTAATATTATAATAACAAGTAAATACATTTCATTTCGAACATTCCTTCCTTTTTCCCTCCCTCTAAATCTCGGATATCTAAAGATTTAGGTTTGTATAAACATAAACAAGACTTAAAAATTAGTTTGCCAAAGAAATTTCACTTCTGACAGGTGTACTTTGTACGCACGCACTTTAAATTTTTTGCTTTTTTAAACTTTTACATCGTTATTCTTATTTGCAGTCCAGCGGGGCGCGGGGTCACATGTAACCCTCTGGGATATAAAATACACTTACGAGTATTTCTCAGAGTGTACTTATTTACTTATAAGGTCAGGGGTAGCCAACTCTACGGCGCGGCTCGCAGGCCTTGTTTTTTTAACGACTTCAACAATGGCGGTAAATAACATAAATGTTTCCAAAATTATAGACCTGCGGTAAACAAGGGGGGCGAACGGATTTAACGTCAGTCCTGCAAACCTTAGTATTTGGTTTAAAATGTATGAAATTAGCTTGATACAGTATTTTATAATAAGGCGCCCTAAGTTTATTCATTTATATTCCTAATTATCATGGGATGCTGCCTATTGTCGCCAAAATATAACTTAAAAAGATTGTAAAATAAGACGTGAAATGATCATTTCTCAAGTTAGTTACATTATTTTATAACCATTTTTTCTTCGAACTTATATATCAATAGATTTTAACACAAAAACTATAAATAATAAAAATACAACATCTTTTAAACATGTAATATACAATGCGAATAAAATTATTCGCATTGTATATTAGCTTAGAATATTCCCTAAAGAGATCTTAAATTATCTTTAACTTATTATGTGGATAAATAAAGCTATAGTTGCAAAATATAGCTGCTGAATTATTTTTAGAGACAATCTTCTTTGTAGCAGATATAATATTAAAAATTTTCCAATACTTTATGAAAAATCAATAATTCTTTGTTCGTGTTATATGTGCTCTCTTGCTGTTGCCGATAAAACTTGGTTAACTTATTGCTTGCATTGGTAAAAGTAGTGTAAGTCATTATGACCTTAGAGGCATAGATTCTTCTTGTTCAGAAAGACTACATTTTATCCTGGACAGACTCAATTAATCAATAAGTAATTAATGAATGACCTCTGTGTAAGAAGGTAGAAAGAGAAATGTTTATTTCAACTGTAATTAAATTTGTTACCATATCACACAGTGGTCTGTGGTACACCGTGTACTAGTAGTGTTCTTGACCTGGCACGCGGGGCAGGGGGAGGGGCACGGGGATCCCGCGCACTTGTGACCACTCCCTCTTTGAGGGAAATCGCCGACTCGGTCGACGCTTCGGATGGCGCACGCGACGATTGTAAAGTTTGGGGCTGACTTATCTGCAGAAGAATGAATTTATTTAACATTAACCAACTCCTAAAAAACGTTCAAGAAATTTAAACCCTTTATAAAAAGAAAACTAACCTAAAAATCGTACTAGGATTTTAAGAATTACTTAGATCATAAAGAAGCATAAAAAAAATAAATTAAAATTACATAAAATGTATACTGCAACATTGGTCTCGTGCTCAGCTTGTTCGGCTACCGAAATGAAGTTGCGGTCGAGTGAATAAAAAAATCGACATTTAAGTTTTATGTTAAGAAACTCTCAGTATTGGGAAGTTGGCGGTGTGTACCACCCCCGTGCCTCGGAGAGCATAAGCCGTCGGTCTTGTGCATTACTATGTAATATAAGACAGTAGTCTTATCGGATTATGTCAGTAAATGAATAGAGAGTGCACTTGTATTGGCGCATACACTTATGAACAATGCTCTAAAAACCCTGTGGGACGTTACTGGGCTCCTACTAACTGACTTACTTTACATAAAATTAATATAATGGTGATGATAAAAAGGAGACACCCGTGTTAGTTTGCTGTGGGTTCTTAGAACAGAACCCGAAGGAATCCTTTTTAATATCATCATCAGTACCTACCTATATAAGAAACATTACAAGTAAAAATGGAAAAGTAAATGTTATATAAAATTACTTGAATAACGATTTTTTTATTTGTATTGTGTACTAAAACCCCACAATATAAAAATAACCTAGCTGTCACCGTGCGCCTGGGAGACGTGAATCATCGAATCGCATACGTTGATCTGACGCACTGCTATAAGTGTTCTACATAAAATATGTCGACGTAAAGAAGCAGAAGTACTGATACTTTAAAACTACACATTATGAATAATGCGGGACAACTGCAAGCGCTTAAGTAATATTACACAACTTGATAAAACGATTTATTTTACGATGGCACTTACCGTTCTAGTTAGCGTCTGAGGCGTATGTGGTCGTTTAACAGGTACGTCCCTATACTCGTATATATTCTCTCTGGATCGCGTCGCATTCTCTATGCCACTCTCCTCTAACTCCGGCACCATAAATATATCGCCGTTGTAATATCTCTCATTCTCTCTGTATGTTACATAAAATTTAATATAATTTGGTGCTTTTATTGTATACAGATAAGAGTAAACTTGGATCTCCCTTGGTAGTCTAAGTTGGTAAGGCGCTAACCCGATGAGAGGTATTTTCAACTTTAATTCTTAATGGTTTTCCCAAAGTACCGTGCCGGAACACAATTTTAAGCTTATCTAGCACACGGGTCGGCAACCTTTTCTTATAGAAGGGTCACAAATATTAAGAGGACATTGGTGCGGGCTACATTACACCTAATAAATATTTTTAGGTAAAACTAATTTCTGTTACACTTGTTTGTATGCCTGTGAGCCACACCGCAATGGTTGCCAACCTCTATCCAAGTGACATGCGTTTTAGGAAGATAAGTGATAACGACTGAAGTCTCCCAACAGAACACACCCAAACAAATGACTAAATCCTAATTCTTAAATTGGCCTTCATGAAAACTAACTTGAGATCTCTGCTAGTGGAGCGAATTCTCAGTGTTACGCCAAAATGATCAATGGTTGTTCTTAGAAAAATACTAAATAACTTTAGTAAGCACCCTCAAAGCAAATTTATACAACGTCCATTACGAAAGTGGTTTAACAAACGCTTTTAATCATTTTATAATTACTATATTATATTTATAAATAGTAAATGGATATATTTATCAACAGCCATACGTACTTATAATAACACAAATGTTGAAATTAACAATAAAATGATACAAATAATTTCATAACAAATTAAGACATCATTCGATATACACATAGCTAAAAAATTGAGAAAGATAACCCATTTATGAGTTAAACCACTTTAGCGCTGATATTATCAATATATAAGTTAGTAAGTTAGTTAAAAATTCACCTACGTAGTTGGCACTAACTTCCACTTTGGAGGTATCGCCCTGTTATGAAAGAATACAATATGTTAGTACAAAAGCAAACCATGTTAATAAAAAACCAACGAACAAACGCGGGTTAACAAAGATTACTTATATTATGTGTGTTAGATATACATGTAACATGCAAATGAATTATGTGTGTTTGTATTGTTATATAAGATTACATTGGTGACAATACGAAATAAATGCATAGACTAAACATAGAAGATGTTTAGTCATTCAAACTTGTTTATAGCATATTGATGCTTTTTTGTGTTGCCACAGCGTCATTTTTGCCAATTTGAAATATATTCTTTTATTTGTACACAAACAGTAGTAATTTTAATGAATAAAATTCAATTACCATATCCTTAAATCAAGGGTATTGTAAATGTCAACAATTATCCTATCATTAAAGCTACAATAGTCCTGCAATTACGTCTTAGAAAGAGGCAACACTAAATTTGATATGAATGCGAGGGATATTAAAGTTTTTAATCTTAGGCATTTATGGAGAAAAATAGGGCATTCTCGCCCGCGAAGTTTTGTCGAATTGAAAGTCGTGTGTGGGGGTGCCCTATTTTATTCCCGTGCGTATACGATTTTTTTCTTGCACTGGAATGGCAAATGTTTCAAATTGACTTTTCAATCAAAAGTTAGAAATTGAAATATACTCGTAGTCTCATTTTTTGTCTGTTTTGACACTTGCTATAGTAACTTAAAATTATGAGGTGATTGTTTTGGAGAAAAAATCTATAAATTTATAGTACAATGAATTGGGCATAGCCACAACAAAAAGGAATAGACCCTAAAGATATCATAAAGCTTACCTTTTAGCGTTTCTCCACAGCATACAGCAGATGACTAACAACACGATGAGTAGTATACAAAAGCTTGATACTGACCAAAAAGCAATTTGCAGTGGTTGTTGTGGCTCCCACCAGAACTGAATAAAAATTTGCCACATCATTTTTTTTATTGCTAACGTAATAGTTTTATTTGTTGCAATAATTTTATGTTTAAATGACCTTATACAAATATACAAGTTTTATCCAAAGTATCATCATACCTCTGTAATGGGACGGTATGTCGGTAACATTCTTCCAATGACAGTCGGCAGATAGACTGTCCAAAAGGCCAACTTGGTCTGCCGGTAGTTCAGCTGTATACTGGAGTTGAATGTGGTGTTGATATTTAGGTAACGTAGTTGTCCTGCTTGCGCCATATCGAAGTGCAAACCGAGAATCCGGGATCGGGTTGGATTGCTAAAATTTGTTTAAGATGTATAATGTTGGGACACTTACATAAACATATTTATATGTCGACAGTCTCTACATATAAAAAGTCAACGCGCATTTAGATAGTGTTTGTAATTTCCATGTTTAAATCACCGCATTTATCAATTTGGGGCACCGTTTTCTGGCGTAATAACGACTTAGAAATGGATGGTTGCCGGCACGCACTGCAAAGCAAGATTCCTTTTCACGTCCCGTTTGAGCCGAGCGTGTAAGCGAGAGACACTAAGCGATAGAGAGGCGCGATCAGCCTACGCGTTCGGCTTGTGACGTATTTTCTATTGATTATTACAAGAACAATTTATCATTAATGTTTCCTTATGACCTCATAACGTAATATTATCGTCCGTTAACCAACTTTAGTGACAGACAATTTTTTAATCATACATCTATTAATACGTATCATTACAACAGTTATTCATTATTTATCTTTGTAATACTGTGTTACAAAATTTTATACTTCACACTATACGTCCCCTACGTACTTTCGATAAGTTATACATTCGCAAGTGTAAGTAATCGTTTTACCCGAATCTTGCGAAGTCTGCATAGGCTTTCATGAAAAAGTGACTCATATTTCTATCATTCGGTGTCCAGGCCTGTCTATCTATCCGTTCTCTTCTCGGGAAAAACTCTTGATCCATGAAAGGTGCTCCAGTGAGGAAGAATCGCTCTGTATCGTGTGAATACTGACGCCATTCAGGCCAATTGTATGCTTCCACTGTTGTATTTAGCACATACATATATACAGGCACGTTTTGTTCGAGAAGAAGTTTCACCATTTTGTCTGTAGGCGCTCTGTATAGAAAGTCTGATAAGAACTGTAAGCAAGGTAAGAAATGCCTTTAACAAGTCCAACAAATCACATTTTACTTCAATAGTGTTTTATTAACAATAATTGTGAATAAATCAACGACTTTTTAATTTGTTCGCTGTTAAAACTATAAACGCTATCTCGTTTTTCGAAAAAAAATTCTTTTTTTAGGTATAACAAAGTCGCTCAAATTTATAAATTAAAAAAAAAACTTAACACATTATTGATATAAACGACGTTTTACGCTCGGAGCGAGTATTAGCTTCGTTAGCAGAGGCCTGGGTTCGGTTCCTGGGAGAGCAGATTTAGGTTACAGTGGTGTTAGTTTCCACCGAACCATCAAAAACATACCGCCAAGCAAACAAATTGCGTTTTTTTAACCCTTTATCGAGTTAGCGTGATTCCATCTTAAATTGTATCATCGCTTACCTTTAGGGGAGATCACAGTCAAGCGGTAACTTGTCGGCAATCAAAAGAAACTTACGTGTACATATTGATCCCGGATAGCACTAACGTTGTGTGGCTCAGGGTGGTATGTATACATATACCGGATAGCTTCATAGACCCCACGAGGGTTTAAAGTATAGTTATATCTAAGTACGAATTCTTGCACTTTTTGATCAAACCAACCCTCGTTGATCGTGAAGGTTGGCGCTAAAGATTCATTTCTATCTGTAAAGAATATAAATAAACACATGGTTTACTCGCTGGTCTATTGTCGAATGCCTATAATAAAGTGTTACATGATTGAATTATTTATATACACTAGCTGACCCAACAAACGTTGTTTTGCCATATAATCGCTATAATACAATAGAGGTTAGTGATTGAAAGATGAAAATTCAGGGTAGTGTGTATTTTTAAATCCACACCATAAAAAATTAATACGAAAAAAAAAATAAAAATTTAGGGGTCGGTCAACGTTATCATTTAGAGGGATGAAATCGGTGATGTCCTATTCTCCACCGTGACACGAGAATTTTATATATTAGATAGATATGGAAACAGTCGTAATTAATGTATTAAACACAGGTAATACAAAATACTCATTATATATAAAGAGCCCTCTTGTCAGCTTTCAATAAATGGCGCTGTACATATTTTCGTAAATTAAATTTAACTAATGATTAAAATTTGAAAAAAATTTTACCAACATCAAAGGTCATCCATTTAAAGTATTTTACAAAATCCATAGTTCTTTACAAAAACTAATGTATGATATAAAATCAAATTAAGTGTACTAAAAAAGTTGGTTCTGTGAAATTCTGCGTAAGATTTGTATTAACAATTCAAAATTTTGAGACTAATAACTAATAGTAGGAATTCAAATAAGAACATACACAATACATATGCTGCTTCCTGGGTAGTCACCCCTGTCATGTATCTTAGGGCTGGATTAAACTGTCTACGTGCTATCAACTCCTCGGGCATTGTGGAGAGGAAATGCCAGTCTCTTTCCCTCCATCCTTCATACCATTCGTCTCCAGGGAAGGTAAAATTGTTCTCTAATACCGGTCCCCATGGTATGAAGCCTACATCAGGCTGAAATAAAGGATTTTGTAAGACAGAATATTTCAAGGTGCGTTGTACCACTAGCCACGGCTGAAGCCTCAAGCCAGTTCAGACTCAGACAAATTAGAAAATGCAATTCTTTAAATCCGTCCTACCGGTAATCGAACTCGGGACTGCGGCAAGCTAAGCGAATACTCTCACCACTAAGCCAGCGACGCCGTCAAAGCATCCCATTAGTCCAGACTCACAAAAATTAGAAAATGAAATTTCATTAATCTGTATTGTCGGGAATCGAACTCATGCCCTCTACAAGCGAAAAGTATCACACTATTGCGCCAAAGAGACCGGTTTGGTTCCAGTAAAGCCGGCTCGCATGTACTAGGAGAGATTCTTTTTTTTATGTTTTTTACAGTCTAAGATGGAAGCGCGCTAATCTGGTAAGAGGCGATACCTCTTAAGCTTTTATCTTTTTTGTTGATAGGGTGGTAAATAGCCACGGCCGAAGCTTCCCACCAGACCAGACTCAGACAAATTAGAAAATACAATTTTCTAAATTCGCCCTACTGGGGATCGACACCGGGGCCTCTGCTAGCAAAGCGAATACTTGCATCACTGCGCCAACGAGGCCGTAAAAATCAAAGTCAAAGAAAGATTATAGTCAACCCGTCCCTACTATATTTTTATTAATAATTTAACATAACTTTATTACCAAGAATTTATGTGCTGTCGTAACATAATATACTGTAAGTGTTGTATGTAAAATGGATATACACAAAAAAGATTGTTGTATTTGCTTGTCTCGATAAACTTTTAACCTATTTTGTATGACATAAATATGTTTTACCTGAAACTCAGCATTTCCCAGTTCGTAAAAACTTCTTCCTTGTCGGAGACAGTTCACGAGCTTCCACGAGGAATCGATGGGACAACCGAGTAACCTTCCAAAAACTATGGAAGTGTTTTGTACTCTGTATTTATCTTCAATTAGTGCCCAGTCAGCTAAAGCCGAGCCACTCTATAAATCGTCAATAAAATCGAATGAATATACATAATAATAAACTCCGAATTTCAGCTACGGCGGTCACCGTCTTGCAGAAATTAGCGCTTTGCGCAAGAGATATTATAACGCACAAGCGCATTCGCTATTCCTTCACTCGCATAGTCTGATGGGACGACAGCCAGACTCGATCAGGAGAGGAGAGATCAGGCGCAGGACCGACGATTTAACGTGCTCATCGAGGCACGGGGATGGAGCAAACCGCTAACTTTCCAACTTAGATAAATACTGAGAATTTTGTAACAGGAAACTTTATATCAATTTTCGAATATAACCAACCCGGGACTGGAAGCCAGGACCTCATTTGTGTAACCCAACAAGCTCACCACTAGACTAAAGAGGCAGTTTGTATATATATATATATATATATATATATATATATATATATATATATAAATATATGANAAACTACGTAACCTTCAAACGAATTAGCATAACAAAACGCTGGACAACTTCTAATCACGCGTTTCATCCGTAAATATTTTACCCTCACGCACCTCAAGAAGTTTTAATTCAAAAGTTACATAAAAAAATATTTTTGAACATAGATGTATCCTGACCTATTTGCTAAGTCGGGATAAATTTCGCAAAAGGACTAATCAAAATCGATTGAATTGTTGCAAAGCTCATTGCCATCAAAGACCGTGACACACATTTTATTATCAATACAAAAAATTCCTCTACTATATTTCGCCCGTATGAAATATTAAATGAGCAGTCATATATTGATCTAAACTAAATAAAACAAGAAATTAAGTCAATTCTTACGCCACGAAAGTAATCTAAATTTACTACGCAAGCTTACAATAGCTGTACAAAGTATATATGGTAATAATATTAGAAAAAAAGGTGTGAAACCTTAAATGTCATTCGCTACAAATTTAAGAAAAGGTATTTGAACTTAAGTGAAAGAGATTTATATATGTATACAGAGAGTGAGCTAATAATAGGTTTTGAATAACAAAAACACCAAGAAAAAATGGCAATAGAAAAGACTGTTGTCAAGCCACAAATCTATATTATCTTACTTGTGCTATAATTCTGGATACGATATCTCTCGTTTGAGGAGCGACAGCTAATAATCCTGCTGATGCTGCTCCAGCTCCCGGACCAAATAGTGTAATAGAACCTGGATCTCCATTGAAACGTGCAATATTGTCTCTGATCCAACGTAATGCCATAGCCTGGTCGAGTATACCATAGTTCCCCGGAGAGTTCTCATCTCCAGTTGAAAGAAAACCTAGAGAAGGCGAGATTTATTTCGACGCTTGTTAAGACTACGGGTCCAAATCGTAGGCAAGCAGCATTAATTTGTCAATAAGAATCTTCTATGTCAACTTTTTGTTTAAAAATTCATTATTGCGCTTATCGATGAAGGAAGACATCGTGAGGAAACCTGCATAACAAAACCAGGAACTATTCTGGGATATGTACACCACTAGTGGAGCAGTTTGGTGGGAGTTATGCCTTAATAAATCTTATTTCTTCATATTAGAAAGGAGGCCAGTGTTCAGTAGTGGGATGATAATAGGATTTGAAGTAAAAAGAATGAGTTAAAGTCGTTGTATTTGTACGAAATATTATATAGCATGTAAGTGTTTAAGTAAACGAAGATGCATTTTATATTTCTTCATTCCCAATATTAGATAGATCGTCGTAGGATCTACATCTTTACGTGCTATCTAATGGATAGATCAAAACATAACAGCTATACACACACAATAATCTGTAGTAACCATAAAAACAAATTAAATTTAAAAGTGCGTGCGTACAAAGCACATACTCGTATATCAGAAGTGAAATTTCTTTGGCAAAATAATTTTTAAGTCTTGTTTATATTTCTACAAATTCAAAACTTTAGATTGCCGAGACTTAGAAGGAGGGAACAAGGAAGATATGTCAGGAGTTTAATGAATTTAATTGTCACTAAAATATTAAGTGTCGAAAATTAACACAAACTGATATCTCAAATGACAATTGGTAAACACAAAAGCCACGTGTTTTTTGTCAATATTAGATAGTATTAATTAAATTTTGTGTTCGAATTTAAAATTTAGAAAAGAGAATTTATGAAATATTTGTATTTTATGAAAAATAGTATACTAAATGACGAGTGGGAAATTTAAATGCCTCATGTTATTTGTAAATATTAAAACTACCTAACCGTCAAACAAATTAGCATAAAAAACGCTGCATATCTTCGTGACGCTAATCACGCGTTACATTCGTAAAAAAAATTACCTTCATGCGCCTAAAGAAGTCTTAGTTCAAAAATAAGACAGTAGAAAACCCACGAAACCTGAATTAAAACTTGTTAATTGATAATAACTTACCAAGAGCACCCAGTCGATAGTTGAAAGATACAACTATAACATCGTAAAAAGCAGCTAGCACGTGTGCTGGGAATAGATTAGAAGCTCCGGAAGCATACTGACCTCCATGTATGTAAACCATCACGGGATACCTTTGTGCTGTGGCACCCGCTTCTGTCTAAAGGAAAAGTAGGACGTATTTTAATATAATAATTTGTGTCCTTTATTTACAAGATAAACTATTATAATGAATACATATTTTACTTAAGGTTTTGTTATGAATATATGAAAGTTGATCCAGAGCAAAGATTGACCTCATAAAATGTCAACGTATCATATGTGAACGAACCAGTGAGCAAATTGCCAAATTTTAAAGTTTTAATATATTTTTTAGACTGTGAAGAGAAGATAAGCTTCTTATTATAGCAAAATATTGTAGGTAAGGTAAGAAGCAGCCCTTTAACATCCCACTGCTCGACACAGGCCTCCCCGCTCATAGGAGAGGGCTGTTAGAGCAGGCATAGTACACAAATGTACTCTTTATTCCTTCACACTCATAGGCTGATGTGACGGAAATCTAACACGGCCGGAAAGAGATCAGGCGCAGGACCGACGGTTTAATGTGCTCTCCGAAGCACGGGGGTGAAGGTTACCGGCAACTTCCCAACTTCTGGCAAATATTGAGGAAATTTTAATAGAAAACACAATATCCCGGGACTTGAAACACTAGACCAATGAAGCAGTTTGCAACTGATAGTACTTTCATTTATAAATGTGTGTTTATATAGCGGACCTTATTAACAACAAAAAAGATAGCATTTAATATATGCATCGTCGCATACACTTATGACTGATCGATATTAATGTACCCTCAATTGGCCTATTTAAATTAATTTCTTTCCAGTCAACTCAATTTATAATTTCAAAGAAAATGTATTAAAAGATTGTGGGTTGTCAATGTTGATAATATTCAATGGATACAAGTCTTCTAGAGTCAATAAGAATATAAATTAGTGGTCTATAATTAATACGGAATATAGTAATCATCTTGGGATTAGAAATATCATTCAATAAGAACACAATGAGAACCTGCATTGTTCTATTATAATTGTAAGGTTTGTATTGTGTCTGGGTTTGCCATTTAAGTTTTTTAGTCGATATACAAGTATAATGTAACTCTAGTTAAAGAGTTTTTAACAGGGATGTCTGTTAATTTTTTATTTATGCCATTATTCAGGTATTGCACAAAGTTCTTTTTTTTTCCTTCCGTCCGTTCAGGCACTAAATCGCTTTAAATGCAAAATCTACAGCAACAATCTGACTGTTTCAGAGTTTAACTTTTCTTCTTAAAATCCTCAAACCAAATCAAAAATTAAAGGCGATCAGGTGGCGAGTTACATTTTCTAGTGTGATATCTTAATATATATATATATATTACGTGTCACTTTGTTTGTCCACGAAAGACCGATAACTGATTTTAATCAAATGTGCATATTAATGTAGAATTGCAATATTATTTAATTACAAATTATTTGTCTATTAAAAACCTTAGCCACAGCAACAGGTAGCCAGGTCTGCTAGTAAGAGTATAAAAATAGCTTGCTTAGATTAGCTTGAACTATATAATTAAAACAAAGGAAATATCTGTATATTTTCTTAATAAAGTAAGACGCTTCGTGTTGATTGTTTCTAATTTAACCACTTTGGCAGTCCTGAAGATGTTTCAATTGGAGGACAATGAACGTAATGTTTCAATTGGACGTATTCGAAGGACAATGAACGAAAAAATTTAATTAAAAGAATTTGTAATCGGTTAACCATCAGCAAAAAATCATACTATTCATACATTTAAAAGATGAAATGTAAGTTCTTTTGATCCGTATTGGCTATTGGAAGAGAAGATGTACTGAGATGACAAGATATTATCCTTGTAAACTATTGTTTTTTTATACCTCTTAAGGTTTCTACACAGAATCATAATGGAACACTAATACTTTTGCGACACATATTTTCTGGCAGAATGGTAACTACCCTCGGCCGGAGCCTCCTACTAGTCAGGACCCAGTCAAACAAAAAAATTAAAATATCCTAAATTTAAGATACTTGGTTTGAAAGCATGTACTCGAACCATTGCATCCATTTGGCCGTCAAAAGTTATCATTCGTCATCATCTACAATGATATTTGTCCAACCAGAGATTGAACCTATATCCCCCGCTAAGAGGTGAAAATGAGCAACATTACATACAAACGAGATATCATATGGTTATATATCTTTTGATCTTGAATTTTTTAATAAAAAGCTTAACACATATCTACAATTATATCTAGCAATATACTGTACAGACACGGTATCCGCATAATAACTGCAGGAAGAGATTTAATCTGAACAAATTCGTAGATTGAGGAGGGTTAATTAGTTCAATTAATGAAGCTCCGCATGTAATCGTCCAAATGAGTGTAATAAAGATTCTGATATATTTTGAAATACGACAACTTGCATAGCTCTTTTTTAAACAACGACAATTCTGATTTCATTAAATTCGTATTATCTTACTATTGCAGATTTAGATGTATTAAAATTATTTATTGATATACAAATATGGTAACACAGCAGGACTGACTTTCATGAAGCTTTTCATAATGATTCCATAATCTACTCTTAATAAAATATTATACATAATACTACAAGTAATTATTACACGACAGGTAAATCGTTTATGGAGTTGCAATAACAAATGATGAAAACTAAAATTTACCTATTATTATAGTAAGTTTAACCATATTCCTTGAGGGAAAGATTCGTGACTAACAATGTGACGGTAACTGGTTTTTAATGGATCACAGTCAAATCTTTATACTAATAGATAGATGTATACGTAATTGAACACCACGAAAAAAATATAAAAACAATACCCTAACAAATTAAACCATATAATCAGTTACCGCATTGTAAAACTACCACTTTTAAAAAGTAATTTGCAAATAGTTTTTGTAAAATAAATCTATTATAGTCTCGAAGAATATTTAAAAACGAATAACGGTTTTTACTGAAAGTTTTAAAATTATTAACATCTGTAAAACATTTGCAACAATTAAATGGGAAATATAGTGAAACCAATATATCTTTATTTATAATTTGTGCCCTGTATTCAGAAAATAAATGAATTTGAATAATATAATTAATTTTCGTGGGCAATTGTGCAAATTTTATCGCTAATTAGTGATCAGATAGACGAACCTGCGGTTAAAGAGATCAACATAGAAATAAGAGTGAAAGATATCAATAGAAATATACATACATTACATAGAATATTCACATACAATCAATCAATCAATCCAAATATTCTTTATTCAGGTTCAAAAAATACTTTTGAATCGCCAGTATTCTCTCCGTTGGTAACAAATCTACCGATTCCGAATCGGTGTTCGGAATGTTGAATCCATTGAGAAGAAACCGGCAAACAACTCAACGGTTACTCTTTTAAAAATAGTTTAGTATGTTACAAAGTCCAAATATATCTATCGCTTAAATAATCTTCAACATTATAATATGCCTTTTAAAAAGAATTTTAAGAAATATATCAATTTCTTAAAATTATGTTGAGTCAAATCTAAAATCATACATAAAGACGTCAGATATAAAACTTACATTAGGCGAGAAAATGTTCAAATAGAGGCAGTCTTCGTCCATATCACGGATGCCCTTAGTAGCGCCCGTGAAACGAACAGGTTGAGGGCAAGCTGGACCCCAATCCACGGCCTGCATTAACTGCCAACCAGGGTGCTGACGTGGTGGCTATGACAATATCAAAATACTCTTTACTAGCAACCCGTTCTGGCTTCACACGAGAAAGATAAGGTAAATTCAGAAGTCTAACATTCCACTGTTGGGCAAAGTCCTTATCACTCGTAGGAGAGAGTTTTAGAGCACAGACAAATGTTGCTCCACTGTTTGGCAGGCCACACATACTCTAGCATAACTCCTGGGATAAGCAGGTTTGGTCACAATGTTTTCCTTGACCGAAAATTACAATGACGAATTCATAAGAATTTAACGGTGTCTATCCAGGGTTCGAACCCGCAACTTCCCTAAAGAGAATCCACGCGTCTCTCCAATAGCCCATCATGGCTTTTCGTACGAATAGTCAAGGATATTATATCTATACGTTTTGTCATCAATGTTCAATATGTGGATTAAATGTTTTCATTAATTTCGATGGCCCCTATGTAAAAGAGTCAACTCGCATTTTCGGTATAATAACGATTATTTTAATGTTGATTATTGTATCTCCCCTCATAGTTTTTAAAAATCATATAGAAATTGAGACAAGACAAAAAGTATTACAGTAATAAAGAATTAATCTTTGAAACACTATCGTCAAAAGTAGAATATTATATGTGACCTCTGTATATACATGGGCTATCAATTTATAAGTGTGATGTGGTTTTGGAGAAATTTGAACTTTATCAAATATATAGAAAGCATTTATAAATTACTAGCTGAACCCGCGACTTCGTTTGCGTGGAATGTTTTTTGGGCAGCAATGTCATTAATTTAGGCAAATTGTTCTAGAAATAAGAAACATGACCTCTGCTCGGCAAAAGCAATATTCCTACCCGCGACTTCGTTTGCGTGGAATGTTTTTTGGGTAGCAATGTCATTAATTTAGGCAAATTGTTCTAAAAATAAGAAACATGACCTCTGCTCGGCAAAAGCAATATTCCCACCAAAAGTCTTTACGCCTTATGGTTCAAGAGATATCGAGGTGAGTCAATAGTTACACCCCCGCTACCCGTAAAATCCGTTCTTAGCTGACCTCTACTCGGCAAAAGGAATATTCCTACCAAATTTCAAGTCTGTATGCCTTAATCAAAAATCAAAAATCAAAACATTTATTCGCTGAATATGGTAAACATAGTCCTCATATTCTACTTATTTAAATTTGCGAAATAACAGGTTTTAGTAAATCGAAGGAAAGGTATCTTTACATTATTAATCCATTAATTACAATTTTATTACAATTAACCCTAATAACATTATATCGAACCAATTTTCAATTAAAATTACTACTATTAAATGATGTTATTAAAGTGAAGTTATACATTATATTACCTCTTATTAAATACAGTATAAATATAGTAACTTATTATTACTTATTGCTAATTTCCCTTTAAATAGTCATCAACAGACAGAAAGTTTTATTGATTAGAAAAGATTTGACAGAATTTTTAAATTTTATACAATTTTTAAATTGTGAGGCATATTCCCTTATATCTTTTGGTAACTTATAAAAATTTTAATAGCCATCACGCACACACTTTTATTAAAAAAATAACTTTTATGATCGGGATATCGGAATCTGTCTTTACAACGTTCTTCCTTAAGCCTTTTGAAAAGGTTTTCATTGTTTTTAAAAATTTGCAAGCCAAAAAATTTAGTTTCCCTTGTAACCTCAATTGTTTTATCGAAGTAGCTAATATTAAGGTTATAATTCTTTTTACTCCTTATATTTTGAAATGCTATTACCTTACTTTTAGTAAAATTTAAATTTACTTATGATTCCAGAGATACCTTGATGAGTCAATAGATACCTGGATATCAAACAAATATATATAGATAAAATGAGTTTAGAATATTATTTACATACCTTGAATCTACCTTCAAGAACAGGGGGTCTTGCATATGGTATACCAAGAAAAACAGACACTTCACCTTGTATTCTCTCTACGGGTGTTAGCCAAGGTCTGTATCCAGATGCAGGGTCTGGATTGTCATATAAGTACACCTAAAAATATTGCAATAATATTGTACTTTTGATTGTTAGTAAGTTATGTAAAACCATATCGCTAGTGTGGATGAATAATAAAAAAAATAGAAACTTTTCTAATTTTGAATTAAGCCCTTAGTAAAATCCGGAATAGTGTATATTTTCTTATACAAAAACTCATATTCAAATAAATCAGCACAAATGATGCTGTTACATCTCAAAATGTCATTTTATTAGATGACTTAAACATTTCCTTTAGTTTTAAATGGCTTTCCCCTAAAATCAGTTATTTGAATTGTGTCGCTATTGTTGCAAAGATGCAATATGGCTTCCCACTACCTAATAGACTGATGAACTTGCTGAATCTATGAAAGATTTCTTAACAATGAACAAAACATTTATTAAAAGCTTATTAGGCATATTTCATGTATATAAATACTTTGAAGAGTAAATTCTTTTCAATTTAATTCAAGTCCAAACATTTTTGTCGCTTAAATAATCTTCAACATTATAACATGCCTTTTGTAATAGGATGTTTTTAACATATTTCTAAAACTATGTGGAGGCAAATCCAAAAGTGATGTGGGTATCTTATTAAAAATGTGTATGCTCAACCCGACAAATGATTTCTTAACTTCCTTCACTCTAAAATATGGCATTATAAGTTTTTTTTCTTGCCCCTTTTGCTGTAAAAATGAATATTATCACAAATATATTAAATGTTATTCAATATATATTGTGACAGTACTGTGAGAATTGATATTTCTTTCAATTTTTCTCTTAAGGAAATGTGAGATCCTAATTGAGATATAGCACATATGCAATATAGAGATAGTTTCAATGTCCGCTGCTTCATCTCATAACATATAGTGCTATGAAAATAAGCTAAATACAAAATGACAAAATATACCTTGAAACCTTGAACCTGGCCAAAATTAGTGTTAACAAATACATCTCTTTTCAACTGCCGAGAATCCCTTCTCTCTCGTCCTTGTAAGTCTTCTCTCCAACCTCCCAGTACTCCAGGAAACAAAGCATCAGGATTGTTTGCATCTCTGTTCTGTTAAAATAGTTAAATATATACAATCTAGTAATATAAAAAAAAATGTTTCTAATGTTGTCATATATATTATGAAAACATCCAACTGATGTGCCTCAAACCAGCATGATTAGTAAAGTACTAATATTTTTAAACACACTCATTCACTAACTCATCACACAATCTTCAAAACTAATTAGCAAAGTGACTCTTTACACAATATAGATACTTTCCGCACAATTCCACAGGGTAATTTGAGGGTAGCATAGCTAGCTGCTTCTATAGACTAGTAGAAAAGAAGAAATCTGGTGTTTTCAATTCAACAATACAGCTGGTGCTATTATGGGTGTATTAGCAACAGGTAGCCCTTGGTGTAATTCCCAGCAACGTAAATTTAGGTAAGGATAACTGTGATACATTGTTGCCCAATGTCCACACTGACTCCTACAAAAATATGTGTACCTAAACCTTGTCTAAAGTTCGTCAATTTGCCTTTTAAAAGAAAATATTGGAGGTAAATCATGGGTCTAAGTTCCACTTCATCCAAAAATAGTTAGAAATAAATTATTATAATTTAAAATGAAAATGTATGTTTCATTACCATTACATGAAAATGTAAGTTTTTGGTATTTATATAATTGCTACAATTTTAAAATGCAGGACTTTTGTTTGCATTACAAAGAAAGTGTTTATTTAAGAAGTATGTTTTTAAAATGTTAATGTTGATGACCAGTACTATTCTGAAACTATTTTGAAATTCAACAAATTTAATTTACTAATATAAGCAACACAAGTTAACAAAAAATTCTCTTTGTTCACAGTTAATTTATTGAAGGTCATAGTATTATTACTACAGTTTGGCTGAACACAACGAAAAGTGTATTATAATTGGGACATTTTTTGTGCCAGATAATGTGTATTTTATAAACAAACAATAGTATTGTCATTCTGTAATCTTTCAGTCTTTTCTACTATAGTTGTTTCATACATCTGATGGCTAAGGAAGCAACCATAACAGACAGAAACCTTTATATCAATTTTAGATTTGCCCGACTTAGGACTTCCTATTCAGTACCACACAGTTTGTAGTTGAAAAAGCTGACCACTAGACACACAATGTAGTTATAATATATAGATTTTTATGACTGATTATTTTAAATATGAATATTGCTACAGTATAAATAATTTTTATATAAATACAATAAGAAAGAAACTTTTATTTGATTACAAACAAAAATTAAATTCTAAAATTTACTAAATTAAGTAGTGATCCAATAAGGTCTCCTGTTTCAGCTTTCACTATAGTATCAACCAGAGTAAATAGACAAAAAAAACTTTCATATAGTTATCTTTGTTTCATAGGTATTTCAAAAGATAATTTTAATATACTCACTGTGTTGTATTTAAACTGGTCATCCAATGGATTTGTAACTATTGGATTGTATGGGAAACCACCAGGCTGGTTTATATTAGGATTATATGGATTGTATCTTGATGGATCAGTTCCATATCTTCTATTATTATATACATAAGTTCTGTAGTCACTATCGCCTGGCTTGGGTAGCCTAGTATCACGAGGTTTGTCTTGCGACTGCCCATTGTAGTAGTCTCTGTTATACTGTCCATTGTATAGATCTTTATTTGACTGAGAATTCACATTTGCACATATTAATAACACAAAACAAACTTTTAACAACATTTTCATGTGCCTGAGTTACGGTCTAATAAGAAATACTTATCGAATCACATATTCATTTGAATAACTTATTTCTCACTTCCGTTGCAACATTTTTCACTTAAACAATAGTTTAAAACATGGAAAAACAAATTTCAAATAATCCCGATATTTGATATACTAATATTTAACGAAAAAATCCACTTTTAAAGTTAGTCATAATAATGTTGGGGTGTGAAGTTAGAAAAACGGCCGTATTATTATGATGGTTAGATATAGCAAATTTTACGTTGAATAAAAATGCGTACACCTTATCTGGTTATCTTATGATTAATCATTGAATTATCAGAAACAAAGTGTGGCAACGCCCACAACATTCATAGTTTTGTTTATAATTTGCCTCAAGATTTGAAGTTATTTGACGCACCAAGCGATGTGAAGTTCGGATGTCATTACAAATAAACTTTGAATTAACTGACTTCACCCTTTAATTACAGAACGAAAATTTAGATTTTTTTTTTATTTTTATCTTTCAAAGCCCACGCATTCCGATTTCTAAACTTCATAAGATTATATTACTTAACGGTTTAAATTTTATATAGTTTATCGCAAGTTTTTCTTTCAAAGTAATATAGAAAATATGTTACACTTACTAAAGACAAAATTTAATATATTTCGAAAATCCATACATATAAAATTATCTAATTTTGTTATTTTTTTTACCTATATTTTTAATTCTTCAAAAAATATTTTTGTACAATGTAACGGCAAATAACTGTCATACAATACATGCAGAGAGCGTAGTTTTAAGGAATTATCATAGGTGGCGCTCAAGTCTCACAGTTTTAATCTTAGATGATACCTGGTGATACTGGTTAGTTTTACTCCAGATGGCAATTTGAGACAAACCTTTAATTTTTATTTATTGTTGAGTCCAGTTCATTATCTGTTAAGTAAAATAAAGTATTCTTAAAATTTCGAGTATCGTGCTACATACTGATCACATATTCAACGTAGCTGTAAAACAAAGTTAAACACAAGATATATTACGGATACTTAAGTTAAACTTGAATTAAATATCAAATCATGGTAGATTTTTTGGTCTACGTCATGCTATCTTATTAACATTTGTATTATTACCACTTTTCTGTAGGGCGCAAAATAAGTACCTTTTACATAATAACTAAATCTGTTAATATGGTACAACACAATGGTGTACAGAATCAATCCCATCGTTTACCTTGGTGTATCAATTTGGAACTAAAGGGGGAGATTATTGTGTTGGCCCCCCGGGATTTGGTCCGGACTTACTCCGTTGAACTACTTCAAATATTTGATGAAGAAATCCAATACTTCATTGTGTCCAATTTGTGGCTTAGTAAAAATATACTTAAAATAATATATCATATTATTTTGACAGATTGTATCCGGAGCGCGATGAGTGCAGAACTAAAAAGTAAATTTGGTATCAATACGGTATGTTGGTAATTTTTAAAGTATTTTGTCAGCACCAACATTCCTTCAGGCGAAACTGCTATTTAAATTTATTCAAAAAATTTTATAAGTATAAAGTGTTTTACAAAGAGAAAGGTTTTGTTAGGATTTGTCTCTTAAGAGCAAAATAAATAGGACAAAAAGAAATCAAATCCGTAATACGAAATCAGTTAGTCGTATTCATTCCTTAAAATGAAACGGAATATTAAACAATAGGGTTCTAGATATCAGGTAACGTTTTGATTCCGAACTAAATTTATGGTTAAATTTGCAAATGGCATCTGGAATTTCGATCATGCGAGCCGGCGTGATTGAAATGTTTCTAATAGGAATGCTCGATTGATTGGAGGTCTGGGTGAGTTATTCGTATTTTGTGTCTAGGTGAAATTATTTATGAAAAATATAAATAAAAGTGAGTGAAAAATAACCAACCCTATTTAAGAAAAAACAGCATATTAATGTACCAGCTAGGAAATATCTTTCTAGCCCTTGGTATTTTGATCTATCTATAATTATTTTATTATTATTTATTACTTATAATTATATATAATTACTAGGCTATACAATCCCGCAGAAAAACTCCAGCTCCCCAATTCTTTATCACGGACAGCAATCACTTTTAAATAACAATTAGGCTTATGCGCGTTAGTATAAAGGTAACCTAAGATTTGTGCTCGTATAAGATTTTATTTCGCAACTCTTTAATTACTATGCCTATGTTTGGCGACACATCGTTACAGGTAAGGCAAAGTAATTTAGACAAATTGGAAAATGATATTCTTAAATTTAACCTACCATGAATTCGATTTCAGGAGATCTTCTAGCCAAGCGTGTTTTAGTGTTAAGCGCAGTTCGCAAAAACTTTAGGAATTAGGTATCTGTAAATAGGCTAATCGTAGGAAAATATTCTAGGTAGCTATATTATTTCTGTGACTATATGTAAGATGTTAAGGAGTTTTTAGTGTGTCTGAAATTATGAGGCCGTTGACTGTCTGTAAATAAAAAGAGGGATGAAAATATTACTGAAAAGTGCAGGTCACTCGTGAGTTGCATGTGTTTCTCATCATTTAGAATAAGGAATAGTATTTTAAGTACAAACACTCGTAGTAATTTCTGAGCGGTACAGGTGAGTATACGAGTAAATAATAAGTTTTTTGTCCTAATATTTTTATTTGTTACCACTTATAATGTACGGCTATTAGATACAACGGTAATATTTAATAATATTATACCAAAAAAATAGTTGCCGCACATAAATTTATGATCTTACAGCAATTATCTACATTTCAGGATTTACCGAGTTATTACTGTTGTAAGATAATAACTTTATGTACTGCTCAGAAATGATGACATTGGATTCAAAGTTATTTTATGTTATCGTAACAGCCTTCTAAGCGTTATTCACATTGGTTATTTTTTTTTCATGGGCTTGTAGTCTATAAATATTGCGGACCTATGCCGCGATGACACTTTGATGAAGTCAAAATGCGGAGAATAGTAAGAGATTTGGGAGGGACAGGATTCACTCCTAGTGTTATGGTAATATTTATTTATTTATTAGGTTTACCAAGAGATTATACGCTATACTGAGTTTAAAAGAATAACAAATAAGTATATTTATGGTGTAAATCTAATTACAGGCAAACCAGCATGCGTTTTTAATTGCACACGTGCGGGGTTGGAAGTTTACATATAAAACAACTAAACAATGTAAAAATGAGAGTAGTAAATTACACTGATGTGATGTGAAACTCACAATGAAAAAGGAAAATCTACATCTAAATTTTGAAAATAAAAACATGACTAGAAAGCATAGGTACATTAGGTGGTTTTTGCACTATTAAATTGATGCAATAATTTCTTGTAATCCTGTAGGGAGGAGGAGTGGATGTCAACACGAGTAGTTTTGAAGAGCTTACTATGTTCCCGGAAAATCCTTTCTAGAACACTGTGAGCACCGAGATTCGTATATTATATATACGTCTATATATCCTATGTTTAGTATATTGCATGTAATCCAATATTTGCTATGAAGAGTGAAAACATTTGCGTTACACAATTTTTACACCGTCGCTCTTCTCTGCCTTAAATCCTATCATATGTAAAGCAAGATTCAATATCCCGGGGAAAAACGTTAATCTCGTATAATACGTGTTCTGTTATATAAAAGTAGCAAGTGTATACAGATCCTTTTGTGTCTCTAAAGAAAAAAAAATATTGTTATTTATTATTTGTGAGTATCGTACAAGGGATGTAATGTTATTCTTGTTTCCTATTCTGTAACGACTTCATTTGAAATATATCTTTAAACAATGTGTATTTATATTTTATATGCTTCAATAGAATTCCATCAATTGCGATGACTTTCTCAAAAAATGGTTTTCATTTGCACAAATGTAAGCGTTACCCGTTTAACTTATAGTAAATGGTGGGTTTTTCTTTCATATGAAAGAAATTAAATACTTATAAATCATATATATAGTATATACTTACATAAATAGTTATAACAATACCCTTTATCGTGATACTACTATATTTTAATTTGATAATGGTCACTTACAATTAGTTACTAATGACATATTCAGTCATTGGGAATGTATGATTTTATTTCTTATTTAAATTACCTTTTAAATGAGGACCAAATAGTTCTTCTAATGTGGACAGTGTAAAAAGTAGAAAAATGCTGTAATTAAAAACGACGCTTCTATATTCTGTTACGCGAGCGCTGCACTTAGTTTTCACACCCTTTTTAACAGTCGTCTTTTTATTCTCCTTAGAGAAAACATTTAGCATGACCTGTATGCTGAGAAAGTTTAAAATCTCAGCAAATGTAAAATGTAGAGCACTTTAAGATATAATACGACTTACTGCACTTATTATTAGCGTATGTAAGAAAATGCAGCCTTTTTCTGTATTTTTTCATGTTATGATAAGTACATTATGAAGTACAAGGTAATAATAAATGTAAAAAAATCATAACTAAATATATAATATATATTATTGCATATAACAAAAATAACAAAAAAAATACGAAATACCCGACTGAGTTTGTTGTGGGTTCTTCTCGGATCAGGGCGCGATGCAACTCGCAACTTTAGATTTTAAGTCGTTCTTGAGTACCATCATCAGACGTATATTAGAGTCAGAGTGTGGAAAAAAATATAAATTGACGATTCAAAAGTGGTGTAATATGCCTAATTGATTTGATTAGAACGTAGAATGTAGAGATTCTCATCTTTACACTCTACGTTCTAATACTTAGATACTTAGAGAACAGTTTAAGAGTTTACCAATCAATTACTAAAAATAACGTTAATTCACACTCTCTCTGTATTGCCAGAGAGGAATGCCTCAACGAACCTCTGGCTAACTTATGGTTGACGACGGTTCCGCTGGGTTTTAGTGGGTGATTGTGGGAGGCGAACGTGATCACTTCGACCGTTCGCAGCAGAAGGCCGGGAAGGAGGCGAGAGGCCCACGATCGCCGTCTCCCTCCTTAGTGGTGACCTTTGGGTAACGGAAGCGGAGTCTGTTGCCCAACAAAGAAAGGTCTCACGAGGTGGCTGGTAGCTTGCCAGGTGCTCCAGGCAATCCACCTTCGGAGTAAGTTTTGGTCATTGAACGAGATGGGCCTAAGCAGGCACATCGCTGGCGGGGTTGCGAATGTCTGTCAGTCGCGTTCTCGTGACCCCGTCTCCGACTGATGTAGGAGCACCGCTGTGTTTTAGCCGGTATGAGTCCGGCATTCCCTGGAACATCCTCCTGAGTATTCTAGGTATCCACGAGGATTTCCCAGCGTTAAAAAAAGGGTTTTAGTGGGTATTACGAGTTCTTCCTCCTCGCGGAGTCCCACATTCCCGATAACTCGTCGTTTCTACGTAATTTGACTATGTAATATAAGCTAATGAACGCGATATTGCGGCGAAATTCTTGCCTAATGAGAGAAGAAAATTAATATTTACTCATTTAAAACTTTTGTTTGCTTAATTATAAAGTCTTCACAGCGTACGAGTTCTAAACCTCTAATTTTCCTCGTAGGACACCGTACGAAAATTTCATGAAAATGCCTATTTATAAATCGTTAAGTATATACGATAATACCCTAATTTAAATTAAATGTCTCCGCCGGCTACATCCCGTAGAAATGGATATGGGGAAAGACAGTTTTTATTTCGGATAAAATTGCTAATCTTAATTAGTATTGCATCCATTTGAACACATTCGTGAAATTAGTCCAGGCCTTTAAAATTAAAAAAAAAACTTTTTTATGCGGAATAATTGGAGGATAACCTTTTATCAAAATAGATTAGCAAGTTAAACTTAACTAAGTGGTAGCCTTTTAACCTCCCACTGCAGGGCACAGGCCTCCTCACACATATGAGAGAGAGTTTTTAGCAGACCCGCCACGCTACTCCACTGCGGATTGGCAGGCATAATACACAAGTGCATTCTCTATTCTTTCACTTTCATAGTCTGATGTAACGGAAATCCGACACGACTGGAGAGAGATCAGGCGCAGGACCGACGGTTTGACTTGCTCTCCGAAGCACGGGGGTAGATCACACCGCCAACTTCCTAACTTTAGGCAAATATTGAGAAAGTCTTAATAAAAACCTCAATATCGGTTTTTGAATTAGCTCGACCCGGGACTCGAACCCAGGACCTCATGTCTGTAGTTGAACATGCTAACCACTAGACCAATGCGATAGTCAACCTTGCATGAACTCTTTCAGTGCTTTATATGCTATATATATTTATTTAAACATTTGGTCCAATCATTGTATTTGTCTCTTGCGTTTCGTTACATTGCATTATGCCCACCACATATATAAAGATCTTTCGAAACTTGTATTTCGGTTTCGGAATATTATTTTAACCCCTATGTGGTAGTTGAATGTATAATTTCCGTTTACAAGATGCATTTGCTCAGTAAACTACGACTTTCAATGTCGGCGGCTTAAAGAAACTTATATGTTATTCTGAAATCTTAAATTTTATATAATGGTGTTTTTATTAAGGTAGAATGTAAACCCTTTTCATTTAATTTAAATCATCTTAATGTTATTTTCTAAATATGTAACGAAGTACTAATTACAAAGTTTCTTATTAATGAAAAGTGTGATCGTGTCAGGTGGCGTCAATTTTGTTTACTTTCTGCTGACGAAGGTAACCTTTAAATCTTAGGAAATTGCGTCCCTTGACGGAAGTAATATTCCTTAATATTATAATTTTATTCAATTAGGATCAAGGAAATTTTAATGACAAGGTTTGAAAATTTAAGATATCATTTGTTAAATTACATTCGTTAACAGTATAAAAAATTAATTCGACTAGAAACAATATAATATATAAAAAAACCAAATCTGTTGTTAGTGCTAATTTATTCCTCGTTTTTAAACAACTTATTGGTATTAATCTTAGTACACGTGACACCTTTTTGTGTAGAATCAGTATTCAAAATAACAACTACAAATATTAAATTATGATACATTTGGTCGGTCACGTCCTTTCAAAGACCTACTTAATCCCTTAAAGGGTACATAAATCTTAATACCTCGCAAACCGAAATGGGGATAAAACGCTGTAGCCTAATTTCTTATAATAACTAATAAACAGCATGCAAAGCTTATCGCATAAATTAAAACTTTATTTACTGCCCCTTCAATTTTCTATTATATGGGTCTACATTGTTACTGGGTACATAATAGTTTACAGTGTCTCATATACTCGTATTTGTTTTATTCAAATTTGCAATGGTTAGTAAAATAACTTCTTCTTATCATTCGTATTCAAGTAAAAATATTGTTTTTATACTTGCTGTGGCTGACACTTGATTTTACTACAGTCATAAATCTGTTTTTTATTTATTAACTGTTATTAAAAAATGTAAGTTCCCTAAAAATTACATCCCTTTAACGAAATCATATTTCTGCGGCATAAATTTGTATACCATTTTATTCGCTGCTGCATATAACTGACTACACGAAATCGATATATTGGATTCGGCCAACCTTTTAGGCATGCATTTTGCTTTTCCGTTCCACTAAACCGACTTTGTCGTCTACAATTCCATTGGAACTCTGACAACGCAGGAATCCGACAAATCTAGGCTTCGATGATGTAGGGATCAGGGCTGTACAAACAATCAACTTGTATGGAATTCTATTTTATCAGAATAATCCAACATTATTAAAGAAATACTATATGTTCCGTTGTTTGTTATAAATATTGTGGTCAGTGCTAACTGATTACATTTTTGAAAAACTATTATAGAAACTTTACCTATAATAATAATAATATTTCTAAGTAAATAAGTTGATTATCTGTAACCATAATTTTGCCATTAAAACTATATATAGTTAATAAATAATTATAATTTGTTGATTATCTGTGTACGGACGTTAAAACGGTAAGAATGATTGTAAATTAGTTGATCCTGTACTAATTACCCGACTCTTTTCAAATTACTTTCGATCAAAAACATTGGTTCAGGGATTCTTGTTCAGAAATTCTTAATTAAAGCATTTTAGCAATTCCTGAAATCTCTTGTTAAAATTCCCATGTATTTTGACTCTTGGTCTATAGCGAAACTAGTGGGAAATAAAAAGTTCCAATGGTCACCACTGGGGACGCATGAAACTTTCTTTTCCCACTTATACCCAGTGGGGACGACAGGATAGGGACGACTGGGAATAAACTACTCTCATTTATAGATCATGACCGCTCTGTCAAGAGTGAATCTTTATGAAGTCACGGAGGGGGCAGATTTTGTGCGCATTACCACCACTCGCCTTTTCTCCCTGCCCGTGGTCATGCTGCTGCATTCGTTCAGCGAACTTTCCAGACCAGATTAGATCTGCTCAGTCCATCGAGTAGGGACCTTCCATCTTTCCTTAAACGACAAGGCGTTCGATGGACTCAATGCCACGCCGAGAAACGTGTCCGAAGAAAGTCAGGATGCGAGATTGTATTACACAAAATAGACGCTGCTTGATGCGGCGTTTTGGCGGTACGTCTTTGCTGGTAGGATGGTAACTAGCCACGGCCGAAGCCTCCCATCAGACCAGACTCAGACACATTAGAACATACAATTTTTAAATTCGCCCGACCGGGAGTCGAACCCGGGGCCTCTGGTAGCAAGGCGAGTACTCGCACCACTGCGCCAGCGAATCCGTCAAACTTTGAGCGCTATGTCGTCATTTCTGAGCGGTACAGGCAAGTACACGAGTAAATAATTATTTTTTTCCCTAATGTTTTTACCATGTTTATTTGTTACGATTTATACGGTTATAAGGTCCAACCGAATATTTGATAACATATAAAAAAAAGTTGCCATACATAAATTTATGATCTTACAGCAGTAATAACTCGGTAAATCCTGAAATGTAGATAATTGCTGTATCATCATAAATTTATGTACGGCAACTTTTTTTTGATATAACGTTATTAAATATTATCGTTGTACCTTATAGTCGTACATAATAAATGGTAACAAATAAAAATATTAGGATAAAAAAAAATATTTTACTCGTGTACGCACCTGTACCGTTCAGAAATGACGGCATAGCGCTCAAACTTACTTTTATGATATAGTAACAGCCCTCTTAGTGTTATTCACGATGCGAGATTGTATTCCACAAAATAGACGCTGCTTGATGCGGCGTTTTGGAGGTATCGAGACGTTCGTACAAAACTCAGTCCACGAAACCCCAAGCATTCTTCTCCAACACCACATTTCTAGAGCATGTATTTTCTGTCTTTTCACTTCTCGCAATGTCCACGTCACAACAGCGTCCAAAAATATGGGGAAGATCAGTGTCCTCACGAATCTGTATTTCGTGGTAATATAAGTGAGAACAATAAAATCAACTCCTACGCTATCTAGCATGAACTTTTTAAACTCATTGCATATTAGTTAAGATTAAGAAGAATAATAGGAATTAAAGGATAGAATATTACACTATAAAATCTTGTCAACTCGCCGCAGTCACCTATGCAAACATAAAGGGACTTAAAACCAAGAACTTGTTACATCATTAATGACATATTTTTAATTAATCTAAAATATTCTACTATAAATAACAAATAAATTGACGAACTCGACCAATACTACTTTAACAAAAAGTAACACCGTGTCCTTCACACATTCAATAACATGGTCATTTCGGGCAGATAATAAATCTAAAAACAGGCTACATTTGGTTATACGAATATAAATTTTGAATAAATTAGGGTCCCCCAAAGACCTATTTGAACCATTGAATCCAATGTGATTTTGTTATCATCATCATTTTAAACACTGGTAACATGTTCAGAGAATATAAGGATTATGTCTCATGGATTATATGGTTACGTCGATGTATTTTATGCGCCCTTTAGTGAAATGTTACAGGAAAGTAATATTCCATCAATGTCCAACTATTCGCCTCTAGGCATTTCGCTCAAAGGAAAGAGGGTTGCTTCCGGGAACCTGCTCTTTTTCCAGTAAGCAGATTAAACATACCTTGCTACCGAGATGTTTAGGATTCTCCATGACATTCACGATGATGATTTGAAACGTCAATTAAGCATAAGAAGAGCTCAACTTCAGAATCAGATCAAGGAGGTCTCTAAACAATATACATCCATCACTAGATATTATAACTAAAGGTCTATTAGTTCGAATTTTATAAACTTTTCCTTATTTAATAGACAATCAAGTTCAAATACATTCTTTAAACTGGTAACAAAACTAAATTTATTATTTAAATATAACGAATTATTGAGCGTATTTGTAAAATAGCTTACCTATGTAGTGAGTTTAAGTTTAAATATTAGAAAGCGTAGAATTTGATTATAATGCTCCTTTAGTAAAATAATAAAAATAACAATAAACTCTATTTAATTTTACATTGCAAATACAATGTTATATGTGTACAATACTATATCTGTAATCTAATTAACATACTAACATTATATAAACTTATGTATACAAAGTTCTTTATTAATTTTAGCAAATGTAAATTATTTCAAATCCGTTATTCACTAATCCACGTTGATATATGAGCGGTTTGAGCATGTCATGCGGGACTGGAAGGTCCGCGCTCTGGAAACGAAATTATATTTGGACATACGTGTATAAATGTTCTCGTTTAATTCAGTTTATAAACAGTATTATTAAAATAATTTGGTGTGGTAATAGTTAGAGTATGGATGGTCTCCATATCGAAACGTGAGGGTTATTTTACTCCTAAAAGACTTAACGCTTTACTTTTATTACATCTGATAGTAGGTAAGCGATGATACAGTCTAAAATAGAAGTGCACTAATCTGCTTATAGGTATTTTACCTCTAATGGTTTCTACACAGCATCGTACCGGAACACAAATTTGTTGCTTGCTGGTAGGATGGTAACTAACCACGGTCGAAGCCACTTACCAGTCCAAATTCATACAAAATAGAAAATGCAAATCTAAATCGCTCCACCGAGGATCGAACCCTGTACCTCTGCTAACGAAACGTATAGTACTAATCAATGAATGCAATAATAAAAGCTTTTACAATTACCTGTATAAGTTAGTCTAAAGGTTTACCGATACGAGTTCTATGAAAAATAGAATTGGTAAATTTGATAGGTTACAAGCCCATGGAAAAATTTAACCAGTGAAATGAACCAACGTGAACAACGCTTCCATAAAAGGCTTACTATACCATAAAATAATTTTTATTTTTTATTGCTGATAGTTTAGCGCTTGACTGTGATTTCACCTGATGGTAAGTGATGATACAGTCTAAGATGGAAGCGCGCTAATCTGGGTAAGAGGCGATACACCTCTTACGGCATGATCTTACAGCAGTAATAACTCGGTAAATCCTGAAATGCAGATAATTGCTGTATCATCATAAATTTATGTACGGCAATTTTTTTTTGATATAATGTTATTAAATATTATCGTTGTACCTTATATCCGTACATAATAAATGGTAACAAATAAAAATATTAGGATAAAAAAAGAATATTTTACTCGTGTACTCACATGTACCGCTCAGAAATGACGGCCTAGCGTTCAAACTTACTTTTATGATATAGTAACAGCCTTCGTAGCGTTATTGACGTTGGTTCATTTCACTGGTTATTTTTTTCCATGGGCTTGCAATCAATCAGGATATATAAAAATGAGATATATGAAAAAACAAAAGTTACTTTTTCTGGTGAGGTAGCCGGAAATCCCTGGTTCTCAAAAAGGTTTATTTACTTTAATCGTAGCGGTGGTTCTGTTATAATTTGATATTGTATCCTATAAACATTTAACCTGGTACTCTTTATATTTAATAAAAAAAAGAATTGAATGATTGCCTTATTCTTTTAGAATAAGGCAATCATTCAATTCGTAGCAACCCTGACCGTTCTAGCGATCAGCTTTAGCCCACAGCTGACGGACTATGGATGCAGATCTATCGCAATTCCACAAATGACTCACGAAATAATGTGGATTCTATACGATATTCGAAAATACATACTGAGTCTCGTTTAAAAAATATATAATAACAATCATACATTACAAACTGAAAACATCACTTTACTTTGATTGGTTAAAAACTGAGAAACATTTTCCTTTCTAACTAAATACATTGATAATTGATTGTGAATATGGGTACAGCTAAAAACGTGTTGCTAAGATGAGACAGCACCGTTTAAATAAAAAAAACTTCACAAAGTGAAATTTACATTGGTACCGCAACACCCGGGATCGAAGCCGCAATTTCATACGTTGCATGTCGGTTACTTTGCCGCCCTGCTACTAAAACTCTTTTATATGATAATCGAGCACATCACTAATACGCAAAAGTTCCCCCCCCCACACACACTTGGCTACCACCACTTCACACATAATACACCTTATAAATATTGCATTGCAGCAACCAATGTAAGCGCATTGCCATTTGATTACAGACAGGTATATTCTGCTTTAAATCGCACCTTTACTTGAAAGCCGTTAAGGAGTTCCGTCGATCGTCATAGCCTATAAAAGATTATGATGAGTGACGTTAATTTGCCCGTAAGAATTGAAGAGTTCCGTTACTTTTTCATGGATTCCATGATCAAAACCTAACCAAACTATCATCAAACAACCCTTGAAGTATAATAAACCCTTTTCAATAAAAAACGAATCATCGAAATCGGTTGGCATTATCTTGAGTTACTAAACATTTGTCGCGCACATGCTTAATGCAAATTTAAGACATACGGTTTTTTCATGGATGCCATCATCAGAACTAAACTAAAAAAAAATGGGACCCTAAGACAAGCGCCACCTTTCATATGAAAAAGAATCATCAAGATAGGTTCCATCCAGTGGGAAGATATGAGGTAACAAAAAAAAAATTACAGACCTCCTTTTTTGGAAGTCGGTTAAAAACTGATCCTATGTCGATACACTTGTTCTTTACCATTCAATGATTTATTCAGTTATTTAATTGGCTAATAATCACAGTTACTTTCACATTTATAATATCAATACAGAAACTTTAATTACTTGAAACCTGGACTCTAATTATTATACATGTATACTCTTAAATCCTGTTTGTAGTCGCGTAGGCAGTTTTGTTTTGTCAACCCAACTGTCCAGATTTAATATATTACAAAATATCATACAACATTCGCGCAATTATCCCAACGAAACCCAGTTAAAGAATTAAAAAACTTTGACATAAAAATTCACTAAATAAAATGAGAAAAGAAACAATTTATGAAAAATGTAGCTGAAACAAAGACTTAATTAATAAATTAATTCAAGACAACTTTACCGAACAACTTGATTTAATATACTGTGGGATTTAAATAAAAAGTTTAGCTTTGGAAATTTGCTTCTGTAACTCTTTGTTGAAAAAGTTTCGTGGATTCAGTATAAATTGAAAGAAATTTTTGGTATAATAACATTAAATCGAAATTAATTTTGCACTTCATACAAGTACAAGGTTTTTTATAAATTGACTACTATAAATAATTTTTCATTTGTCGTTATGAATTATCTGAAAATATATTGCATGCAATAAAAAGTTTTACAATTTTCACATGAGTAAGTAAATATTATTTAAAGACTTTTCAAAGCTTCAAAGACAAAAATAATTTGTTATGCACAAAATTTGCGGTTGGTTTTTAATTCATGACATATACATAGAAAACTTCAGGAAAATTGGCAAGTTCCTCATATATTTCATTTATCTTTCAAATGCAGACAGATTTTTTTAAATATCCCATTGGCCCTTTTAGTGATTTTTTTTGAGAGATCATTTAACATATTTATAATAAGTTTACACATTAATTTTTATCTTTGTAGCAAAAGTAAAATTAGGGATTTCCTATATGTTTATCTATAAAAGAGATATCCAGCTATCCATTTACTGGCCATAAGGTGTAGAGACTTGAAATTTAGTAGGAATATTCCTTTTGCCGAGTAGAGGTCAGTTAAGAACGGATTGCGAAATTCCACCCGCAAAGGGGGTTGCGGGGGGTTATTATTAAAAAAATTCAAATTTGCACTTTAAAAAGTTTAAACTTCACATTTACAAACTATAACCTTTATGGCACGTAAAATTTAGTCAGAATTTTTTTTGACATAATGGAAACTTAATTAAAAGTAAATTTTAGGAAATTCCACCTTCAAAGGGCAGTGCAGGTATGTTTCTTATTTGTAAAATAATTTGCCTAAATTAATGAAAATGTTACCAAAACAACACTCCGCACAGACGAAGTCGCGGGTTCAGCTAGTTCTTTTATATATGTATAGCATTGTGAAATAGCTGCAATATCCCGACAATAATTGCACATGTACTTCAGTTTCCTTTTTGTCTTACTCCAGATTTTGTCTTACAGCGCATTTTTGCGGTTTCATAGCTGGTAATGAGTAAATATCAAGAATAAAATAGTATTTTTTTTTGTTCGGACTGTGTTTAGCTGTTAGCCCTACTGGCTTTTACAGCGTAACCGGAAGGAGGACGGGCCCTTATGTCCTGCAAGACCGAGCCTCGGCTTAGAGCGACGTTATCACAGTAACATCACCTGAAAAGGGAGAATCAGAAGCGCCCCCAGGAACGTGGGTGAAGTCCACGTCCGGGTGACGTCAGAAATCGGGGACCTCGACTCTGCCGGCGGAGTCGCTGTGTATCGCTTGTGTACGTGTTTGTCCCTACCTGGTATGATAGATTGTCGATAGTTATCCTATCGTCGGGGTCGTTAAGGACATATTTAGGCCGTCTCTTCCTATGCGGAACGTTGAGGCGGATCCTATAAGAGGACGCGTTAACCACTAGTGGGTTCCTATGGTTGATGGCTCTCTCGAAATAATTTTCGGAGAGCTCTTTGAAGTAACTGTTTATCGTGGGGAGTTCTAAGTCCCTATGTAGGTCGACATTTCGGACGTACCAGGGGCATCCCGTGGCCATCCTCATGAATCTATTTTGCAGCGTCTGCAGACGGGCCAGTGTACAGTCTGGCACGTGTGCGAAGACGATGCTGGCGTACAATATGATGGGGCGGATGCAAGTTTTGTAGAGTGGATAAAATAGTAGACTCGATAGACAAAAACACATTTATCACCCCCGATTGATCTCCGAATTGCATATGTCAGGCATTAGGGCGGCCTATGATTTCCCCACAATTTTTCGCCTATGCGAACGCAGATAGATGTCAATTCTAATAAATCTTTCCCAGTGACATAACTTCCGTTAGCTGTCAGTGTCTATTAGCTATGGCAAGATTGATTTGGTTACTAAATTATATTGATATCCTCTGTATGTATATATCATTTCAAGTATATTAAACTTTGTTCACCTCAGCCATTAACTGTTGTTCTTCGATTAAGAGATAAGCATTTTTTCAAGTAAACACTTTTTAAGTAATTCAAATATAGGGAACATAAGTAGCAGCCCATTAATTCCCGACTTCTGGGCACAGGCCTCCTTATTCTTATGAGAAAGGGGTTTTTAGAGCATAGACCCACCACGCTGGTTCACTGTGGGTTGGCAGGCATGGTCCAAAAGTGTATTTTTTATTCCTTCACTCTCCTTGTACACTGTGACGGGAATTTGACAAGACCGGAGAGAGATCAGGCGCATGACCGACGGCTTAACGTGCTCTCCGAGGCACGAGGGTGGATAACACCGCCTAACTCAATATCCATTTTTGAATTAGCCCGACCCGGGAGTCCAACCCAGAACCTCGTCTCTGTAGTCGAACATGCTGATCACTAGACCAATGAGGCAGTTTAGTTCAAATTCAAGTATATAAAACTTTATTGAATACAGTCAATGACTTAACTGTTTTCTTCAATTAAGAGATAACTAATTTTCTAGTAAAGAATTGCACGAGTGTTTTGTGGGTGCTCGTTCGGCTATGCAACGCTTTCAATTACAGCCCTCTACTATGTCTACTGAGCTGTAGTCAACGCGTCCTTGTTTTAATTTAATTCATTATTTCACAAAATTACATACATACACTATTATAATTATACTATCTGAATCCCGCAATTGCGTCTGCATACACTTAAATGTTGGCGTTAAAGTACGGTGACATATATTTAATGCTTGTGTAATTTTGCCATATTCCGCGTTCCTCGAGCGATGGGAATCAGGCATAAGGTACTTAAAAAATAATAATAATAAAAACATCAGAGGCCCACCAGATATCTTCTAAATTATCCATATTTACGCAGTTACGATCTTCATGAGATATACAACGTATGTATACTCACTTGTAAATAAAACAATTTTTTTCATATGTAATATGTAATAATAATGGTTACAGTGGATTATCTTATATAAGCAAATATATACTATTTCGAACGCCTTTATTGATCTTTTTAAGTTATAAAATTTAGAGCATTAATTTGATTTATATCGTAAGGTTTAGCCAACATTTGAGATTTAAGCGCATTTCTAACGACGTCACGTTACAAATCATTTAATTTTTTGTTATTACATACATACATACATAGCATCACGCCTCATTCCCATAGGGGTAGGCAGAGACAACATCCTTCCACTTGCCACGATCCTTGCATATCTCCTTCGCTTCTTTCAATCTCATTAAATCTTTCATACAAGTTCGTCGGTTTAGAGTACTCTTGACCTGGCCGTTATTTAAAATGTCCTGGATTTGGTCCAGGAACGTTCGCCTCGGTCTTCCCCTTCCAACTTTCGCATTCACTCTTGACTCATAAATCCTTTTTGTCAGTCTCCTTTCATTCATTCTCTCTACATGCCCAAACCATCTAAGCATACCTTTTTCAATTTTAGTCACTACGTCTTCTTTTATACCACAACGTTCTCTTATCACACTATTTCTCACTCTGTCACTCAGTTTTAATCCACTCATGCTTCTCAACGCTCTCATCTCTACCGCATTTATTTTACTTTTGTGATTCTTCTGCCATACCCAACTTTCACTACCATACATAAGTGTTGGCACCAACACTCCAGCATGCACTGCCAGTCTAGCCCTTTGAGACACCATCTGGCTATTCATAAAAGCATGCAGAGCACCATTTACCATATTCCCTGCATTCACTCTCCTTTCGATATCACTGTCACATGTTCCATCTTTTGTAAATTTAGATCCCAAGTATACAAATTCTTTCACCTCTTCCACTTGTTCCCCATCTATCAAAATATTGCCATTCATCATAGATTCATCTCGTTCAAAAAGCATAACTTTCGTTTTGTTTACATTCACTTTCATTCCTTTCCCTTTCAAAGCTTCATTCATAATATTTAGCATCTCCTGAAGCTCGTTAGCGGATGACGCAAGTATTACTTGATCATCAGCGTAGAGTAAACATTTGATGACTAATTCATTCATTCTTAACCCATACATACATTCTTTTAAATCTGTCAAACATTTATCCATGAAAAGGTTGAACAGCCATGGTGACGCAACACATCCCTGTCGAACACCTCTTTCGACAGGAAACCACTCCGTGTACGCTCCGTTTATTCTGACACAGGCACTAGAACCCTCATAGAGAGACTTCAATGCTTGGATCAGACAACCGCTCACCCCATACGTAGATAACGTTGACCACAGCTCATTCCTCACCACTCGATCATAGGCCTTTTCTAAATCTACGAACGCGCAATAAACTTTTTGGTGTTTAGCCAAACATTTTTCAGTTATGCACCGTAAAGAAAAGACCTGATCCGTACATCCCATTCCTCTTCTAAATCCCGCTTGCACGTCCCATATTTTCCCATCAGTTTCATTAATCACCCTTTCAATTAATATCTTTGCATACAATTTGCCGACGACACTAAGAAGGCTGATACCGCGGTAATTTTTGCACTCCTGCTGTGACCCTTTTCCTTTATATAGAGGGACAATTACGGCCTTGCTCCAATCTCTTGGGACTTGACCTTTCTCCCAGCATATATTGAAAAGGCAGTACAGCTGAGCTACCACAATCCCGCGGCCAGCCTTCAGCATCTCGACTGACACTCTGTCATACCCAGCAGCCTTACCTGATTTCATACCTTTTATCGCTTTCATGATGTCATCCATACTAATCTCGCTATCACTTGTCTTACATTCATTGCTATCCGCAGAGGCCATATTTACCTCTGCTTCATTTCTTTCAAACAAACTTTCAAAATGATCCTTCCATCTCTTCAATATCCATTCTTCTCCTTTTATTAAACTTCCATCTAAACTTCTGATTTTACAAAGCTCCGAGGAAGTAGATCTCCCTCGGGCAAATTGTATTGATTTCCAGAAAAACTTTTTGTTTGACTGAAAATCATCAGAAAGTCTCCTATCATACATATCACTGTATTCTTCTTTTTTCTTTCTTACAGCTTCTTTCACGATTACTTTCACCCTTTTGTATTCCATTCTTGCCTTTTTTACGTCATCATTCGTTGCCTTTTGCATTCGTTGGTTCGCTTTTGTAGCCAACCAATCGGACCAAGCTTTCTTCTTTTCACACACAGCTGCTTGAACATTTTTGTCCATCCACAAATTCTTCTCTTTCTTACCTTTCCTCCTTTTAGACACGCCACATACATCAATAGCAGCACCAACCACTCCATCTTTAAATTTATTCCATAAACTTTCAATCTCATTTCCTTCGTCTTCACTCTTGAATCGCCCACTCAAATTTTTCAGATATTCTTCTCTAACATCCTCTTCTTGCAATCTCTCCACTTTTATTCGTTCAAGAATGCTCGAGGTTTCCTTCTTTCTATGGCGCCACCGATTAAAAAGACCACCGATTCGGGCAACAACCAGGTAGTGGTCAGTATCGATGTCGACCCCGCGGTATACTCGAGCATCTAGAACTTTCTTCTTCAGTTTTTCGTCCACAATTACAAAATCAATCATACTTCTAGCATTCCCTTCTTCCCTTGTATACACATGAATCCCCTTGTGCTCAAACATAGTGTTTGCCACAAAAAGACTATGTTCCACACATATTCCAAGCAAACTTCGTCCATTTTCATTCACCCGTTTGTCACCAAACATACCAAGAGTCCTTTCATATCCATCACGTTTCACACCTACCCATCCATTAAAATCTCCTAACATAATTATTCGCTCATTCGGTTCACATTCATTCAACGTATCACTCACACTTTCCCAATACTCATCTATTTCTTTTTGGGCTTTATTGGACTTTCTGGTGCCCAGATCCGTCGGAGCATAAGCACCCAAGACAAAGATCCGAGTAAGTCCAACTTTTAGCCTGATCCAGATGAGTCTAGGACTCACGTATTTCACTTCTTTCACACAATCATCCATTCTTTCGGAAAGTATGATACCAACTCCCTGACAGCCTCTCTTATCACTGCTTACACCAGACCAGTAAGCTGTGTAAGGGCTATGTTTCGTGGTATCACATCCTTTCCTCTTTGTCTCATTCACGCAGAGTACATCTATGCACCTATCATGCATCATCTGGCATACTTCATCAATCTTTTCATTCATTCCTCCTCTTACATTCAAAGTAGCAAAGCGGCTCTCGGTAGCCCGCTTTTCGCCCCCATTAGGAACGTGACGTGATGGATTGCGAATCTCATCGCCGCCATTTTTGGAATGTAATAATATCACCATTGCGTTCCCACGAGTAGCAAGGGAACATAGGTCCATTCTGGCAGAGCCCCGCATGCCAGAATAAGGCTAGCCTATTTCTGGGTTCGCCCGGTCCCAGGGCCACCGCTTGCGACTAGGCAAATGCCCCTAGCCATGAGTCCCTCGGCACGGTACACCTTGGACTGGCAGGAAGTGGGTAGGAAAATGGAATAAAAGGGGGGAACGGGTCAAAAAGATAGGAACTTTGTAAGGAAGAGAAAGGAAAATATAATGTAGTAGGATATTACTGACTCGGAAGATTGAGAAGATTCAGTAATAGCTCGAGGAGCCGGGATCGCATACCCGTGTACCATACTATGACTATCGGACAAATAGACAAAGATGTGTACCCCCTGACAAATTTTTGTTATTATTTTACTGCAATATAAAGAATAAGAGTATTAGAAATCTAAACCTTCCTCTTGAATTGCTCTATCTATTGCAAAAACTGCATAAAAATCCGTTGATAATTATAAAAGATCTATAGTAATAGACAGAGGAAGCGACTTCATCTTGTACTATGTAAAGATGTATGCATTGTTACGTTACGAATATAGAACATAAAAATGAACAGTCGTATTATATTTCGTATTATTAACCACGCTTTGATGAAGAATTCACTTCTTTTATATAGTGTTAAGCACACTCTAATTTTTTAACTGTTTCTGGTGTAAATATGGTAAAATATTAGACCTCAAATATATTAATCTTCTTCTAAATATAAAAATAATATTAAAAGAACACAAATCTAATATTTCTAGCACTTTTATACGATTTAAAATTTTTAAAATGCACGAAGTCAGTGGAATTGAAAACCGCGCTTAGTTTCCGTAACATAACTCTGGTCGTTGTAAGTTATGGACTACCCTTGCACCATATTCTTTGACGATAACATCTCAGCAAGTATTTGAGGTATATTTATGGGCACATAACGCTATTTACTGTAGTTACCGAGAATTTATTATGCTAGGATAAGTCGGTACATGGCGAAAAACACAAAGCGCGCTTGGATTTCTTAAATTTATAAGACTGCAGCTAAGTTACCTTGTACTGTAGTTCGTGATAAATGGTTATAGGTGAAAGATAAATCGTCTGAATGTGAAAAAGTTTTGCCTTTCAGTTGACGGTTTTGTATATTCTGTTAGCTTTTCTGAGATAATACTTATTCTTATATCTTATGCTGTGTCTTCGTGTGCCATATCTTTGTAAATCCGTCAGATGGAATGTTTATGTTTTATATTCTGAATTTCTCACACTATTGGATATTCTTATTCTTGTGTGTTAATGGAATTCTTGTTGGTAGATAGTTGTAATGATGAATAACAGCTCTTTAACCAGTTTTCCACGAGAACGGGAAATTCTGAGCTTATAAATTTTGAATATTATTTATGTCGATCCTTTTACATTGAAGGTTATTTCACCATGGACTGAAGGTTATTCACGCCTCTAATTAAAAATTCAGCGACGTTTTTCTGTAGTAAAGAATAAATATTCTATATCAAAATTATTTATTTTTCTGTGATAAAAATAGCAACACTTTCGCATTCACCTAAATAATTTTTTATTTGTAAGGGTGTATTTAAAGATTGTAAATAAGTTCTGCATTTATGAATATAAATATATAAAGACTGTATATAAATATTTGCCGTACGTTAAAGTTTTTAAAAGTTAATTAGATATATATTTAATATTGCCACCCGTTAACAATTTGAAAATATTTGAAATACGCAAAATTGATAGGGAAACCCACGAAGAATATTAAAAACATCTGAGTATTGATATAGTACGTATAATAATATAGAGGAACAATAAACCGGTTATATTAAAAGCTTTATCCTGTACTTTGTTTATTACAATATAAAACATTCATAATTACAGGATCACATACTCGGGCTTCTACAGTACTTTGTGTTTGATAAAACAATTCATTCAAACAAGGTTACCGAAACATTTCAGAAGAAATTTACGGTAAAGTCACAATCTGCGCTCGTATTTCTCCCTTAATGTTACAAAAGCAACCGGAGTAACCTTTGGAGCGGACACTCGATCTCGATTGGGATTTCAATTGATTTGTCTGCTCAAGAATTAATGTGCCGTACCAGTAACTTCGTCGACAAACGAAGGTACATTCAGCTACCAATTTAATTATGCTTACTAGAAATAAAGACATGCTTTGAATATTCCATGAAATCTTTATAAGTTAAACGCAAAAATCGTTTCTATTGGATGGACATTGGTCCGTTGTAGACTTTGAAACCCTTCTAATAATGTACATCAAAACTTATTAAATTGAAATATAATCAAACACAGTTAATCAACCACACAAACGCACACACACACACACACACACACACACACACACACANGAGAGAGAGAGGAGAGAGAGAGAGAGAGAGAGAGCGCGAGAGAAAGAGATAAACAAATTTTTTAAAATCATGTTGATGGTGCATATTGGCATGATTGTGTTTCAAAGACAGTTTCACTTATTCATTCACTCATATATCGGGAGATTAAAAAATTTCTTTTGATTGACTGTAAGTCAGAAAAGTGACTCCTTTCACAATATAATAATAATGTGGCGTTTACATTAAATAGGAAAAAAGTAAAAAAAACATATATATGTCGGAGGGCAGATGTCTGTGGAACCCTGGCGCCATCTATCGGTGTGGGACAGAGTCAATGGTGGCAGTCCGGCGGGAGTCTCTCGGCAGTTGTCGACTGGCGCTCGAACAGAGCGGTCTACTGTTGGAACTGTCGCATTCTTAGCTATTATTGTTAACGAGTTTGTGTAAATTGATATCGGGAACATTAAGTGATTGAACAATTTAACTATAGTTAATTAATAAAATGTTTGATAGCACCAACATTGCCCACGAACGCCCACAGTATAAGAAATGTCGGCGGAGAACCCTACGCCCCTGTGCTTTATGCTTCTCCGTTCTCTCTTATTCTCCGACATATATATAAACCTTTCTGCGAAAAGTCGTAACACTCAGCTCGAAGCTGTTTTTCAGTTCGCACCTTAATACATCTGCTGCCAACACCAGAGTAAAAACATATTATAACTAGACTATGAAATAGAGAGCAAAAATAAAAAAAATAATGATAAAAAATCTAAAACTATACAACAAAGAATTGCACACATGGGCTGTGGTTTTATATATATAGCTGGTGTAGTTAATATATTTTACAAATCTCCGTAGCCTAGTAATAGTAAATAAGTGTTTCAGTGCGGGGCTGTTTAAGATACAAAACCAGGGCCTGTAGACAAGATGACATTCTAAGTACGCTACCGCCAGTAGAACGCTTAAGAATATATGGGAATTACGTTTCATACCAATACGTCACGTGACATATCAATATCAAACAATCACGTGATCACATGAACAAATTGTATTACTCTAGTCGTTCCATGTAGTGTTATCGTATAAAGAAAGTCATCTCGACTAGGGGAGCTGATGCGATTTAAATGTCAATTTATATTTTAATATAATAGGTTCGTTGCCACTTATAAGGTGGGATCATCATTATAGTATCTCGCAATCAGATAATAAAAGTTGAGCTGAGAGGCTGGCTCGTTCATTTAAAAAAGTCTGTTAAGAAGTTCCTGCCGCTGAGGCTCCGACATTACACTATACAATAATTACAATTTCCGTATCGTCTAGAATTTAAAAAATTGATAAATAATATAATATAACTAACTAAATAGGTGTTAATTATGAATTATGTATCGTTGACTGTACCATCAAAAGTTGGAGTTTGTATCCGTAATGCCATTAATTGAGGACCACAAGCTGGTCACTTTTTAGAATGTTAATTTGGAGGAACACTTTTTAAAATTTTGCTTCAAATACTTGATCTTAAATTGCGTTTATAAAAGTGGCTATTTTACAAAATTATTTTGAAACCTGATTACGCGTGTTATAGGATAGGTTAGGTTTTAACAAAATTTGAATTGGAAATACACTGACCCGAGTTTTCTATGTTAAATCACATTATTAAACAATTAACCTTGTAATTAAAATACGTAGAGGCTATGTATTGATGCAATTCCTAAAGCTAGTGTTTGGCAAATTTGTTATTGTATTTTCGCGCAAAAACAATGATGTTCAAATTAAATTTTGTAATTGAATTGTTGTTGAATAAATTTAGGTGATTCCACTGTGTGCATTATTCATGAATGAGTATACTATGTCCAGAGTGTTTTAATATATCTTAAAAAATCGTAACTTCAAATTAATACTCGCCAAGGGCTAAAGCCCTGTGTTCTAAATAATTACCTATATTTAGGAATTATTCGTATAACCAATTATATCATTTTACAACTTTGACGCTTAGACTAGGTAACTTTCAAAGATTGCTAACGCTTAAAAATATTAAGCGTTATCAATCTTCCACAGTGACGTTGTTTAAGAGCCCTTATCTTTTAAAGCAACATTAGAAAGTCTCATAATGATATTTCAATATATATACATTCCTTCATAAGGGTTTTATATAATTCTCTTTTAATTTGAAAAAAATGTAATTACAGAAAAATATTTTTATCGTATGCCATAAATATTAAATGAGTATATAGAAATAAACTTAAATTAACAGTACATTAGGCGATTGTATAGATTATTAGCGAAAATTAATATATTATTCAGTTATAGTACTTTAATATCGGCAACTAAGATACTAAATGTGTTCTGATTACTAATTTCCTTATATCTGATGTTTTCTTACATCAACGAGCCAACCTGACACAATTTTCGGGAAAGAAATAATGAAATCAAATTTTCCTTATAATGAACAAAATAAAAACTTCATCTAGACGTTATGAATTCATAAAACGTTCCTCGCAAGGCCATTTCATTTGCCCGGAGCTTATTTTCTTTGAAATAATTATATGGTTGAAAATTTCGATCAGAAACTCTTATTTCGTTCTCTATTAAACTCAACCTAGGTATCGGATTATCAACAGCAGTATATCAGTAGAGTTGTCTTATTTTTAAAGCTTCTTCCTTACTGTTGCTTGATACTTAATTTAGTGACATTTATATTATACTTTAATAAATGAAATTGTGTTCAATATAGTTGCATAATTAATTATGTTGAGATTTAATTGTTAAATACAAATTGTGTGGATAAATAATGACGTTTCTTTTTCCGTATATTAATTGTATAATAATGAGTACATAATCTTAAGTGAAGTAACAAGCTTATGTGAACTGAACTGAAGTGAAAGTTTACGGCTAATTTATTAAATTGACTAGTTATCAACTCACTAGGCTGCGTTGTAGAATTCAGACATTCCTCCGAGGTTATGTCAAGCAATGAGAAGCGTGTGTTTAGAGATTTCAGAATGCATATAATTTTATTTCCAACTAGCAGACCCGGACTTCATTCTGTTAAAAACATTTGGAATGTGGCAGATTTCAGTTTCATGAATGATTTTCGAAGTGAAATTACAGCAGTACTAAATATCTGTAGCTCTTACATTTTTGTGACTATTCTATTTGGTCGGGATGTGACTATTGATTTTGAACTTTGTGTAGCAGTAATAAAGTTGACGTTAGGAACACACCTACATTGCTTAGACAACAGTGAGTACTTGTAATTTATTATTAACTTTATTGAATAGCAATAAAGGTCAAATTGACTGTACATTTTAGTTAGAAAAGGGAAACAGAAAAGGGCTGATTTTAGGGTGTTCCCTTGCAATTATTCGAACTTTTCTCGCCGTCCTTGGACTTCAGCGAACATTTAAAAAAAAGAATTGTCAAAATTTACCCAGGCGTTATTGCGCTTTGCGCTTACCAACACATTTTGCGATAAATTTTTATATTATAGATATTTAATAGAACTCGAGGATATTATTATTTATTTTAACGTAATTTTAATTACATCTATCTTGAAACGCAACGCGTCTGGCTCACATTACCTTCCGTATGTTTTTACACTGTTTTATATTACTTGGCTCATTGCTTTACATCTGTCAAATCTTGAGAGGTATTTACCGCCTGCTTATAACTGAAGTTTAAGCCGGTCGTAGTTTATGGCAAGAATAAGGATGATTGTAAAACGTTAAGCTAAAAGAAAACTTNTGAGCGACGGTGATCGAAAAAGAAAAGGATTCCTCTCTTCGTTCCGTTCCTGCCGGTTACTGCGTAACGTTTTTTAGATACAAATAATAATCATTATTTAAAGATCAATGAAATTAAATTTTTATGTATATAGTTTTAATCAATATATTTTACATTTTGTTAATAATAATTAAGTATTAGTTGGTAATCGTTAAGTTACTTCAAATTAGTTATATGTTGTTACTGCGGAGCTTAACTAGATGGCGCCAGACGTTACAGTGTGACTATACATTTATTTTTGTTAACATCTTATTCTTATTTCACGTATTTCTTACCTAAGTAAGTAATCTTTTCTGATTATTAGATACACACTTAGATTAGATACATTCTTAATTATACAGATTTTACTTTGCCACGAATATATATCTAACTAATACATTTTTAAATTCGTAACATCGTTTACGTAGAATGTCCGACATTAGTCAATTTAAAAATACTCTACTGGTAATGAAATATTTTTTTAAGTAACTCCAGAAATTTTTAGCTTGTTTATTATAAATTGTTAAAATTGCAAAACATTGGTCTATATTCTATAATATTAGAGAAGAGATTTATTTGTATTACTTTATTGTCTCAGAACTTCCCTATACATACACATGTGAAGTATACTTTTCCTTAGATTGACATTTTAAAATTCGTTGTATCTTTGGAACGCAATGTCCGATTTAAATCATTTAAAAAGTATTTTACAGGCATAGAAATCGTTATTCATAAAAAGAAATTATGAAACATTTAATATGATAAAAAATAATACAGAGGTGTGAATAACATGGTTTTATTATTGTCGGTACATTTATTAAGTTTTAAAATGTAAAAAAGTAGTTATAGTGGCATAACTAATGTAGTTGGATATTTGGTGTCGCGGAATTTATTGTAAATATCACTACGTTCTATAATAAATTAAAAAATTATTTCTATCATCAATAATATTTGCAGTACACGCGATGACAGATTTTTTGGTTCACACCTTGGGTTACATTAATGCATTTTTATTAGGGATCTCTATTTTTTTTGAGAAAGTAAAAAAGCTTATGTCGCTATATATATAAAAACCTATATATTTACATCTTTATGGGTAGTTGTATTATATGTTCTATTAGATTTGATGTAAATTAGTATAATAACATAAAATTCAATTTATGTGACTTTTAAAATACATCCCGACTAAAAACCATAGTGAAATGAAACATGAAGGTTATGTTTATTCTATGGTCTGGATTTGGTCCTTAAATGTAAACAACCTTTTATACTGGACTATCGAATACGTAGTTTTATTCAAATTGCTTTTGACTTAGTCAAATAAATATGCCTTATTTCTATGCATGTATTTATTTTAGGATCGTAATATAAAATCATTACCTTTTATACTTTGAACGAGTGCGCTAAACGACAATTTCTCGTGTTCAACAAAGCGTTCTGAAATAGTTCGCACAACATTGTATATATGAAAACTATAATAAACACTTTGACGAAAACGCATAACATTTTAGAGGAATATTAAATGCAAAACTCATATTGGACGGATTAATTTTTGCATTCGAAAAATATTCAGTTGAAAGTACGTCGAAAGCCCGCATAAAACTGTTCTAGTTTTGTATTTTTGAGGTGTTAAATATTTTGTATTATATGAGCCGAATTTTATAACATATAGTTGCTCAGTATTAATGTTAATAAGATTAATTCAACACTTGTTGTTAAATAATTTATTTCGGTTTGTTGTTTACATTACAGTGCACACAGAAATGCCGCTAAAGTTTTCTATGAAATAAAACGTAAAAAGTTTAAATTGTGATCTCAATATAAATCCCCAATTCCTTATCTATGGTAAGACCACAGACGCGATCTTTCCTTTTTGAGATGTTTATTAAGGATAAGATAAAAAGAAGTGATTAGCAAGACTTCGCACAATATGTCCGAAGTTCTGTATTAAATGAGCGGTCGAAAAGTTTACAAGAACATTGTTAAACGTTGTATATCTGAGTATCATAACAGAATTTGTCTACACAGCCAGTCTTCCTACTTTATTAGCGATATTTAACACTTGATTCACAACTTGACTTAAACTTATTTCTTGAATGTTTATTACGAATTGAATAAGGGATTTTCCCGTGGATCCATATTCAGTACTAGCCAATGTGGAATCAACTTCTTCGACGATAGCAGGGCCTACAGAGATAGGGTTAGAATCTTCAACAAGAGCTGGATCAACCGATATAGGGTCAATTTCATGTACGATAGCGGGGCCGATAGTGATGGGACCCACTTCCTCTACTTGTGCAGGCCCCACAGAAATAGGTGGATCAACGATTGCAGGACCAACTGAGATGGGATCAACTTGGTCCACGATAGCAGGGCCAGCTGAGATGGGTGGCTTGACGATTGCAGGGCCAACTGTGATGGGTGGCTTGACGAGTGCAGGTTCAACAGAGATGGGACCAATTTCGTCTACAATAGCAGGGCCAGTTGAGATGGGTGGTTTGACGATTGCAGGTCCAACTGAGACGGGACTCTCATCCTCTACTATTACAGGTCCCACTGAAATAGGTGGCTTGATGATTACAGGGTCAACAGAAATGGGTGGTTTGACGATAGCTGGTCCAACTGAGATAGGGCCCACGTCTTCTATTAGAGCTGGTCCCACTGAAATAGGTGGTTTGACAACTGCAGGCCCAACTGAAATGGATCCAACTTCATCTACTAAAGCAGGGCCAACAGAGATAGGACTGACATCTTCGACTATTGCAGGTCCAGCTGATATAGGTGGCCAAATACGATATGTAGGCAGCGCGAAAGTCACGCTGACTACAGCAGCGGTGAAAATTAATAATTTCATCTGGAACCCGAAATAGAAATAATAAGGAAAAACGTAATAAATGCTAGAAATGCTTTTAAAAAATAATTTCAGTAAAAATAATGTAAATTAGTCACATCGATGTTACAACTTCTTACCTGGCTTTATGTTATATTCTGTTAAATATGAAATTAAAGTCAGACTGTGTGTGTTATTAAACTGCTTTCACGTTTTATATTTTATTTTATCTTTGATGCCGTAAACAAATCACTTACGTAGGTTTATTAGATTTATTGTTCTTATCATTAAATTAAGACCCCTATATTTACGGATTGAGTGCTCGGTGTTGTTTGCGTAGTGCATTTGTTTTCAATATTATAATAGTTAATTTCATTTTAAATATACAACATTCTATTACTATTATATTTTTCGGCCAGAGTGTGTTACAAACAAATTCCTATATAAATAAATCCAAAGGCATCTGCATCCCAAACAAAAATAAGGTTTTAAATTGAACTACACTTAATTAGTAATGTCTTTAAACAATACCTGTTTAATTGAAATGTATATATGCATGTACATATTATATATGTCGGAGTGCAAGAGTCTGTGGATCGCTGGTCCGTGTGTAATAGTCTGTGGAAAGCTGGCGCCATCTTTGTATCGGCGTGGGGGCAGAGTCAATAAGTGGCAGTCCGGCCCGTCTCTCGGCAGTCGTCGAGTGGCGATCGGCCGGAGTGGTCGGCTATTGAAACTGTCGCGTTCCTTGCTATTATTGTTAATGAGTTTGTGTAAATTTATATCGGGAACATTAAGTGATTGAACATTATAATCAGAGTTAGTTAACAAAGTGTTTAATTGCACCAACATTACCCACGAACGCCCACAGAATAAGAAATGAAATAATGGATCCAATTAATAACGATGTCGGCGGAGAACCCTACGCCCCTGTACTTTATGCTTCTCCGTTCTCTCCTATTCTCCGACATATATATATTTAATTAAAAATGAAATTTAAGTGGAAATAACAAATTTAACACTAATTTATCACCTGATAGGGTATAGTTTAGAATCACTTTAATTTTTAGTTATGATAAATATAGTTCTTCGACTTAAAGATAAGCTATTACAATAATTTACGGTTGGCATATTAATTAGCAGATGATATTTAAATAACGAGTATAAAGTACTTTTTTACATTAATAGCATTGTTTAGTGGCGTAATAGTGAGAGAATTCTATACACTGATTTCAGTTCCCGGTTCAATGTCACAGAACATACAATTATTTAAGATTAGTTCAGACAAAATAACTCCCTTTTCTCATGAAAACGGTTCCTATGATAACAATGTCTTTTTATCGGTGTATTTTCAGTCAATGTCAAAATTCATCTACGAATTCGAAAAACAAAGAAATATACATATATAAATTTGGTTTTTACATCTTTACTATGTAACTCTCCTGTATGTGTTTATGTAACTGCATTCATCCTAGATAGTTGGACTGATTTTGATAGAAATCTTTCGCTTTGCTAGCAGAGCTTTTACCGAAATACTTAGATAATTTCCTCAGTCGCGCTCATCTGGGGCTCCAGGGATGGTGAGTACTCCGCTGGATTTTAGTGGGAGGGAGGAATTATACAAAATTAAAATATCGGTATTGCGAGGCCTCTTCCTCCATGCTATGATGAAACCATAAGAAGAATCAGCTTAGATTGTAACTTCACTTACAATCAGGTGAGATTATAGTCAAGCGCTAACATATCATCAATGAAAAAGAAAAAAATCTCTAGTTGAATTTTTTTTTACTTATAGTCAGAACTGAGGTTTACGATTATAAAACTAATGATAAGTTATACAGAAATAAATACAATTCATTAGAAGAAATTCAAAACAAGGAATCCCATGTTTATTGTTAAATTTTAGGTAAATAAAAGGATTATTTACCTAAAATTTACTATCTTATCAAAAAGCTTTCAAATATGTTTTTATCAATAAATGAATACGATGTTCGTCAATAAATCATTCTATTATGACTTTTTTCGATTACATGGTATTTCTATGTATGACATTTTAAAAGTGTCGCCATCGCATAAGTAAATCCATTAGATCAACCAGAAGCAATGTATTCTTGTATATCCTGATATAACAGACTGTTATAATTAAAGACTGTGGTATCAGCTATTTTCCATGACGGTTTGTCTTTTGATTACCTTTACTCTACTGTTTCAATTATTCATAAAGTGGATAAACAAACTGGAAACAATGACTGTTGTAATGTATGATCACTTAGCTTCAGATCACCAGTAAGTTCGCCATTTATATAAAAATTATATATTTGTCGGAGTGTAATAGTCTGTGGAACGCTGGCGTTATCTGTATATCAGCGTGGGGCAGAGTCAATAGTGACAATCCGGCGCGCGGCTCTCGGTAGTTCTCGAGTGACGGTCGGCCGGAGCGGTCAACTGTTGAAACTGTCGCGTTCCTAGCTATTATTATTAATGAGTTTGTGTAAATTGATATCTTGAACATTAAGTGACAGAACATTATAATCTGAGTTAAATAATAAAGTGTTAGATTTTACCAACATTACCCACCAACGCCCACAGTATAGAAAATTGAATTATAGATGCCATTAATAACGATGTCGGCGGAGAACCCTACTCCCCTATGCTTTATGCTTCCTCTTCTCGCTTATTCCCCGACATATTATTATTCTTAACAATTATTCTCAGACGCAATAAGTATCCTATAAATATACTAAAAACTTGCTTGATAAAATATCAATCATCCCTGCGTATAAAGAGTCAAGTATACAATCCTAATTTTGTACGTCAGTGTTTCAAAGACAAAATAACACTGTCCAACCTTTTGTACTAACGGTAATATTATTTTAAGGATCATGTATTAATATCTATGTGATTAAAAAAAATCGAGGACATAGGATAATAAATGAAGTTATAAAAACTTAAAAATTATAATAACGTCAAAATGTCTTAAATATATGATATCTTAAATAGATGATATGACACCAAAAATATGTGCATGCCAAATTGCCAAACGCAATAACTTAGTTTTTTAACCGACTTGAAAAAAAGGAGGAGGTTATCAATTCGTCTGTATTTTTTTTTATGTTTGTTACCTCATATTCCCCGACTGGGTGGACCCCGATCTTGGTGATTTTTTTTAAATGAAAGATAGTGCTCGTCATAGGGTCCCATTTTTTTAAAAACCAGTTCTGATGATGGCATCCATGACAAAACCGGAGAAGTCTTAAATTTGCGCAAACATGTGCGCGACAAATGGTCGAATAACTCAAGATCACGCCAACCGATTTCGATGATTCTTTTTTTATTAAAAAGGATATACTTCAAGGGTTGTTTTGTGGTAGTTTGGTAAGGTTCTGATGATGGAATCCATGACAAAGTGACGGAACTCTTCAATTCTTAGGAGCAAATAAACGATACTCGGCAGAATCTTCTATAAGCTATGCATATATTTGAGTTGCCTACCATAACTTCGGTATGGCCAAGTGCTAGTCGTAGTTAAATATGAAGTTCAATGGAACTCCTAAACTACTTACAGTAAGAGTGTGATTTTTAGCAAAATCTATAACTGTCTGTAATCAAATGCCAATAACCTTATTTCTTACTTTTTAGAGCATATTAATGTATTTATAAGTTTGTTTTGAAGGCGGTTCTTTTTTTGTTAAAATTTATATTTATATTTAAAAAACAGTATTTATATTATATTTATTGGTAAAGTTATACAACATAAGAGTTAATGACAATGTGAAGTGCTTCTTTTATTTATATATGCATTATTACAATTTTATGATAAAGAATTGAATAAAAGTAATGAAATTTGTAGAGGATTACTGAGACAATTATGTATCAGCTTTTCCGGTTTATCTACTTCCGGATATATATAGATTTTCTGTCACCACTCTTGCTGTGTTGTATATTAGACCTCAAAAAAAATATCTATATATTAATACGTGACGCAAAAGCTTTGTATTCGTTAGGAAAATTGCGCGAACGGATACGTATGAATATTTCTCACACTTATAGTCTATATAGAGAAGAGCAAAATGCTTATATTTTTTTTATTTATGCATTAAAATTACATTAAATCGATAAATAAAACATTAAAAAAGTTATCCCGTATTTGATTCACGCACTTTTTTGTTTATTGTCGAAGTCTATGATGAAATTGAGAATAGATTAATATTGTTTGTTTGACATTTAGCAAACGACAAAAGAGTTTTGTAAAGCATCGTTTCCAGAGTACTTTTGTTTCATTAGTTAATAATTTTATCGCGTGGTTTTTTGTTCCAATAAAAAGACAAATGCAATAATATACTTTCTTTTAAACATGTTTTTTTTGTATTAAATTCATAGAATTGGATGCGATCAAAATAGGCAAACAAACCTAGTCTTTCTGAAATCTGAGTTTAGTCTTTGACAGGAGAATTTAAGTAATGTTCAAAATTATAATTTCACCTTATTATGGTCGAATTTCTACCACTTGGCGAACAGTAGTAAAATTAAATATATGTTTTTTTTCTATAATGGAGGAAATAATTACAACAAAAATTCATTAATTATTTTATTTCATATAAATTTTACATAAACGCTTAGACTATGTTACTTTGGATAAGGTATCCTTTCTCAAAACGTAACCTACGATACTGGGTTGATTTCTGTCAAATCTGGATGGATTTTGAATGATTATGTTGAGCTATGATGGGAGTGAGATTTGTAACATTATTATACAATAATGGGTGACGGACCCGTTAGGTCTGGTTTAACAACAATTGGAGAAGGTCCTGTTAGATCTGGTTTGACAACAATAGGTGCTGGTCCTGTAAGATCTGGATTTACTTCAATAGGAGAGGGTCCTGTCAGGTCTGGTTGAATCTCAACTGGTGCTGGTCCCGTTATGTCTGGTAGGACGATGATAGGCGCTGGACCCGTAAGATCTGGATTGACTTCAACAGGTGAGGGTCCAGTAAGGTCCGGTTGGATTTCAATAGGTGCTGGTCTCGTAAGATCTGGACTAACCTCGATTGGCGAGGGTCCAGTAAGGTCCGGTTGGATCTCAATAGGTGCCGGTCCTGTTATGTCTGGTAGGACGACGATAGGTGCTGGTCCTGTAAGATCCGGATTGACTTCAATAGGAGAGGGTCCTGTAAGGTCTGGTTGAATGTCAACAGGTGCTGGTCCTGTTATGTCTGGTAGGACGATGATGGGCGCTGGACCCGTAAGATCTGGATTGACTTCAATAGGTGAAGGACCTGAAAGGTCTGGTTGAATTTCAACAGGTGATGGCCCTGTTATGTCTGGTAGGACGATGATCGGTGCTGGTCCCGTAAGATCGGGATTGACTTCAATAGGTGAAGGACCTGTAAGGTCTGGTTTAATTTCAACAGGCGCAGGTCCTGTTATATCCGGCAGGACAATGATAGGTGTCGGTCCCGTAAGATCTGGATTAACCTCAATTGGTGAGGGTCCAGTAAGGTCCGGTTGGATTTCAATAGGCGCTGGAACCGTAAGATCTGGATTAACCTCGATTGGCGAGGGTCCAGTAAGGTCCGGTTGGATCTCAACAGGTGATGGCCCTTTTATGTCTGGTAGAACGATGATCGGTGCTGGACCCGTAAGATCTGGGTTGACTTCAATAGGTGAAGGACCTGTAAGGTCTGGTTGAATTTCAACAGGCGCAGGTCCTGTTTTATCCGGCAGGACAATGATAGGTGTTGGTCCCGTAAGATCTGGATTAACCTCAATTGGTGAGGGTCCAGTAAGGTCCGGTTGGATTTCAATAGGTGCTGGTCCCGTAAGATCTGGACTAACCTCGATTGGCGAGGGTCCAGTAAGGTCCGGTTGGATCTCAATAGGTGCCGGTCCTGTTATGTCTGGTAGGACGACGATAGGTGCTGGTCCTGTAAGATCCGGATTGACTTCAATAGGAGAGGGTCCTGTAAGGTCTGGTTGAATGTCAACAGGTGCTGGTCCTGTTATGTCTGGTAGGACGATGATGGGCGCTGGACCCGTAAGATCTGGATTGACTTCAATAGGTGAAGGACCTGTAAGGTCTGGTTGAATTTCAACAGGTGCTGGCCCTGTTATGTCTGGTAGGACGAGGATAGGTGCTGGACCAGTAAGATCTGGTTTCACCTCAATAGGTGAGGGTCCTGTAAGGTCTGGTTGCACCACGACAGGTGCTGGGCCTGTTATATCTGGTTGAACGATGATTGGTGCTGTTAAATCTGGTGCCCATATTGGTTCATAACCTGGTGGCGTGTCTTGAATGTCAATTGGCATTGCTGCCGCCATTCCAAACATGGCAGCAAAGATAATTTGAAATTTCATTGTGTTATTCCTGAAATAAAGGAAAGTAATAAAAAAAAACTAAGTATTAAGAAATTAGACAGTAGGTACCATTAAACAAAAGCTCTCTAGTCTACGGTGTTTCTTATTAATTGCAAATATAAAAGTTTTTGAGTGAAATATTTACGTTATATTAATTAGTTAACGGCTATAAATAATATACAATACAACTTTTAATTACTACACACTATCTGATATATCACACAAGCAAACCTTATATCAAATGCAGGTATTTTATTTTTGTTTAGTGTATAATTAACTGAAAAAACATAATATAAACCTTAGGATAAATATCAGAATATTATAATTAATAACATAGCTGTCTTTAGTTACAAAATAAGTTACTTTTTTCACAAATTTTCTACTTATTACTTAATTCACAAATTTGTTTTAAGTATTCTGTAGCAAGTAAACAATATACCATTCTGCATGTTAATGATTGCAAATATAAAAACCGACGGCTGAGATCAAACAATGTTTTTTCAGACATTTAGAAATGATTACTTTTATTTTATAACTAGTCACACTATTCCTAAGCAAATAAATGTATGAAAAGAACTGATTATCCATTATATCATGTTGGATACATTTGTTTTAAGGATACAATTTCAATTCACGTAAAAATTACTTTACGAGATGATATCTACAGAACCTTGTACGAGAGAAATTTTCTAGGTCTTGTAGGTTATATGCTGGTTATATTATAACAAAGCGAATAGATCTGTCTTCTAGCAACATCACACTCAGGCTTATACACCAGACGAAAAAATAACAATTCAAAAAAATTCTTACCTTCTACGCGTTAACTTGTACCAATATCCGTGCGGGATTAACGGCTTTTTATACAGAACATTATCTTTTGATCACCTGTATTTAGTGTGTAGAGATATCTTTATTCTCATTAATCTCCTTTTAAGATACGGAGAGGAAATAGATTAACCAGTGATCGATTAACGGCAATTTTTTTTTGTATTTCTGATCTAATCATTACCATTAAAAAATACTCACAATAATAATGGCGTCATTGTAAATATGATTTGTGACTAGGAATATGTAAGGCACTTATTCTGTTAAGTAAATATGTAATAACTGAATTTAAAGATATGTTAATTTATTATTATTAACCCACTTCAAAAAAAGAAGGAGATTATCGTCTGTGTCTTTTTGTCATTTCATAACTTTCGACTGGGTGAACCCATTTAGATGAATCTTTTTTTTATACGGAAATTCCATTTTTTTGGTCTAGTTCTGATAGCATCTATAAGAAAACTATATAAATCTTAAATTTGCATTAATTATATGCGCAATAAATGGACTAAAAACTCAATCAAATGAAATCAAAATATCTTTATTAAAATAGGCTTATTACATCACTTTTAAAGCGTGAAATATATTCTTTTCACACGCAAATTCTTATGTATGTCTGATGATGGTATTTAAGAACGACTTAAAATCTAAAGCTATGAGGGGTTCCTTAGCGCCCTGTCCTGAGAAGAGCCCACAACAAACTCAGTCGGGTATTTTGTATTTTTTTACCATCATCATTACCGTATCATATTAATTTATTATATTGAAATTAAAATTGCAGCAATTTGTTTACTCCCATTATTTGAGTATTCTTGCAACTTATTATTATAAGTTGCAAGAATACTTAGATAGATTTTTCAATCAACTTTATTTTAATAAAGACTTTGAAATTATTAAGCGAAGTTTCTAGAACTTTTTCTAGGAATTTATTATAGAAGCGTATACAGTTACCCTTAAAAGAGTTGTTAATTTTATGCAGCCTAGTAGAACTCTAGTAGGATGCATAGCAAGTTTATGTTTATTTCTTAAGTTGTATGAGGTATATTCACTCTTTTTATTAAAAGAGTCAATATTTTGGTGTACATACAAGTTTTCTTATATATATACGCAGTGAACTCTCCTTACATTAACTGCTTTGAATTTGTTTCATTGTGACTCTCTTGGGCCCATACTGTAAATCGCACGAACGGCCCTTTTCTGTAGTACATTTTGATTTTAGCTTGGTTACGTTTTGATCATAGGATCTATGCCAAAGTAACGGAACTCTTCAATTCATCGAAGCAAATTAAGTATACTTGGCCGAATCTTTTATAGGTGTTCGTGATAACTGGCACTAAGCATTGGTACCTTGGAAGCGGCATACTCGCGCTATCTGCAAGCTTTCCGACGTACTAATGCACTGGTTATCGGGAGGCGTGCGTATACGACACGAGAGGGCGCCTCCTCTCCAGTTCCATTAGCATGGAGCAATATAGTTTATAGATTATCTGTAGTCTTAAGTAGTCGAGATCGAGCGGTCTTTCCTGGACTGGTCTCTCCTTCTTTGGACTTTCCTGTTGTTCCCTGTGTGGATTTTGGAGTGGAACAGAGACATAGCGTTCCCGACAGCAGCTTTCCGCGACGCTTTGGCAGGTTACAGACACATTTCACAATTATACTCACTTACAAATATACATCCACGTGATCATTCATCTGCCAGGGCTCGTGGCCGTCGAGGAGATCGGCGCCGGGAGACCAGGTGCACAATTTATTCATACCTGTTCGACCCCTGTGGAATCTCTCCCGGAGTTGCTCCTCCTGCCGTCTACAGTGGTCGAGACTACCTTCACCTCTATGGGCTCTGGTGACCCTTGGTAACCTCTATGACAGGGCCACGGCCAGCGTGAACAATAAGGCTATCCGGTTATTTGAGTCAGCTACTGTAACGTCGGTATAGTCAAGTGATTGTCGTAGTTAAAAATGATGATCAATATGACTCTTCAACGGCTTACGTATTAATTTGTTTGGGATAATTTGTTTTTTTGTTATTTGCCTTGTCTACATTCATGACGTCAGGCAAAGTCGTCAGAGTGATTCTTAGTAAGTGTAAAGCAAAGTTTTAAATTTTAAACTACAATGTTTCTTACATAAATAGAAAAAAGATATTGTAAATATGGCATCCATTTAAATTCACAAAGCTGTGCAAATCTTAATTAAGTGTCGCTATTTATCAAAGGGGTACGATAAGCTTTTATTATCTGCATGAATCCTGAAAATATTCAGGGTCTCCCTTCTTTCCATTTCCTTTTTTAATGGAAATAAAATGCCGTCTATAAAAAATGATTAATTTCGCGGTCTTTGTTCGAAACCTATTGTGATGTTTATTAAAAGAATGTATTAGAACAGTACATTTAACTTTTGCCCCATTACTATAATAAAAATGATTTACTATACCTTAATTATTGTGTTGCGTAATCTTTCATTATTGCGTTTTAAATATTTATCGTTATCGTATTTGTTAATAATTCACTTCAAACTTGGTAATAATTATTAAAACGTAATAGTTCATTGTCTACACTTCATATACGCTTTACTAAATTTGAGCCTTAATAATGTAAAAGACACAAAGACCACCAGATAGTTCCTCTCGTATCGTACTCCGATCTGACTTCATATTAAATAATGTTTATTATAGGTGATACATCTTTGCTTTGCGAGGAGCATGTTCCGCCACGCGGACCACTCGCCGCAAACACGCTTCCATGGCATTGCCAGCCAGTATCCTAGATCTCAAAGCACTGGGTGTTCACTAACTCGTGAGCTCCTGCTGTCACCACCAGCAGGTGTGGGTGAAGTTGATGGCGTTGACGTCGATGGCAGTGGCAGAACTCGGATTGACCTGGATGGTCCCGCTGGCGTAAGCTGGTGGGAACCAGCCCGTTAGAATAACGGGTAAATTAGCCTGAGAAAATTAGCCCGGGTAATGAGGCATTGCCTCGAGGCCCGCACCTCACAACTTGGTTGCGAAGAACCCCAGATAATAGAAAAATAATTTTCTACATTTTCCCTGTCGGGATTTGAATTGAGTACTTTAGCTAATATTGAAACGATTACTTGCACCATTGCGCCAGCGAACCTGTCAAAGCTGTTACTTGCGTAATTACCGATCTCGTGCAAATATCAGAACTTAGGCGTCTATCTACATAGTACAAGGAGATACTTTGGAAAATTTTAAGTAAATCGCAAATAGTATTGAAGACTTCATGGCGAGCCAGAGGGAGAGTGAGATTACTGGTCTAAAATCACCTTCGCATTATTGCTCTTCAAATGAAACCGATTACGGTTCATCGGTTTAATGGTTTTAAAGTCTATAACGAGGTTATAGGTAGAAATATGTGTTTTCTATGAATTCGTAACTGGTAACTAGCTGACTCGATAGACTGGTTTGTCTTAACTGTGAATATTGAATTCGAAATGGTGTAATTAATAGTTAAAATAATACATCGAAAACATAGTGTTGTGGTTATATTAGAATAATGAAAGTATTCGTATTATTTTTTGGTATATGAATAGTTTTGTTGGAATTCTGACATGGGAACAGACAACATGCCGAAAACACTTAGAGACTGTCTGCGCTATCAACAAATGATATATAAAAGGTAAGGNTTTTTTTTTTTTTTTTTTTTTTTTTTTTTTTTTTAATAATATATAATAAAATAGTCAATATGTTAATAAACCACGAAAATTTAAGTTTAAAATAGAAAAAAGATATTGTAAATATGGCATCCATTTAAATTCACAAAGCTGTGCAAATCTTAATTAAGTGTCGCTATTTATCAAAGGGGTACGATAAGCTTTTATTATCTGCATGAATCCTGAAAATATTCAGGGTCTCCCTTCTTTCCATTTCCTTTTTTAATGGAAATAAAATGCCGTCTATAAAAAATGATTAATTTCGCGGTCTTTGTTCGAAACCTATTGTGATGTTTATTAAAAGAATGTATTAGAACAGTACATTTAACTTTTGCCCCATTACTATAATACAAATGATTTACTATACCTTAATTATTGTTTTAAACTTAAATTTAAATTAAAATATCGGCAAAATTAAAAATTAAAAATCGCCATCGTGATATGTACCCGTTCAAATAGTCAATATCTTAATTATTGTGTTGCGTAATCTTTCATTATTACGTTTTAAATATTTATCGTTATCGTATTTGTTAATAATTCACTTCAAACTTGGTAATAATTATTAAAACGTAATAGTTCATTGTCTTCATATATATGACGCTTTACTAAATTTGAGCCTTAATAATGTAAAAGACACAAAGACCACCAGATAGTTCCTTTCGTATTGGTACTCTCGTATCGTACTCCGATCTGACTTCATATTAAATAATGTTTATTTTAGGTGATACATCTTTGCTGGTAGGGTGGTAAATAGTTACGACCCCCCTTCCTAGTCCAGACTCAGACAAATTAGAAAAATAAAAATGTCGTCATTCATCGGGATACTAAGACTCCCACCGTGGAGGGCTTCGTCCGGCAGTTGGCGAGGAGCATATTCCGCCACGCATCACTCGCCGCACACACGCTTCCATGGCATTGCCAGCCAGTATCCTAGATCACAAAGCACTGGGTGTTCACTAACTCGTGAGCTTCTGCTGTCACCACCAGCAGGTGTGGGTGAAGATGATGGTGTTGACGTCGCGATGGCAGTGGGAGAACTCGGATTGACCTGGATGGTCCCGCTGGCGTAAGCTGGTGGGAACCAGCCCGTTAGAATAACGGGTAAATTAGCCTGAGAAAATTAGCCCGGGTGATGAGGCATTGTCTCGAGGCCCGCACCCCACAAATTGGTTGCGAAGAACCCCGGATGATAGAAAATAATTGTTTACATTTTCCCTGTCGGGAATTGAACGATTACTTGCACCACTGCGCCAGCGAACCTGTCAAAGCTGTTACTTGCGTAATTACCGATTTCGTGCAATTATGAGAACTTAGGCGTCTATCTACATTGAGCAAGAGATACTTTGGAAAATTCTAAGTAAATCGCGAATATGAAGACTTCGTGACGAGCCAGAGGGAAAGTGAGATTACTGGTCTAAAACCAACTTCGCATTATTTCTTTTCGAATGAAACTGATTACGGTTCATCGGTTTAATGGTTTTAAAGTCTATAACGAGGTTAGAGGTAGAAATATGTGTTTTCTATGAATTCGTAACTGGTAACTAGCTGACTCGATAGACTGGTTTGTCTTAACTGTGAATATTGAATTCGAAATGGTGTAATTAATAGTTAAAATAATACATCGAAATCATAGTGTTGTGGTTATATTAGAATAATGAAAGTATTCGTATTATTTTTTGGTATATGAATAGTTTTTTTGGAATTCTGACATGGGAACAGACAACATGCCGCAAACACTTAGAGACTGTCTGCGCTATCAACAAATGATATATAAAAGGTAAGGTAAGTAGCAGCTCATTAAAGTCCCACTCTGGCCTCCTCTCATGAGAGAGGGTTTTTAGTGCATCGACCCACCACGCTGCTCCGCTGCGGGTTGGCATGCATAGTACACAAGTGCACTCCTATTCCTTCACTCTTATTAGTCCAATGTGACGGGAATCTGACACGATCGGAGAGAGATCAGGCGCAGGACCGACCATTTAACCTGCTCTTCGAGGTCCGCGGGTATTTTACTGCCAACTTCCCAATTTCGAGCAAATGTTGGGAAAATCAAAATCGATTTTGAATTAGCCCGACCCGGGACTAGAACCCAGAACCTCATGTCAATAATCAAATATGCTAAATAACAATGAATAATATGTTAATTATATATTTGCAGCATGCATTGTAATCACTGACAATTATGTCAAACGCTTTAAGGTTACAAAGCTCAAAAGCACTAAGAAAATAATATGAGAAAAATAACTGTGGCATCTTAATATTTCAGATGTTCCACGCAACTTTTTAAATTTTATTATTGATAAGAACCTTGTCCCTAAATAAGCAAATAAGGATTGATAATTATATAGCAATACCCCGAGGTTTCACCCATGTAGCATTGGAAAGACTGCTAAGAAAAATAATATGGGCATCTCTATTCTACTACATCATATTATAACATTATTTTCTTTAGATTGACATTTTAAAATTATTTATTTTTTTGAATGGAATGGCCGATTTTATTAATTTCAAAAGTATTTTACAGTTATTGAAATATTTTATAGGGTGAGGATGTATACAGAGATACGTGGGATGATTGTCGGCAATTTTATTAACCTTTAAAATGAAAAAAAATTAGTTGGAGTGGCTTTGCTTCAGTAGTTGAATAAGTGGTATTGCGGAGTTATTTTTTTGACATTAATACGTTCTATAATATGTAGACCATATTTTTGTTCCATCAGTAATAGTTTCCGTACCGCAGGCGATGAATGATTATTTCTTCTTCACACCTTGGGTTATATTAATGTATTTTTATTAGGGATTTCTATTTTTTTTTTTGAGAAAGTAATATAGCTTTTGTTACTCGGTGAAAATGTAGCATTCTAATGGTAGTGAATTTTTTGAAATCAGTCCAGCAGTTTTTGTTTGAAAACCTTACAAACATACAAAAACACAAATGTTTCCTCTTTATAATATAAGTATATATGTACATCTATAGTTTACGTGTTGATTGGTCAAGATTTATTTATTTATTTAGGATAACGAACAAATGTCACATTTATACATAAATAAAAATAGAAATGAATTAAACAGAGCCGTCGTCAATGTACATTTTATTAAAAGTTATCACAGCATGCATACATTTTTTTGAACTGAATACAACATTTTAAAGAAATCTAAAAGCTATAAAATAAACAATAATTATTATAAAGATATGTCTAGAAAATGTCTAGACAAAGAAACATATTGAATTGTCAGAAATACTGGCAGTCGCTATTAACATTATATTTTAATAAAGTATTCGTAGATATCGTACATAATAGAGAAGCGCATATTAGCTGAATCCTATATGATATGTGAATACCACTGATATCCAATCAACCACAATATAGGGGCTGCATACCGTGGCGAACATGATGTGGTTTGTACCTGCCTGACTGCAAACTACGTTCCTATATCAATGTCAGTGCCTAAACATGATATTAAATAGAACGAGGTTAATTTGAAATACATTTGTGTTATTATCATAAGGATTTCCAGTTAAACGTAACATCAAATAATTTGAGCATTGTGTACACAGATATGTTAATTAATGGAATTATTAATGAGATTAACATTTACGTTTTATTATTATTGGGAATGCCATTAATACTTTATATTTAATATAAATTCAAGCTCAATTTTGACCTCGTAATTATCTGTACTTCTGTGATCATAATTTCATTATTTGAACTGATTTTCGATCTATATTATATTATGTAGCTAACTTCTACAAGTTTATCTACACATGTTCAAATACCTTTTCATTAAACTTGTAGTTATAATTTAATATTATATTATTTATTTTATTTGCGAAAAATATACCATGTATTGAAAGCTCACGTATTATTTGTGCTGAAAAATTATATAAAGAAGAGATAGAGCTACCATTTGTATGTAATATACGAGTATATACCTCTATTTGATTCCTATCATCACATCATGGCATCAGAACTAATAGTAAATTATGTCACGGTTAATAAAAACGTTTCAATAAAGAAATTTGTTTATATATTCAAATGAAACCTATCCTATGTCCAAAGTGAAAATAAATCCAAAAAAAACCAAAAAAATAATAATATCAAAATCGATTAAGAAGTTTTATATTTTATGGTGGTCACATAATGTGACCGAGAATTTTCTTATATGTCTAAAATAAATAAACGCTAAATCTCCTTAGATAGAAAAGGCTTTTTGTTTCTGAATTTCGACGTATCCAAATCCTTTCAGCATGTGCTGTAAAATCATAACGTTACACGTATCCAGAATCGATTTCCTTTTTGTAATACAAAAATCGAGACAAACGAACCTCTCTGTACCGTACTAGGGTAACACGAACAGACTGGAATTCTACATACTAGTCACATACACATTATATGGACGCTCAACCGCACGGCAGTAGATTCGAAAAGCTATATCTAGCCTAAGTACAGTCGTGAGCGTTATGTGTAAATTTTTAATTAATATTATTTGTATATTCAATAAGTAAGGTACATTAATGTCTATTCATGTACCACTTCAATCTAGCCTATACCATCTCCATCTCCTCTGGTTGTAGCTCATTGTTGAGCACCATGATTTTACCGATGAAGCAGGTTATGCCATTGCTGTCGATCGGTAGCTAAATGGATTGCCTGACTGGCTTTTGCGTCCTGCTGTTCCTCTATCTGATTAGACCATCGTTTGAGGCTATGACATCTGTGTCTCTTTGGGCTTCAAATTTCCCAGGCAAAATGAGGCTTTCAAGGTTATCTCTGTGTATGTGTATCTCTCACGATATGTGTATCTATTTATCTATATATCTACTTACACCAACAGAAGGAAACATGCATTACTCGTAGGAAAGATAGTTTTCAGATTACGGATCCACCACGCTGATTCACTTCGGGTTGGCATGCTAGACCATATCATAGATTTGCTTCTGCAATAGAAAGCTTTCCTTACAATGTTTTCGTTCACCGAAATGCACAAAGTTTCAAAAATTTCATTTGCCCAATTTGTGCATTATGGTTTCAAATGTCGGGTTACTCATGTTACGGCGGAAAAGGGAGCGACGAGGGCTAGTACATAATGTAAATAAAATATGTGAGTATAAAAAACCTACACTTTTGTCATTGAATATACTGAGTATTAAACGCTCGCACTCGTTTGCAGGTTTGGGTCAATATTCTAGATGTAGGATAGTCCTCGACCGGGCACTATATACTATCATCGTTCTACTTTAAAGTACAGGAGACCATATATATATATATATATATATATATATATATATATATATATATATCTTCTATATAAATATATATCTTGTTCAAATATACAATTGTTAATAAAATACTTCTTATATACCCACTCACATTCAAGGTTTCCAAACATTAATGAGCTATAGTAGCCTTTCCAATGTTACCTTAATCAATCCTAAATGTAATAACACAATCCTAACCTGTAATGTTTATATATATAATTTTAATGTACGTGTGTATGAGATTGACTTATTCCTAAACCCCTAGACTTTAGGAATGTACAAAGATGGACTCATGAATGGTGTAGATTGATAATTTGTTCCAGTTTTGTCCATATTTCCACGGCCGCGAAGATCAATTTGATTAAATATAAAAACGAAACCTGCCGTACGTTACAATAAATATAGTAAAATTGAAAAATCTACAAAAATCGGTTGAATTGTTTCCGGGTACAGGCACGGTTAAATAATGTGACTGGGAATAAGAGTACAAAAATGTTTGTTATGACATAACATTAGAAATTGTTGAATTTTTCAGCTTTTTTGTGCCATAATATGTATGTGTTATACATATATCCCTTGTTCTCGAATCAGTTTATTTATTGCTGAAAACGGCATCAATGTCCGTTGAATAGTATGAAAGATTTAATTGTAAGCGGAGAGATAGCGATAGTGATTTCATTTTATACTATGTGAAGGTTACTCACCAAAACCCAAATATACATGGAGGCTAACATATTCTAATATACCCTTGCATATTTCTCAAAACAATATAAAATAGTCTCGCGAAAATAGGTAAACTCTCAATGTACCACTCCTAGGCTATAATTCAGGTGAAATTACTCAACAAGCTCTCCGGATCCTCCATTATTCTCATTGTAGAATGAGGTTTGTCATTCGATTCCCATTCTAAATCCAATTCCATCCACCCTTTAACGGCTGCGTTTACACAGGTGTACCGATTATCCGCTCCAATTTTTCAAATTAAATTTAGATATTCAGTTTCATGACGAGATTTTTTTTTCAATAACCTGCAAGCTTTTTCTCGCGTAGTTTTAAATTCATACTTAGTGACCGTCTACATTGAAAAATGAATCGAAGATCTTATATTTACCTAAACTAATATTATAAAGGGGAAACATTTGTGTTTTAGTATGTATGTATGTATGTCTAAATAATATTTTTGTTAAACTTTTACACAAAAACTAATCGTTTATAAATTTTTTTACCATTAGAATGCTGCATTTTAACTGAAGCTACGTTACTTTCTTTAAAAATAGGGATCCATAAGAAAAATGTTACCCATTAATGTAACCCAAAATGAGAAATAAAAAGTCTGTTATCGCGTGCTCTGCGAAAACTATTTGATACAATTTAAAAAACAAAAAAATATAGTATTATATTATACGAACGCATAAATATCTAAAGTTCGCGATACCATACGTCCAGCTACTGTAGTTATGCCAATATAACTACACTTTGCACTTTATAAGTTAATAAAAGTTCCGATAATAATCAAACCAAATTATTCATGCCTCTGTATTGACCCTTATCCTATAAATTGATGTTATATTAAATACCGTTTCAATACCTATAAAATATTATTTAAATTATTAATATAGGAGATTCCATTCAAAAGTTATAACGAATTCAAAACGTCTAAAGAAAAATCTAAAGACAATAATGTATTCCGAGTCGAATGTTGTGTATGGGAAAGTACTAAGACACTAAAGTGTTACAAATAAATCTCTTCTGTAATATTATAGAAGAAAGTTTTGCATATTTAATATTGTTTTTATTAAAAAAATATATATGTAATGAACTAGAATAAAATTACTGAACCCATTTAAAAAATCTAACTTCTAAGAAATATAAATCTAAATTCAGACTTAGTAGACTTTCCACTGCCACGAGGTCGGCATCTACGCGGGTGACACCGCGGGGCATTACTAGTCATAAATATATAAGTAGGTTTATCATATTAACACAAAGGTTGCCTGGCAGAAATCGCTGTGTAGCGATCACGCCGCCTTTTAACACATTTTGTGTTCCTTTCATGATCTTGATATTTTTTGTTTCTTGTGTGGTGTACAGTAAAGTATTATCTATCTAACTATCACCCGCGTATTTACCGATTCCGAGGGAATTTGGCAATAGTTAGAATAGTGAGTGAATCCGTTTTGGTTTTGATGTTTTTAAAGTATGTAAGTAAAATATTTTTCTTTTATACATATATGTCGGTGTACGGTAGTCTGTGCCTGCTGGTCGTTAATCGGGCACATTCATGTACTGGAGCGCCCACCGCAACCTTTACTTGATCCGTCGATGGCATTGGGGATCTCCCTCGTATATATATATATAGACAATTCAGTCGTCATCGATCGTATGATCATGTCGCGACAGGTCAGGTTATGTTGAAACCACGCCCTGAGACATGCAAAAGGCAATAATTATATATATTAAATCAAGCTAAAGTAAGTCAAAAATTTTGTCAAAAGTCGTCGTGTAAAAATCTATTTGACTAGACTTTATATTAAACCTATTACTGTTAATTATCCAAGCAAATAACTATTAAATAATATTTTCTACAAATATAGAGTAAGCGAGCTGTTTAGCAAACAATGATTTACCGTGATACGGTATAGTTTACCTCACAATAAATCAGAATATGTATTCATAAAGTTATCAAAATGTTGTAAATGAACAAGCCTGACATGAAAGCAATTATAGTATAAATACAAAAAGGCTCTCATGTTATCTCGTCATTGGAAATCGATAACGGTTTGTTTTCATTGCGAAATTGCAAACCCGATCAGAGCTAGCGATAAATAATTCTGCGGTATTGGGTGTTGTCAGCCTTGAGGCAAGGGGGCACGGCGGTTACATATGTACAGGTCAAATCTATACAAATACTGGCTGATCCGCGAAACTTTATGTAAGTTGTACAAGAGTGAGAAAGGATTTTTGAAGTGAAACTTCTTTAGGCGCATGAGGGTAAAATTTTTACGGATGAAACGCATCACGAAGATGTGCAAAGTTTGTATTGCTAATTCGTTTGAAGGTTAGGTAGTATTCATAATTACATATAAGTAGCTGCCCATCAACGTCCCACTACTGGGCACAGGCCTCCTCACTTCGAGGAGCGAGGGTTTTCAGAGCTTAGACCCACCACGCTGCTCCACTGCGGATTGGCAGGCATTAGTACACAAGTGTGCACTCTCATAGTCCAATGTGACGGGAATCCGACACGACCGGAGAGAGATCAGGCGCAGGACCGGCTTAACGTGCTCTCCAAAGCACGGGGGTGGATCACACCGCCAACTTTCCAACTTCGGGCAAATATTGAGAAATACTTAAATAGAAAACTCAATATTGATTTTTGAATTGGCCCGACCCGGGACTCGAACCCAGGACCTCATGTCTGTAGTCGAACATGCTAACCACTAAACCAATGAGGCAGTCTATTTACAGATAACATGTGGCATTTCAATTTGCTACTCGTCATGTAATTATTCGATATACCATTTTTCATAAAATACATTCAAAAACAAAATTAAATAATAAATTTCTAATATTGACAAAAACCACATGGCATTTTTATTTACAATTCGTCATTTGAGATTTCAAAAATCCTAACATATCTTCCCTTTTCTCTAAATCTGCTCTCTCTCTGAATCTGAAATGTCAAGCTTTAGATTTGTATACATACATACATACATAGCATCACGCCTCATTCCCATAGGGGTAGGCAGAGACAACATCCTTCCACTTGCCACGATCCTTGCATATCTCCTTCGCTTCTTTCATTCTCATTAAACCTTTCATACAAGTTCGTCGGTTTAGAGTACTCTTGACCTGGCCGTTATTTAAAATGTCCTGGATTTGGTCCAGGAACGTTCGCCTCGGTCTTCCCCTTCCAACTTTCGCATTCACTCTTGACTCATAAATCCTTTTTGTCAGTCTCCTTTCATTCATTCTCTCTACATGCCCAAACCATCTAAGCATACCTTTCTCAATTTTAGTCACTACGTCTTCTTTTATACCACAACGTTCTCTTATCACACTATTTCTTACTCTGTCACTCAGTTTTAATCCACTCATGCTTCTCAACGCTCTCATCTCTACCGCATTTATTTTACTTTTGTGATTCTTCTGCCATACCCAACTTTCACTACCATACATAAGTGTTGGCACCAACACTCCAGCATGCACTGCCAGTCTAGCCCTTTGAGACACCATCTGGCTATTCATAAAAGCATGCAGAGCACCATTTACCATATTCCCTGCATTCACTCTCCTTTCGATATCACTTTCACATGTTCCATCTTTTGTAAATTTAGATCCCAAGTATACAAATTCTTTCACCTCTTCCACTTGTTCCCCATCTATCAAAATATTGCCATTCATCATAGATTCATCTCGTTCAAAAAGCATAACTTTCGTTTTGTTTACATTCACTTTCATTCCTTTCCCTTTCAAAGCTTCATTCATAATATTTAGCATCTCCTGAAGCTCGTTAGCGGATGACGCAAGTATTACTTGATCATCAGCGTAGAGTAAACATTTGATGAGTAATTCATTCATTCTTAACCCATACATACATTCTTTTAAATCTGTCAAACATTTATCCATGAAAAGGTTGAACAGCCATGGTGACGCAACACATCCCTGTCGAACACCTCTTTCGACAGGAAACCACTCCGTGTACGCTCCGTTTATTCTGACACAGGCACTAGAACCCTCATAGAGAGACTTCAATGCTTGGATCAGACAACCGCTCACCCCATACGTAGATAACGTTGACCACAGCTCATTCCTCACCACTCGATCATAGGCCTTTTCTAAATCTACGAACGCGCAATAAACTTTTTGGTGTTTAGCCAAACATTTTTCAGTTATGCACCGTAAAGAAAAGACCTGATCCGTACATCCCATTCCTCTTCTAAATCCCGCTTGCACGTCCCATATTTTCTCATCAGTTTCATTAATCACCCTTTCAATTAATATCTTTGCATACAATTTGCCGACGACACTAAGAAGGCTGATACCGCGGTAATTTTTGCACTCCTGCTGTGACCCTTTTCCTTTATATAGAGGGACAATTACGGCCTTGCTCCAATCTCTTGGGACTTGACCTTTCTCCCAGCATATATTGAAAAGGCAGTACAGCTGAGCTACCACAATCCCGCGGCCAGCCTTCAGCATCTCGACTGACACTCTGTCATACCCAGCAGCCTTACCTGATTTCATACCTTTTATCGCTTTCATGATGTCATCCATACTAATCTCGCTATCACTTGTCTTACATTCATTGCTATCCGCAGAGGCCATATTTACCTCTGCTTCATTTCTCTCAAACACACTTTCAAAATGATTCTTCCATCTCTTCAGATTTGTATAAACATAAAAAAAGACTTAAAAATTAGTTTGCCAAAGAAATTTCATTTCTGACATTTGTACTTTGTACGCACGCACTTTTATTTTTTTTAATTGCTGACGGGTTAGCGTTTGACTATCGTTTCACCTGGTAGAAAGCGATGATACCCGCAATGATAGATAGGAAGCGTGCTAACCTGGTAAGAGGCAATTTATGGTTTCAACGCAGCAACGCATCTAAATGCAAACTCTTCTGCTAGAGAAACGAGCACTCGCACGATTATGCTAGCGAGGCCGTTATATAATAGAGAAAACAAATTTGATTATCGTAAAGTTCATTGAGCAAACATTAAAATATATGCAGTGTGAAATGTCAAAGTGACGTGACTTTATGTAAATGATTTGATATCAAACCCGTCGGTTAAATTAATTTGGTTATTGTTCGTACAAATTACTAAAATTGCAATAAAGATTTAGGGTTCGGGTGGGTGAAAAATACTTTAATACCTACTTTTATACTTACTACATAACCAATATATTAAAAAAAACCGCCGGGCTGTTTCAGAGGAGTGCGAGCAAAGTATCCGATTGCAAATGCGAGTGTAATTCTGCACACCGTCTGCCTGTCAATAAAGTGTTGTATACAGATAGACCAGAACTTGTATAATGTGCATTTTTGGTCTACTCATATGATACAATAGTAAAATAGGAAATGAAAATTAGGCTGGATAACCAAAATCAAAACCCTAAGGTTGCCTGGTAGAAATCGCTAATAAGCGATAAGGTCGCCTATTTGTACTACTCGCTAAGTTTTGTTTCATGTATTATTTGTATAATGTTGTGGTGTACAATAAAGTATATTCTATTATATTCTATTCTAATCACTTTACTAAAACCAAGAAAATGTAAATTATGATTAAGGGCCTTAATTATAAAAATATACTTTAAATCACGGCTAACAATTTTTAATTGCTAGCCACGTAATGCAGATTGCTTATTTTTTTTTAATAAAAGTAGTCTGAGGTTACTTGTTATTATATCAGCCAGTGAAAGTCCTGTCAAAATTGGTCCAGCCTTTTGAGAGTTTAGTTTTACAAATAGACAAACCGGAACACAATATTAAAAAAATTCGACAGCTTTCTGTAAAACGCTGTCAATTCGACGTTATAAACATACATTACAATTTTATTTAGTTGTATAGATCCATTTGCCTCCAATGGTTTTTATTACTTTTATTTTAAGTTTATATATAATTAAAACTACATTTTTGTAATAAACTTAAATTTTTATATGTATTACAAATGACGTTATATTATTATTTATAACATATTTTAATATTTTCGTTTCTAAGCGACACCCCTATCTTCGGTTTGGTTTCTAAGAAAAACAATATAGAGCAATCCTTCGAGGCTGTCCGAAAACAAATACAGAGAGAAAAATAATAGCTTTATGTCCCTTCCGGCAAATTTTGTACGTGATAAGGTATGTAATCTAAAGCATATTCTGGTTAACTGCTTCTTCATCCATGTAAATTGTGATACCACTTACCGCCATTTCTGTAAGTACTCTATACGTAAATACAAAAAGAAAAAAAGATTTTGAAACAATACAACTGATCTAACTCAAACCGCATACCTTAGAGAGGCAAGAAAAGAAATGGTGCTGCCATACTGCTGTTTCAAATTGTTACATCGTGTTACAGAGTCTTAGATGTTTTGTGTGCTCCTACACTGAGAGTCACGTTTACAAACATTTGGAACACTTGAAAACATCGCACCGGCACGCAGTTTGGATTGAACGGGCCCTCGCACTCTCCGCATACCTTGCTGTCGCCAGCATGCATATTTACAAACAAATGATAACAAATGGTTTTATTTGTTACACTAACAATTTTGTTTAGAAATGCTTCCTAATTGTACTTCATATGAAAACATTTCTTAACATTGGGATCTAATGTTTATAAACATTTTGAAACAGCACAGTGGCAGCACCATAATGCCTTTCGTAGAACAACTTCCATGACACTTTCCGGGGGTTTCCCCTCATGAAATGGACAGATTCACATTTTGAATTCACGAATATGAGTGTCTTTCCATTAACTTTAACCATGGTTTTTGTAAGGCCAGGTTATATTTTGTATCCACTGTACTCACGAAGTCCGATGTACATTTTGACTATAACTATGCAGCGGAAAAATATATATTCTTGTAAAGTTACAAAAAGTATATAAGCAAAAGTAAGTTATGCTAAAGGGTTACCTCATTTCATGTAGAAATAGCAAGTAATCAGAGTGTGTCTCTGGAAATACATTTCAATTTGTTTTACATTAAAATAACCAGGGTATGTAAATTGTCTACGTGCGTCGGAAGTTCCGAATGTTTATATGACTTACACAGGTTGCTCAAGTAATAAACGACGTTTTAAGGGGATTTATTCATCAAGATATTACAAAGAGTTATGAATTGATTTAATTAATTTCTTCAACACAGACTAAAAGGTATACTGTAATTTAATAATAATAAATAGTTATACCCCGTGACAGAGATTTTTATTTATAATATAAAATATCGTTTTCAATGAAATGTCGATTCAAAAATATAGCCCATCTTATCCCTTGTACGTTAAAATTGTTAGATTACAAAAACACATGTTAATACATCATATACATAATCGAATAAATTACGTTTTTATTACTGTGTTATAGGGTGAAAAGGGACGTAACTAAAATATTTTGTAGACTTGCTTCATTAATATTATCATTATATACTTTTACTCAATTTAAATAAAAGAAAAAGATTAAGAGTGATAGATAAATAAAGAACGCTGTATTACAAGTGGATAATGATTTCCCGTAACAGGTAATAGATATATTGAAATGGTTACTTATAAGTATACATATCTTTTACAGGCGATTTATTAGCGTTCAATTGACATAAATATTTAACGGCCTCGCTGGCGCAGTGGTGCGATTATTCGCTTTGCTAGCGGAGATTCTGGGTTCGATGCCCAGTAGGACGAATTAACGAAATTGTATTTTCTAATTTGTCTGAGTCTGGGCTGGTGGGAGGCTTCGGCCGTGGCTAGTTACCACTCTACCAGCAATGACGTAACGCTAAACAAAGAGATTTGTGTTCCGGTACGATGCTGTGTAGAGACCATATCGCCTCTTACCAGATTAGTGCGCTTCCACCTTACACTGTATGATCACTTACCATCAGGTGAGATCACAGTCAAGCGTTAAGCTGTCAGCAATAGAGTAAGTGATAATACAGTCTAATGTGGAAGTGTGTAATTGCAAGTAAGAATCAGTTTATCGCTTTATTGATTTTTACATAGATTGAACAGGGGTTATCACGTCTTTGCTAGTAAGATGGTAACGACTGATGACATATGATTGTCAGGACCTTGACAGATTACCGGGAATCGAACCTGTACACTCACTCGAGGGCCACCAAGGCCATCAATAGAAACGATTTTTCACATTCCAATCATTTTAAACGGTCATTTACAAAACTGGAATAAGAGGAATTTCGAATTTATTAACAAGGTCACCAAAAGTCCTATTAATTATAAAATTAAAGGGTGAGAGAACCAACTCATCTTGAATTTTCCAAGCACGATAATAACAAGCGAAAATTGTCAAATGTTATATCTATCTTTTTCATTATTGCTTTATAGTGTTATGTGGAGGGAGGCCGGATGAATTACGACACCTCGTAGTATTCTATTATAGAGGGAGGATTCTTATAAGCGCTGGCCCAAATCACGAATCTAAAGCGAGTTATAAATTTTTTATTAAATAAAAAAAACACCTTACTGACGACGTAAATTTTCTTGACGAATTTATTTTTAGTATCCAAGTAACTTTTAGTATTAAGTCAAAACCGATACTACTGCAATGGTGAAACTAACTTCATTTTAAGGTGTATAAGTTATGTTGCAAAAGATTTATCATTTTACAATATTGTATATTATTAATTTCTTTTTTTGGACTATCAGAATCGAACGTTTTATATAAAAAAATCAATTCAAATCTTTGGTGCGTCTTATGGCCCGAAAAAAATTGCATTTTCTAATAAGTCATAGTGTATCTTGTTGTTTGGTGCGGCTCGTAATCCGATAAATATACTTTACACAGGTCATAAATGAATATTTAAACAAATTCTCGGGAAAGGATATAAAGGAGATAAGTTATAAGTATAAAACTTTTAATATTACATGCGCGCGTTTCTGCGTGCATAGTTATTTATATTCTCTTCTCAGATTCAAACACAATGCATTTCAATTGACCCAATAATTATCACGTTTGAGTTATATCTATAGTGTTTACAATATGATCGTAAATATATATAAATCATGGAAGTTCGCACACACCACATACTCGTAATAAAATGGTCTTACTACGATAGATTCAGTGAAAAAAGTTGTATCTGTAACACATACATCTTGACACGACTAGACACATCATGTTAAATGAGTCACTATATAGTTTACTATATCTTCTTCTTTCAGTAGCAATTTAGAGTAATTCAGTAGTAATTCTTATTTAAATCTCTTATTTCTCTCGCCTAACCACCTTTTTCTTTGGATTTTGCCCTTGGATACGATGCTGTGGTCATGGCGTTTTATATGTAAGTACATACATTACAACAGCTACGTATCTAAGCGTACACTGCCTAACTTTTTATGATTACTATCTTTCTTAGCCCTTTATGTTGTCTGGAAGAGATCTTTACAAAAGGATATCGCCCCCTTTTGCTTAGCCACAATTTATTATAAAGGTAAGGTAAGTAGCAGGCCGTTAACTTCACACTGCTGGGCACGGGCTGCTAACGTGCTCTCCGAGGCAAGAGGGTGCAGCACACCGCTAATTTCCCAACTTCTAGCAAATATTAAGAAAATCCTAATAGAAACCTCAATATCCATTTTTAAATTGGCCCGACACAGGACTCGAACCCAGGACCTCATGCCAGTGGCCGAACATGCTAACCACTAGACAAACGAGGCAGTCTATAACTATAATATATGTCTAGGATTATTCTATTTGCAAGATTATTGTTGTACGTGTTAAATAGATAAATATTAAGAATATTTTACGCTATACTTTTGTGTCTTAATGTTGGACATAAATTCAAGCAGTAATGGAGTGTCGTCGGTAGGTAACTAGGTTTGGATCAACGGTGGCTGTCGCCCGATTTAATTATTGTCGAAAGCGCAAACCTCCATGTTTTCTCTTGTTCTAAAACAATCAGACAACTATTTGGGGTCCGGCATGAAGTTTTCTTGTTTGTGATTGTGGATACTGTTATATAGAACTTTTGCTTTCAAATGCCTCTCGGGTATTATCTAACCGTGGCTTGTGTACCTGGTTTCTATTTGGAAGCTTACAATTTAACACTTTGCCTCTTTTTGTGAATTCAACCTAATTTAACTTATTAAAATTTTGTTTATTCATTATCCCTTTGATGAAGTATCTCGTTGGAATATGGGGAAGTCCGTATTTCGTGATAGACGATCGCGAATACGAAATGCAAAAAGAGTTACCATGCCAAATTTCAAGTCAATCGTTTCACGTTTCAAAGATCTCGTGATAAGTAATTGAGTTTAGTGCTTCAAAACCATCTTTGCATATTGCGGTTTTGAGGATATCGGTTAGTGTTTTCAAAGCTTATGAGATATCGTTTAATAATTTTTTATATTAGGTTTATAAGACTGCCAGTGAATTTGTTTGTTTCAAACTTTTATTTGTGTGTAGTTTCATATATAAGAGCTACATATAGCTCTTGGTATGATTAAATTGGCATTTGGCATATGAGGGCGATAAACATATATATGTCATAAAAATTCAGCTGTCGTATGAATCCTTAAAACACAATGCATTTAATTTTAATTTTTTATGATTTATGTATTTAGTGTAGTTTTTCAATAACAAATATCTATGCCACAATTATGACCAAATTTTTAACATTTAATTAGAAATACTATAAGTTTATGTGTAATTAAAGAAAAAGAAAGTACAGGTTTGGCTGCAATCTCCCCGGTGGTAAGTGATTAAATACAATAATTAAGAACGGTAACACGCTAACTCTGTAAGAGCTAATGTATATCGTGATGGTTGACTTTTTTGTAATAATATATATTATTGGCTTCCTTGCGCGAAAAAACAGAAATTTTATAAAAACTTTATGGAAATCTATACCCACACACACATATATTGATGGAATTTTCTTTAAACTGATATTTACTCTGTATGTAATTTAGCCCAACTTTAGGTATAGCACCGTGTTGTGTCGAATAACGAAAATAATTAAAACCCGAGAGAAGAGGATTTAGTGTGAATTCTGCTGTCATTTAAGTTAAATATATATCAAATAGATGTCGACGTACTTCAAGTCCCACAATTAAGTATACGCATGTAATTAACTTGCGCAGATCAACCAGTATACAATAATATTATGGATTGCAAATCTTACAGCGTGAAAAAAACAATAAGAAGCAGTCCTAGTAAGTCATAATTTACATTTTTTTCCTAAAACGAGACGTTCAAACAATGCAAATTGAAACAAAGAAAATTCAAAACAGGCAAAGGAGGTCAACCCGCCTTGTCGGATAACTATACAAAAAAAATATAGTCATGACAGTCGGTTTAAGATAGATGTTACAGAAAGCTTTTATCTTTCATTGAAGTTCTGTTCCGAAGGGATTGATATATATATTTTGGGCCACACCGATTGGGGTTCCACAGACCTAGTAAAGAAGTGGTACGACTATTGTAAATCTAAATCAAAATATTTTTATCTAGGAGGCTTAGCAAGCTCCTTTAAATCGTTAATTCTGGGGGTTGGTGTCGAATCTACCACCAGTTCGAAATATTAATTCTACCGAGAAGACTCTGACAAGAAAATCAGCACTTACTTTAACAACAATTGAAAAATAATGACATTTTACGTATAAAATTATTGAACTGGATTCAAATTAAGGCATTTCTGGTTACTTAACAGTTCATTTTCATGTAAGAGTATTCTTGCACTTTTGTAAATCTAATGGTACTGTCACACTGCTGTTTAAAAATGTTATGAAACATTTTCAAATGGTAGTAATTGTTACATGCTTTGTGTGCTGCTATACTGATATCAATATTTACAAACATTTATAACACTTGAAAACATGGTATCGACTAGCAGTTTGGACTGAACGGCCTCCCGAACTCTCCACATACCTTGCTGTCGCCTACATGTTTACTAATAAATAATTTTGTTAGTTAAAATTTTGTAGAAAGTTTACTAATTTTACTTAACATAAAACCTTTCTAACTTTGTGATTAAATGTTTACTAATGTTTCTAAACATTTTTAAAACGCAGTGTAGAAGCACCGATAGTCGTCATTCGCTTGTGGATTTTTTTTAAAAACGTATGCTTAGCCCGACAATCACGATAACGCTAAGTTGAACGACTAGATAACACTATACAATGTGTTCATATGAACACGTGACATATCGATATTGTACGTCAGTCCCGTATATTTTTTAAGCGTTCTACTGGCGTTAGCGGACGTAGAATGTCATTTTGTCTACAGGCACAGGATCTGTATTTTTTTTGTTTTTCTTGTTTTGTGTGTTATTTAGTCATTCTCGCAAAGAGTTCATGGCAAGACTAAAATCAAAGTAAAATATATTACAATTTGGTAAAATTGAAATATAGTACTTCGGTTTTATTTATGAATTATAATATATATAATTTTTCGGACTTATCAAGTCATTGCAGTAAATAGATAATATTTAAGAATAGAACGGTCAAGTATGTTTTTGCTGAATATGGATATAAGAAGATGGCTGTCGGTTTGTCAGTAAAATACATATATAATATGTATATCGATGTAAATCAATAACACAATAGCGTAGTTTAACATCTGAAGATAGTAATAAACATTTTTTTATCATTCACCGTTGACTGATAAACATATGAATAATATACATAATGAAATTTATTTATCAGTAACGATTTATGTTGTCATATGGTAGATAATTGAATCATAAATTAATAAAAATCTTTTATGTGTTACTTACTTATTATAATTTATTGATTGGTCTGTGGTTTAGACGACAATAAATCGTGATCTTTAAATCTGTCGATCGAATCTGCTGAAGGAGATATCCTTTTTACTGCGTAAACAAAATCTAGTTGAAGAAAGCTCGTAAGGTACTACGTCTACTGATGTATGTCTTCAAATCATGAATATACTCTTACGATGTATTAGTACTTCGTCTTGGATCACAATTTAATAAATTTGTTCAAAAAGTAGTAAAACAGTGCATATGTCCAAACAGTCGTCATCGTCGTCGTCGTCGTCGTCGCTTCAACCGATGGACGTCCACTGCCGGTCATAGGACTCACGTAATGACGTCCACAAGGCCCGATCTTGCTTGCGCCGCCTGACTCCAGCGGCTACCGACAACCCTCTTTATATCATCGGTCCACCTTGTGGGGGGTTTGCCTACACTGTGCCGTCCGGTGCGGGGTCGCCACTTCAGCACCTTCGGCCAACGTCCATCGGTCCTTCAGACTATGTGCCCCGCCCATTGCCACTTCAGGTTCGCGATACGTAGAACTATGTCGGTGACTTTGGTTCTACTACCGATCCCTTCATTTCTGATTCGATCACGTAGAGAAACTCCTAGCATAGCCCTCTCCATCGCACGTTGAGTGACTCTGAGCTTCCGCATGAGGCCCATAGTCAGCGAACACATCTCAGAACCGTAGGTCATCATTGGCAACACGCCCTGTTCGAAGACTGGTCTTCAGGCACTGATCGGGCACAGGATTATCGGACGAAAATATCTGGCGTGGTTTCCCGAACGCTGCCCAACCGAGTTGACCTCCTTCTCAAAATTGGACTTACCTAGCTGGACTATATGTCTCAGGTATGTGTACTCGTCAACAATTTCGAGAGCTGAGTTCTCAACGATGATTGGGTGTGGCGGTACATGGATATTAGACATAATTTTGGTCTTATCCATATTTATTTTATTATTGTATATGAGTGATGTACTCGCCGTTGATGTTGACGCCCAGCCCGTTCCACTCCAAAAGCTTAAAAAGGTCTTCCAGCGCCGCATTGAAGAGCTTCGGGGAGACAACATTTTCCTGTCGCACTCTACGCTGTAGTTGGACAGATGCTGTGCTTTGGTCCTGTATACGGACTGACATGGTGTCGTGGTTCGTACAAGCACTCCAACACGTGTATGTACCGGTAGTCAATTCGGCATCTCTGTAAAGATCTCAACAAAGTGGCCGATTATACTCTTCTGTCTTCTGTATAATCTGTCCAAACATTATTCACTGCCAATAGACAAACCTAGTAAATAAAACGAAAGTTATATTTCTATAATTTACATGAAAGGGCCAGTTACTTATTTCAAAATTATTCTATCATGCATATTATATCATGCGTATTACATAGGATATTGTGTATAATTTTGTAGTATCCTTTTTTTAGAAAAAGTCTTTATGTTTTATTTAAATCTTAATGATAGTTTCACTAATATCGTTTAGAAAGCAATCATTATAGAAGACATATAAGGAACATAATAACAATTTTTACACAAGCTTAAATGGTGCACAAATAGCGTGGCAAATATTCAGGGTATTGTTGAGCTTAAACTAAGTCCTCTCTAAATTCATTTGCCGTCTATATGCTGACATTATGCAAAATCACGTCTCAGTGGAGATAGGCAGTAGATTTGATTACATTCGTACCTAAATGTAGCAGTTAGGAATATAATTGGGCACTTATATGTGCAAACCGCTTTTGGGAACAAGCGAAGGTTACGAGCCTAATTATACATTTTCAATTTGCAAATTCATGTATATACCAACATTTAGTTCTTCTTCTTTTAATAACTGGCTTTCAGGTGTGACAAGGCACACACAATTTCGCCAGTGTTACGTTAATTGGAGAAGGCATGTAGGAGATTGTACGGTTGCTGTGATTGTAAACCAAAATTTTGATAATCTACAAATAGTTGACACCTTAGTCATTTACCATCACCACTAAAAAAATAAATAAAAAAATTTAAGGTTTAGGAACGACACAATACAACACAAGAAAAACCTTTTACAAGACATTCACAACTTAATACTATTACATTGAATAAATATACAAAGATATTTACAATAGAGACTATATACAAGGATTAACAAATACTCAACATTTAAAGGAAAAGGAACAGTGGAAGGTATAATGTCATATATGCGATAGGATATTTTGGGACAGTTGAACATAATATGGAAAACAGTGTCTTTGTCCAGGCCACATTTATTTCTTATAATAATTACAAGATAATGAATGACAGTGAAATTAGTCTTAGTTGTGTTTTGAAATTTATTGTCATTTTAACTTTGGCAGGTTAGAATAAATATATTATTTAAGCTGAAAAGAAAGTTATAAAAATCCTATTAATCGGCTTATATACATATTTTGGAAAATTAAATAGTTGTTTGACTAAATTATTACGATGATTTTGAACAAGCCTATGTTTACCTCGAATCGACAAAGATAAAACTCATCAACGAATACAGAATTTCATCTAAACCCCATTAATCTAACCATGTATTAATTTCAAGCAATTTTTGGCAAAATTAACACAGAAAAGTAACATGTTTCATACATATAACTAAAGTCGCGTAATTAAGACACATCGAATTGTAAATTAGACGCGGCAACTAATTAACGAAATAACGGAGAGACGTGAATATGCACGTTGAAATATCATTAAAATAAAAATTACATTTTTATGATTGCAATTTTCATGATATCTAGTATAATTAGGTACCAAAATTTTGTTTATATATCACATTACAACACATACGAGCAATATAAAATATGAAAGTTAATTAGAAATAATACAAAAAAACCTTCAATACTTTTGTATAAAATTTAAATAGATTTATAAAATGTATTTTTGTAAAAACTATTAATTTCAGGTAGCTGTCTATCATGAGCTTATAAGAATATTGAGACTGTGGATTTGATCTGGAATAAATGAATAAAAAAATTGTATTAATGGTATTTGAACAAGATAAATGAATTGTATATAGAGAGTGTGTGACCTAATAAGTATGAATTGATTTTAAAGGTATTGAATTCTTACAATTATACCAACTACATATATATTATACATATCATTGTGGTAATTAAGTCTACGTCGTGCCAAAGTCAAGCTAGTTACATTTCCTCTTCTTCCTCGTATTTTCGATGATGAAATACTCGAATACGTATAATAAATCTACATTACGTACGGGCATATGTGAAGTATCGGATTTTGTTTACCCGTTGAACAAGTATTGTCTTATTAAAGGTGGGTGGGTGTTAAAGCATAGGGATTCCTTATTAAAGGTGGGTAGATATAAAAGCAAAGGGATTATTAGTGTATAATTCTGGTCTGTGTTTATTATGACTATTGCAATTTTTTTATATAAATAAACTAAGGATCATGAAATGAAACAACAACAGGTGATTTCTAAAAAGTATATGTAATCACGGAATCCATACCCAGACCATAAAATGACGATAATTACAATGCTATAATTTATACAGGGCTAAACGATTACTACATACGTCTAATACTATATAATCTCTAATAATCCATTGTCTGAATTATAGTGATGTGCACAAACGTATATATATATATATATATATATATATATATATATATATATATATATATATAAGTGTGTACTATATCACTTCAGAAGACTTATATAATTTCATATTATTAAAATCTATTTGTAAGATGCTATGCTCACTGTGGGCCTCGTGCGGAAACTCAGAGTCACTCAGCGTGCGATGGAGAGGGCTATGCTCGGAATTTCTCTACGTGATCGAATTAGAATAGATAGAATAATTCTACGAATCGCGAACCTGAAGTGGCAATGAGCGGGGCAAATAATCCGAAGGACCGATGGATGTTGGGGGCCGAAGGTGCTGGAGCGGCGACCCCACACCGGACGGCGCAGTGTAGGCAGCTGCTAGAGCCAGGCGGCGCAAGATCGGGCCTTGTGGATGTCATTACGTGAGACCTATTTCCAGCAGTGGACGTCCATCGGTTAAAGAGACGACGCCAACGACGGTGCTCACTGGACAAGTAAATATTCTTGTAAATTACTTTTTGCGAATTTTCTTAACTTATCAGTAAGCAGTTAATTTCATATAAGTACGAATCAATATCGATATAAAAGTAAATCTGGTTACGTGTGCGCATCATTATTGGTATGTATAATGTACGTGACTAAATCCAATAAGATGTAATAGAACGAATATATTTATGAAATAATTTTATTATATTTGGTAAGTTTACTATGACGTGCTATTTGTAAATTATTTTGCTTTTGAGATGTTGATTTTAACCTGTTTTCTTTTTTGATGACTACAATTTTCGATGTAATTTTATCGGCCTGGTTCTCGCCGGCTACGCTAGCTAGTGAGTTATCCAATCCGCGTACTGCCACTGCCATTGCGTCGTCGTCACCTACGTCAGGAGGCGGTGACAGCAGGAGCTCACGAGGCAATGGGCTGCCAGCGTTTACTGCTCTTAGGTGCTGGCTAGCAATGCCTTGGACGTGTGTGTGTGTGTGTGGGGAGTGGTCCGCGTGGCGGAACATACTCCTCGCCAACTTTCGGACGAACACGTGTGGCAGATCTCTGTACGCTACTTGGGGTGCCGCAGCGAACGAGCCGCCGCAGCCTGGCCCACGGTTTGAGTCACCGTGTCCGCCAGGCGCATAATGCGGTCGTTGCGGCACCCCAAGTAGCGTACAGAGATCTGCTACTCTACGTCCTACCCCCCGATATTCAACTTGCGATGAGGCTTATGATGGCCGACGTCTTGTCGACGTTGGCAGACGTCTTCCACTTGTCCAGCCAGTCCGGCAGCAGATCCAGCAGATGCTGTAAATTAATGACGGCGTGTTGTTTAGTGTAAGAGGACGCGATCCAGGCGCTGTCGTCGGCGTACAGCGACAACAGCACGTCCGTTTCCCTTTCGCCCAGAAGATGGTCGCGGAGGGTAGGGATATCATCCGCGTACAGGCTTGGTGATAAGTAGCGGTCTTGGGGAATTCCCGCATAGATTTCGCGGGGCTGCGACTTTGCTTCCTCGCGACCATCCAGGAAGGACGCCACTATACTCACGTAGGAAGATGCTAATGTTGTAGCCAAGAGCTTCGCCAGGAGACCGGCATGCCAGACGCGGTTGAAGGCCTTCTTCAAACAAAACCATTAAATCTTTTACAAGAGCTTTCATTACACATTATTCGCAATTTTAAGTACTATGAAAAGCCTTTATTAAAATCATGTGTTGTATCAAGTTATTATAAATGTTTGAGCACGACTCGATTAATAAAAAATAAATAAATGTATGATTGAAAATTTAACTTAGGTATCGGGAGACTGTGAAGTAATAGTTGGCTTTGAATAATAATCTCTTTCCATCTTTCAGGTAAGTAGATAACAGTATTAAATTAGAAAATATTGTACAGAACAGTTTTGGAAAATAACTTGAGCCAATTTGTGCATACTTATTACCCTCTATATGATTTCCCATCGGAGTACGCCTTCATCTTTGTTACATTGTTACGGAGGTAAATAGACGATCTTAATTACGTCTATTATTATATTTTTGCCCGAAGAAATTACTTGCAATACTTCATACGATACTTAAGATGTTATAAGTAAAATATTGCTTATAGGCATCGTTTTCTTTTTCTTAATCATAGAACGAAATAAAATACAAACAAAGATAAAAAGATCATCCTAAAGTAAATCCACTGTAATAAATAAAGAAAGGTAAATAACAGACTATTAACGTTCCACGGGGTCCAGGCCTCCACACTTATTGGAAAGAGGGTTTTGAGAACATAGACCCACCATGCTGCTCCACGTCAGTTTGCACATCCCCTAAAACATTTATCGTGATATGCAGGTTTTTTCACGATGTTTTATTTCACCGAACACAATGGTGAATTTAAAACAACTTTATTTAAGTACTTTCTCAAAAACAATGAGCATATAAGGGAAAAATTAATTATTATTATAATATAATATTATTATAATACAAGGCATATTGATGATAGAGAAGTTAGCAAATATATACTAACTATTTACGACATCGGCTCTGATCCCGTGGAAATATAGTATAACATCTAACCTTAATTATTTATTTATTCATACCCTTTATTATATGTCTGCCAACCCTCAATGGAGCAGCGTGACGGGTCTGTGCTCTAATAACCCTCTCCTATGAATGAGCCCTGTAAATGAGGCCTGTGCCCAGCTGTGGGACGTAAATGGGCTGTCGCTTACCTCTTTTTTTTACCATTTACTATACACCATAAAATAACATTAAATAGAACAAGTTTTATTAAATAGTGAATTAAGATAATAGAGCTAAATAATGAAATAAAAGATATTTTCTTAGCAAAGTTGCTCTTTAATAAAATATGATCGGAAATCGGTGTGACACATAAAAATATCAAGTTCTACTCAAGTAAGTTTTTTCGTATATATGAAAAATTTATGCAAAGAACATACTTTTGATTTACGACTGGAAATTAATCCCGGAATTTTCGTATTACAGCCAATTGTGTTGTGCTGCGCCGTCTTTGTATACAATTACTAAAGGAAGTTTAAAAATGCTATTCACTTGCCATAACGAGGATAAGGATTTAATTAAAATACCATTTTTCCGCTATAAACTTACCTAAAGTCTATCCCTATGGGAAATCACACAGAAGGCAATAAATAGGGAATTTCTCGCATGTAAAATTCGCCTGAGGCTATTTCCCGAGCAGTCTTTGAAGTTTGTAGACTTTTATAAGTGGATAATATTTCATGAGAACTTGTGAACCCTGCGGTGGAACGGTGAAAGCCGTTTTTGAAGCTTTTATCATCAACTAACTCGTGGCTGTGATTTTTTTGATGTAAATTATATCTTTAACGTACATATTTTATTTCAAACAGGTTAGCATATGACTATAATCTCAACTGAAGATAAAGGTATGGTTGCAGATGGTAGTGAATGGAGTTAATTTATATCGCAATGGTTTCTATGGAGTATCTTATAGCTTTGCAATTATTTTTTTTGGTGGTGGTAACTAGCCACGGCCAAAGCCTCCCATCACTTCAAACCATAGAATTAAAACTTCCTAAAATTTCTCATCGGGAAACCGAATCCTCCTGGATTAAGTTTTGTATTAGAAAATAAATTTATCGCACTATTACACTGCCCTACTGGTCTAGTGGTTGGTCGACTACAGACATGAGGTCCTGGGCTGGAGACCCGGGTCAGGCCAATTCAAAAATCAGTATTGAGTTTTCTATTAAGATTTTCTCAATATTTGCCCGAAGTTGGGAAGTTGGCGGTGTGATCCACCCCCGTGCCTCGGAGAGCACGTTAAGCCGTCGCTTCTGCGCCTGATCTCTTCCCAGTCGTGTCGGTTTCCTGACACATCGGATTATGAGAGTGAATGAATAGAGAATGCACTTGTGTACTATGCTTGCCAATCCGCAGTGGAGCAGCGTGGTGGGTCTATGCTCTGAAAACCCTCTCTCTTATGAGTGAGGAAGCCTGTGACCAGCAGTGGGTCGTTAATGGGCTGCTACTTTTTTTATTATTACACCAGCGGGGCCCTCATTATAACATAATTATTATTTATTTCTGACCTGTCTTACCATCTTAAATGTATGATCACTTACTAGGAGGGCCCGAGGACCACGTACCTTTCGAAGATTGCTAACGCTTAAAAAATGTATGGGAATGAAGATTCATATCGAAAAATGTAACGTCATTCTTATGCATCTTAAGCATTAGCAATAGTTACGTTGTCCTCGGGCCCTCGTAGTAAGTGATCATACATTTAAGATGGTTACGTTGTCTATGGGCCTAGGACAGATTACATTAAATATTTCGCCTTGAACGACACTTAAAAAACAGCGCCGAGTGGAAAACGATTTTATAATTTCTACTCGTGAAACGAGCTCCTTGTGTTGTTATGCTACGAAGGTTATTAAAATTTACAAATTATACGTAATTTAACGTTTACAATGTATTTTAATTCATTAATTTAGCGCCATCGGTCACTGTAATCTATTATAGGGCGCCGTAATAATTAAATTTGGCGTCATTTCGCACATTTACCTAATGAGGTCAATAATTAAATTTCACACAAACGCTGATGACTAGGAAAATGCATAATTACGTTGTATGAACTAGTATATTTTCTATGGTATCTCTTATATTACATTCTCACATTAGTGCATATTTTCAATTCATAATATTGACTTCATATAACTTGTACAAATTTTCAATCGTTAATAAGATGCTTGTTTATTAATCCGTCCATTCAAGATTAATTAGATTTGTTCAATTATAAAAACAAATCTTATTTAATCCACAGATCAGTACTATCCTCCCATATAATGACTTTCAAATCTGTAAATCTCTCATCACATTTTCCAAAATTATACACCCGAAAAACAAAGTGATGTAAACTAACCCTGAACGTATAGTCCGTTTTCGACAAAGAAAAAGGTAATTCTGGCATATCATACTGGATATAAAGTAATCTAATTTATTTATATTCTGTATGAAAATAAAATAATATACGTTGCATATCTTAGAACTGGAAATTAACATTTGTTCATAAAAGACTACGTACGTTGTATATATAAACACATACAGCTAGCTTACTCTTGAAATCCATCCCAAATCCCATCCGATCCCAACTTGATTCAGGCGATAAAAATTTTTATTATGTATAATTTCATAATAGCAAATTATCAACCTTGCTATTTGCCACGTTATGTTGAAACCATTTAGCACTGATTTATTTATAAAAGTACGAAACTTTAAATTGGGATCGCTTATTTCACGGGGTTGGACTTCAATATTATTTATATCAATTCAATATATAAATTCGCGGCTGCTGTCGTCGGGCGAGCAGCCGCGGACTCGTCGCGGGTCAGCAGCACCTACCCATCGCGTAGTGGACCATCTGAATAAAATGCTGGCCCAAATCCAGGATACTGATGTGTTCGGATAAAAGAAAACGTCATTTATAAAGAACGTTTTTTTATATCTGAATAAATAATTAAGGTATTTTATTATGAAGAGATATAAAAATAATAGTTATATAAGCATATTTCAGCATAAAATTGTAACAAAGCTAACTTGTATACGATTTGGCGCAAGCCGTTAGTGTATTTTGTATTGTTTTTAAATAAATAAATAAATAAATAGTTAGCAGGCTGGTTTTATATTTAAAAATTTTCAAACAGTTTTATGAAATACAAAAATTTTTTTTTTGGGTACACTAACGTAATAACACATTTTGTGTTGAGGCGTTTTTTTTAAACCGTGTTTGAGACTCTCGCTCTTCCAAAATACTAGTATATATATTACATACTATTTTAAAATTTAAAATGAAATGTGTTTTAGACCATACGACTGTAGTAAAACATATAAATATATTAATTTTCCATAAATATTCAAGTTTATTATGTTGGCCTCGCCTGATAATACTTTTCGTAACGCTCTTGTCATGCATTCATTAGCATCCTCCCAAGTCAAGTGTATCTGCTTCGTCGTCGACGTCTCCACCGATGGACGTCCACTGCTGGACAAAGGTCTCTCTTAATGAATTCCAATGGGCCCGATTTTGCGCCGGTTGTATCCAGCGGCTGCCAGCGACCTGCTTGATGTCATCGGTCCACCTGGTGGGGGTCTGCCGATGCTGCGTTTTCCGGTGTGAGGCCGCCACTCTAGCACCTTCGGGCCCCAACGCCCATCGGTTCTGACATTAGTTCTCCTACGGATCTCCTCATTTCTGATTTGATCACGTAGGGAAACCCCGAGCATAGCCCTCTCCAATGCCCGCTGAGTGACTCTGAGTCTTCTTACGAGCCCCATAGTCAGCGGCCATCTGCTTATGTTAGTGAAATGTCGTTGAAAATGTACAAACAATAAATAAATTGGCGCTGAAATTCTATAGATAATGTTGGATTTTACTAATTAATTATAAAAGCTCGTGATTATCATATCTATTATGCTATTGGAAGCTTTATCAAATCGCAGAATTATATAGTTTGAAGGATCGTTTCACTTGGGTAAAGTTCAAGTTAGTATGAGATCTCATTCAAGAGTCGCGGAACATCTAGACCACATCTGCTAACAAGTTTAATATAATAGGGAATTGTTATAATCCGTCTGTCTATGGCAGCCCCAAAGTTTTAACAGGGAGCTCGATTGTTGCCATCTTGTCCAAGCAATTTATTATTCTAAATTAATATGAAAGATAAACTGTAACCTTCATATACCGGTTCACATTGTCTGCTTTTTTACAATGTACTAGACGTATTAGTCTATATTTTTGAAATACAATTTGTTTTTAACTGCCCCGCTAGCGCTTTCGAATCCCATTAGGGATTACTTTGCGTAAATTGTGTGATTCTGAGCAAGCTTCGGCCTTGACTAGTTATCATCTTACCAAAGACATTTCCTTATGTTGCTGTGTAGAAACTATAGAAGCACTAACCTCTCAGCAATATAAAAATATATAGTTTAATAAAAAATAATTACAATACACAGTCAATGTATTTGTTGTAAAAGATATTTATAATGAAAACTTTGTTACATTCCTACCTATTAGCTCATAATTTACATTAAATTTATTTATAATTATGTTTTACAAAAAAAAACTACTGTGCCATCTCATGAAAACGTAGAATGTTTATTTCTTTGTAGAGAGTTTAAGAAGTTCGTGCTAGAAGGTGCAAGAATTGATATATTATAGATATATAGAAGGAGAGCATAAAGCATAGGGGCGTAAGGTTCTCCGCCGACATCGTCATTAATGGTATCCATAATTTCCATACTGTGGGAGTTCGTTGGGTAATGTTGGTGCAATCAAACACTTTACTAATTAACTCATATTATAATGCTCAATCACTTAATGTTCCCGACGTCAATTAACACAGACTCATGAATAATAATAGCTAGGAACGCGACAGTTTCAAAAGTAGACCGCACCGGCGGGCCGTCTCCCGAGGACTGCTGAGACGCGCCGGACTGCCACTTATTGACTCTGCCCCACGCCGATAGGAAGATGACGCCAGCGTTCCACAGACGATTGCACACGGACCAGCGATCCACAGACTATTGCACTCCGACATATTTTATAACTCGCTTTCACAATTATTCTTTTATACATTAACTTATGTTTATATATATTTTCCGTTAGCTATTTTACACCAAGATAGAGTGAAAGCAGTTTTGAATTTAATCACTTTATTATATCATATGTAGATAATATACACAAGACGTGTTTATTATATTACCATAATTAAACATGAACAGGAGTCTGCAATTTTGATGACATATTACGATTAACTCCATTCAGGTCAGTGCACTACCATTTACAACTATACCATTATCTTCAGGTGAGATTATAGTTATCTGGTAACCTGTTTGAAATAAAATATGTGCCTTGGTTCTTTTCGTTTATGAAGGCAATACTTAATAACCATAGCCAATCTCCAGCGCGTGTTGGGGTAAAGGCCAGTGTTTAATATTCCCCGCTCGTGCGTCTAATGAAAATTTTATGTAATAACGATATTTTTTGCAATATCAGAGCATACTGGACTATAATATTAATTCGATTTATTTATCATTAGATTTTTCAATCAACCAATCACTGTTAACGTATGAAAATCTTCTTTATTCAAGTGGGCTTAAAAAGATCTTTTGAATTTACAGTAGTCTGTCCGTTGTGAACAAATCTACCACCGGTTCGAAAGTTGAATCCGTTGAGAAAAAACTCAACGGTTACTCTTTCAGAGATAGTTGTGCATGTTACAATGACTAATATTTTTCTTTTGCGTGCAACTGGAGCCAAGTCCAAACATTTCAATCGCTCAAATAATCTTCAACATAATAATATGCCTTTTGTGAAAGTATATTTTTGTCATATTTCTTAAAACTATGTGGAGGCAAATCTAAAAGCGATTGCGGTATCTTATTTAAAATGCGTATGCTTAACCCGGCAAATGATTTCTGACCATTTATCATTCTAAAATGTGGGTTTACAAGCATTATCATTAATTTAGGAAAATTATGTTACAAATAACAAATTAATAAATAGAACTCGGCAAAAGGAATATTCCTACCCAATTTTATATCTCTACGCCGTATGGTTCCAGAGGTATCGTAATGCTCTATTGCGGTCTAGCAGGCTGCACTTACTCCTGAATTACTCCCGGAATATACATGTTGCCTCATCATGTTTTCCTTCAACGAATAGCACAACAATGCAATCCATTATAGAAATATAATTAAGTACTTAAGTTACATTTTTGTAAAGTCCACGCATCTCACCGCTTTTCCGCCACCATGGCTTTTGCACCGATATTTCTTTTATATATAGTATAATATTAATTTGTATTAAATTTATTTATGTATACACTATATTAAATTACTACTTAGAGATTGCTTGCTAGTCTAAATCGCAATTTACAATAAATTGGCTGATATCTCACTTTAAATAATACCAATTCTACTCGTCAGAAAAACAGTGTACCAGTTTTCGATTCACGTATATAATTATTTATGTTCATCTTTGAATACCTATTATTCGTTAACACTCACCTTATGTTGTTGTTTATCTTCATGTAATTTTCAAGTATTAATACATTTAATTTTTATGGTCTTAACTTCAATATAGTTTGAATTTTGTGTGGGACTGATCCATGCCGTGGCGAAGCGTCGTCATGTCACCACTTACCACAGTTACCTATAGTTTATACACTATTTTGTTTACTACGGTACATGAAATCTGAATATAAAGAAAAACGATGTTTTATATCTCCCGGGCGTCAAGCGACGGATAAGTTTCTTCAAATATTAATTAATTCATGAAATTCATTTTTCGATAAATGTTACAGTTCCATTTATTAAAAGGTCATGTACACGTTTTAAAAATTTCTATCTGTAATAATGTTTATGCCAGTTGGCGTAGTTGACTTTAATTTTTGTTATTAGTGAAAGTGATTCTTATTTAATACCAGCCGATTCTTATATATCACATGCAGAATGTTGTAATAGATTTTTGAAGTAATGTATTTTCATAGCTATATTTTATGTAAGTCACAACGAGTACAGGAAAGCTATATTTTTCCAATAAACCTTCGGGAGTTGGGACCGTATCGAGTCTGAATAATAATCTTATATTAGTTTATTGACAAAATGTAATATCACTGCACTCAAAACAGATTGCTTCGATTTTGTCCGAGTATTGCAATTTGTATAATGTAATTTGTTTAAAATCACTGGAAATTGAATTATCCCCAATATTTTTTCACTGAGAAATTTTAAGATACAATGGTATATTCTGCAGAATCCCATACTTCACTTCACTTAATCTGTTGTTAAGTATTATTAATACAATTTAGATGAAACCTATTTTCTAAAAGACTTAAGTAGTCATACTTAACAAATGCTATAAATAAGCCTTAATTCTATATCCTATGAGTGGTCACCTTTTCTGAATCACACCGCTATACAAATTTATATTTAAGCAAAAATTGTAGATTCTTCACGGCATGTAAAGAATAAAAGATTTCTTTCTTTCCTAATGTCGGGTTATGTAGTAATTTCCATCGATTCTAGCACAGTTACCTATCATAGAGCATGCCATACCCGTCTAGACATAATGTCGGGTAGAAACTTTAATAAGAGCATTTGGAGGAAATACGCGATATTAATCACAATCACAACATATAATCTCATTTTAATATTAATTTTCACTTTTCTCGGTTACATAAAAAGTTCAAAAATGTACCATTTTTTTACAAATTCCCTTTACTCGCAGAATATGTTCTTAATGTGATCTCATTTTAATTAAACCAAATCATACTTTAAATAACAAAAGAAGTGTAGTAAGTAGATTTTAAAATAAAGCCATATTTTTTAAATTATAGACTGTTTTTTATGTTCCGCTAAATATGACGGTGTATTTAGAAACCTATGTTTAAAATTGCACATTTTACCGTGGGCGTTTATGTAGATTCTTGTTAAGGTATTTGTAGATTATAACACTACTAGTGTTTCCATTAATTATACAAAAAATTGGACGTCACCATGGCTGTTCAACCTTTTCATGGATAAATGTTTGACAGATCTAAAAGAATGTATGTATGGGTTAAGAATGAATGAATTAGTCATCAAATGTTTACTCTACGCTGATGATCAAGTAATACTTGCGTCATCCGCTAACGAGCTTCAGGAGATGCTAAATATTATGAATGAAGCTTTGAAAGGGAAAGGAATGAAAGTGAATGTAAACAAAACGAAAGTTATGCTTTTTGAACGAGATGAATCTATGATGAATGGCAATATTTTGATAGATGGGGAACAAGTGGAAGAGGTGAAAGAATTTGTATACTTGGGATCTAAATTTACAAAAGATGGAACATGTGAAAGTGATATCGAAAGGAGAGTGAATGCAGGGAATATGGTAAATGGTGCTCTGCATGCTTTTATGAATAGCCAGATGGTGTCTCAAAGGGCTAGACTGGCAGTGCATGCTGGAGTGTTGGTGCCAACACTTATGTATGGTAGTGAAAGTTGGGTATGGCAGAAGAATCACAAAAGTAAAATAAATGCGGTAGAGATGAGAGCGTTGAGAAGCATGAGTGGATTAAAACTGAGTGACAGAGTAAGAAATAGTGTGATAAGAGAACGTTGTGGTATAAAAGAAGACGTAGTGACTAAAATTGAGAAAGGTATGCTTAGATGGTTTGGGCATGTAGAGAGAATGAATGAAAGGAGACTGACAAAAAGGATTTATGAGTCAAGAGTGAATGCGAAAGTTGGAAGGGGAAGACCGAGGCGAACGTTCCTGGACCAAATCCAGGACATTTTAAATAACGGCCAGGTCAAGAGTACTCTAAACCGACGAACTTGTATGAAAGATTTAATGAGATTGAAAGAAGCGAAGGAGATATGCAAGGATCGTGGCAAGTGGAAGGATGTTGTCTCTGCCTACCCCTATGGGAATAAGGCGTGATGCTATGTATGTATGTATGTAAAAATTGGATATAAAATTTTAGCTGTTAAGTCGTCAAGTGTTTGTCTACAGGCGCAACATAGCGGAAAAAAAACAATAGCAAGAGATGAAACGTTGAAACGTTCTTCATCTAACAAAAGCCATACGAAATTGCGTTTCAAAAGATTTTTCCGGAAAATTACCTCGCAACAAGCACCGAGTACAAAAAGTAACCACATTTATTGCATTTGTTGTACATTTTCGCTTCGATTCAGGTGGATTTCTGTATTATTTGTTGACAGCATATTTTCGAAATAAAAATTGTTACCTCGTAAAATAAGATAACGTTGACAAACTCGTTACAACTGGATTTGGGCTTATATTGCTAAAATGTTTCGGGTTTTAATCATTCTTATATTTAATTTATTTTAATATGGCGTGCAAGAGCACCAAATATTTATTTAGGTCACTTAAACTATAAAATAAAAAGTGTAAATCATATTTTTAAGAAAAATTTTAATTAACACATGTTTTTACACGTGTGTGTTCATATAATACAAATGCACGTACGTGTAAAAACATGTGTTAATGTCATTTAAATGTATTTGATTAAAGCCGAGCACGCCTTATTATTACATACAGCTCTTTTAAGAAGAATGTTTTTGTTATTTTTCATTGGAAACTGTATTGTAACTTTCCATCTGGGGTCTTTGTTCTTAACTTAACTTAAGGAAATCTCGTGTAAGAAGTTTATCTTAAATTGTGTAGGTGTTGACTTAATTTTTTTCCTTTAAAATTGAGCTCTAAAACTCAGTACCTGAAACCTTGTAGGCCAGGAAACGCTCAAGAATGCTTCATCGGTTTAACATATTATCGCATGATTGCAATCTCATTGATATTTTTTGCCTCAAAAACTTTCAGCGTTATTCTATCCTTCAACATATTGCAACACAATAAGGAAAAGAGGCCCGTCCGTCCGCAGAACCCTTGTCAAAATGAGTAAAAGGAAGTGTATCCTCCGTCAAATTCGTTGTTATTGTGCTTTATTCAAGGTGACAGGGTCCCTATGAATTGCATAAATGGATCAGGTGTTAAAGCCAGTTTTATTATATTCATGACTAGCTAATACCTGCGGGTACACTTGTTTATTAAAACATCTTATTGCACTATTTATGATCGTTTATAAAATTCGTCGTCGTCCTCGCTTCAACCGATAGACGTCCACTGCTGGACATAGGTCTCAAGTAATGAAGACCACAAGGCCCAATCTTGCGCGGCCTGGCTCCAGTGGCTACCGGCGACCCTCTTTATGTCGTCGGTCCACCTTGTGGGGGGTCTCCCTATACTGCGCGCAGTGGTGCAAGTACTCGCCTTGCTAGCAGAGGATCGATCCCCGGTAAGGCGAATTTAAAAGATTGTATTTTCCTATTTGTCTGAGTCTGGTCTGGTGAGAGGCTTCGTCCGTTGCTAGTTACCTCCCTACCAGCAGAGATGTGCCGCCAAAACAAAGAGATTTGTGTTTCGGTACGATGCTGTGTAGAAACCGCAAGGGGTATATCGCCTCTTACCCAGATTAGCGCGCTTCCATCTTAGACTGTATCATCACTTACCATAATGTGAGATCACAGTCAAGCGCTAAACTGTCAGCAATAAAAAAAATTAGTAATTCTTTAATTATCAAGTATTATTTTATTATATAATAACTAATGGTCTTAATTTTAATATGCTCCTGCATTGGCGACATAAGCCACGAAAGATTGAAGTAGACCATTCTAGTGGAAGGTAGAGTTCTTAAAATTCGTATTTATCAGTTCCGAAATTAGAGACAATTTCTATCTACCAACTTAATTTACTCTTACTATTTTCATAGAGAAAGGCTTGAATTCGAATTTTTTTTATGAATTCCTATTTACAAAACAACATAATCAACAAAAGAAATGTAGGAATAAAAAAGTTTTTTTTTAACGAATACAATTTTGACCAAGATATGTTTGAAGAAGAATGTGATCTAATACTAGGTATCAATAGAAAATTTTCCATGGATTTTTTTTTCAATATAATATAAGTTGAAGGTGTTAAAGAAAGCGTTGACTATCGATATATTTTAGAGTTAAATAAATCAATATCAATTATTTATCATTCCAAATTATAATTCAAAGATTGTTAGTCTTTTTTGTTTGTAATTATATTTCTTGTTATTGTTAAATTGATGTGTGTTAGTTTATAAGTTTACGATGGGGCTGGCGTGTATTATTAATAATCAAAAGAATAAAAAAATATATAATAAACTAGCAATGCCCCGCGGTTTCACTCGCGTAGATACAGATTTCGTGCCAGGGGAAAGTCTACTAAGTCGAACTAGATTTATTTTTGTTAACAAAAAGTTTTATTTCACTTAGTTTTTAATTAGATTTTAGTATTAAATTATTTCTTTTTAGATTATTAGATACATACTTACATTCGTAATCTTATCGATATACAGCTTTTACTTTACAACGAATATATGTATATCTAACTAATACACGTTTAATTTCGCAACATCATTTGTCTAGTGGTTACCATGTTCGACTATAGACATGAGGTTCTGGGTTCGATTCCCGGGTCGGGCCAATTCAAAAATCAATATTCCGTTTTCTATTAAGATTTTCTCAATATCTGCCCGAAGTTGGGAAGTTGGCGGTGTGATTCACCCCCGTGCCTCGGAGAGCACGTTAAGCCGTCAGTCCCGCGCCTGATCTCTCTCCGATTGTATCGGATTCCCGTCATATCGGACTATGAGAGTGAAGGAATAGGCAGTGCACTTGTGTACTATACCTGCCAATCCGCAGTGGAGCTCTAAAAACCCACTCTCCCATGAGTGAGGGGGCCTGTGCTCAGCAGTGGAACGTTAATGGGCTGCTACTAACTTATAGTGGCAGAACTACAGTAGTTGGATATATGGTATCGCGGACTTTTTTTGTAGATCTTAATACGTTCTATAATTTTAAAAACATTTTTTTGTTCTATCATCAATAGTTTCCGCAGCGCACGCAACGACAGATTTTTGTGACAAATTTTTTCACACCCTGGGTTACATTAATGCATTTTTATTAGGGGATCCCAATTTTTTTGAATGTAGTATAGCCTATATAATATGCCAAAATAATATAGCCTATGTCGCTCAATGATAATGCAGCTTTGTAATATTGAAAAAAAAATACAAATAGGTCTATTTTGTGTGAAAACGTCACAAACCTACATATTAACTTACGTACAAAAACAAATATTTCCTCTTCATAATATTAGTTTAGATATATCGATAATATTCAAGTGCAACTAATTATATAAATACAAAATTGGAAATTTCTACATAAAATATATATTTCAACAAGTTTCTAGAAAATAATCTTATATTTCTACCCATTAATCAAACCTTACAGATTCCGGAATTAAAAATCGTTGAAGGCGATAGCGTCTGATTGATGTCTCAAAGGACGATTTTAAGGAGAACGGATATCCGCGCTTTTCCTTTTAAAGTAGTGAGCGTTTAATGCGTTTTATAAAGGAGGCGAATGAGAAAAGATTTTGTTTTATCCATTTCTGAAACTTAATAATGAAACGAAAATGATGTTTTTTCTAATGGATTCGTATTTCTAGCCTTCACTTACCTGTTTTAACAATACGATAAAAATATTTTCTTATAACATTTTAACTATGAGATCACACATTACCTATACATATCTTATAAACAAATTCAATGGTTAATTAAACTTTATTCATCAACTCAAGATGCAGTTAGTTATATCCCTCAGTGTCTGAAGACCAAAGTCTTCGAACAGTGCGTGTTGCCAGTGATGACCTACGGTTCTGAGACGTGGACGCTGACTATGGGCCTCATGCGGAAGCACAGAGTCACTCAGCGTGCGATGTAGTGGGCTATGCTCGGAGTTTCTCTACGTGATCGAATTAGAAATGAAGAGCTCCGTAGTACGCTCCTAGTAGCTCCGTAGAACTATGGTCACCGACATAGTTCTACGAATCGCGAACCTGAAGTGGCAATGGGCGGGGCATATAGTCCGAGGGACCGATAGACGTTGGGGGCCGAAGGTGCTGGAGTGGCGACCCCGCACCGGACGGCGCAGTGTAGGCATACCCCCCACAAGGTGGACGGATGATATAAAGAGGGTCGCTGGTAGCCGCTGGAGCCAGGGGGAGCAAGGTCTAGAGAGAGAAGATAATACTCTTTGAAATAATTTTATTTAAATTATTATAAAGAGATGTAATAGTGCGATACGATATGAAGGCATATAATAAGGCAACAAAGTCACTTGGTATCACAATCTAATGAAAACAGGTAAAAAATATAAATATTTAACATTCGTACAAATTAGCATTAATTAAATAAAGATTATTCTTATATCAATAAATATTAGATCAAAGTTGCAGATCAAAATGATAACTAAACTTATACGAGTATAAATATGACAGACAAGAATAATATATATTAGAAAACTTGTTGTACGTACATAAAACCATTGATTCTTTTAATAAATCGAGTGAATGTATATCATATAACTTACGAAACAAAGACAAGCTTGTTATAAATTCTAGTAGGCTGCATAAAATTAACAAATCATTTAAGGGTAACTGTATACGTTTCTATAATAAACTCCCACAAGACGTTTCAATTAATAAATTCAAAGTCTTTGTTAAAAGAAAGTTGATATAAAAATCGTATTATAAGTTGCAAGATTACTTAGACGATAGAAATGCGTGGGAGTGAACGAACTGCTCCAATTTGAATTGAAATATAATATACTAATATGATATTGTAATGATGATGGTGACAAAAAAACAAAATACACGACTGAGTTTGTTGTGGGCTCTTCTCGGATCAGGGCGCGAAGGAACCCTCGTAAATTTGATTTTAAGTCGTTCTGGAGTACCATCATCAGACGTACATTAGAATTAGAGTGTGGAGAAGAAAAAAAAATTTATATATATTATTGACGATTCAAATGTGCTGTAATATGCCTACTTGAATAAAGATATTTTAATATGATTTATGCGTTTTACATTAGTTAAAATCACCGAGAGAAGATAAAAGTAATTTCACAACGAGCTTTATCTTACGTAAAGATAAAAATGTTTTTATCTTTATGTGTATGCAAAATAGGGATAGCAGAATTTTCCGACATTAACCTTTGGACTGTAATTTATAATTTGAAATAATCTGTTCACTGAATTAGCAGATAAGAATGACTTTTGTAAAACTAACCAGTATCTAGGACGCATACGTAATTACTACATTAATATTAATGAATTAAAGTAAACAAAACATATCACTTGCAACTAATCCAACCTACCAATGCCCCACTGCGGGACACAGGTCTTCTCGCTCACAGGAGAGATCGTTCTGAGACCATAGACCCACCACGCTGTTGCACTGCGTTTTGGCAGGGATACTAAACAAGTGTGCGCTAGCACAAGTGCATTCTCCATTCCTTCACTATCATAGTCAGATGAGACGGCAATCCGACACGACCGGAGAGAGATCAGGCGCAGGACCGACGGCTTAATGTGCTCTTCGTGGCATAAGGGTGGACCACCCCGCCAACTTGTTAACTTCGGGTAAATACTAAGAATTTCTCAACAGAAATCTTTGTCTCTCAAAATTCGGACTCGAACCCAGGACCTCATCTCATCTATAGCCGAACAAGCTGACCGCTAAACCAATAAGGCATTATATCTATAGACTATTTGTCCTATTGACTAAAAATGTTTGTATTAACACCTACTCTTTTCGTGACATAGATACTCAGAAAGAACGGGTTGTGCCATGTTCTTATGGAGCCCAAATCTACGCCTATGATGATAACGAATCACGGTGAGTTAAGCCGAGATTTAACGTCACTAATCGAGGCGTCACGGTTCACTTTTGTTGCTATTTGGAATTAGTTCACTAAATGTGTTTGCGGACCCTTAAGCAGATTCAAGTCTTTGTAGTAAGCTAGCGGAATATTAATAAAAGTAAACGCAATTTTCGTGTGGAACAATATTATTGCAAAACTCGATATCTTGCGAGCCATTCTTCTTACCGAAATAAGAACAAACAAAGTCGCGCAATTACACGGCGAATCCCCGGGAGTTAGAGAGGATTCCACACTTATTGTTGTTTTATGAGTTTGGGCCAACGTTTTGATAGCGACTGGCCTATTGACATGGCATTATAAACTTAATTTTAACTACAGAATGGTAAAACATTTTCATATTCAGTTATTTAGAGAACGACTACTACCAATTTAAGGTCAAAATTGAGGAGTAGGTCCGATGAAATCTTATCAAATCTTATTAAAAGTTTACATATAATCTCACTTAGAAGTGATGATACAGTCTAAGATAAGAGAGAAAAATGTAAAGGGGTAATTCATGTGTTAGGCAGTTACAACGCCGTCCTTTACTTTACCAGTAACTAACTTCCACTGAAGTTTCTTGTCGGTTCAGATTTAGACAAATTATAAAATACAAATTAGTACAGTTAATGATGCTACCATTAATACAGCGAAGCCGTATATAAATATACATACCATAATATTTATTCGATATTTCACTTTTCAAGCTAAATAATTAAGGTAAGTAGCAGCCCATTGACACAGGGCAAGCTGGGCACAGGCCTCCTCACTCATATGAGAGAGGGTTTTTAGAGCAGAGACTTAACACGCTGCTCCACTGCGGATTGGCAGGTACAGTACACAAGTGCATTCTCTATATCTTCACTCTCGTAGACCGATGTGATGGAAATCCGATACGACTGGAGAGAAATCTGGCGCAGGACCGACAGCTTAACGTACTCTCCGAGGCACGGGGGTGGAGCACACCACCGACCTCCCAACTTCGGGCAAATATTGAGAAAATCTTAGTAGAAACCTCAATATACATTTTTGAATTGGCCCAACCCGGCACTCGAACCCAGGACTTCATGTCTGTAATTGAACATGCTAACCACGAGACCAAGGCGACAGTCAAGCTAAATAGCTCTTGTCCATTTTTGAAAACTCTGTCAAAGTTGCTGGTAAAATGTAGCAGAGAATATTTTATGCCGTTAAATTACGAAATATGCGAAACAAAATTTAATAAAATTGTTTATATAATATAACACATTATTTATGTACATATTGATTCATATGTGTATATATTTTTGTCTACAATGTTATAGGTATATATTTATGTTTATTGTACAAACTATTCGTATCTGTTTACTCTAACTGTCACCATCATCAACCCCTTTTTATTTTTCTGAAACTCCTATAACCCAAAGGTTGCCCGGAAGAATTCGCTATATGGCAATAAGGCCGCCTTATTGTTCAGTTTTGTTTTATATTTTCTGTATATTCTCTATGTATTTTACTTGTGGTGTATTATAAAAGTGTTCTGTCTGTCTCACACAATTATATATTATTTAACCCTTAATAGCTTACGTAATAAGTGATGATTGCTGAAGAAAATTTGAGATTTTAGATCTAATTTACAGAAATTACTGTCCCTAATCAGTCGTAATTTGTAGAAAAATATGTGAGTTGTCCTGTGTGGTCTAAAAAGAATTCTAACAAGCAAATAAAATATAAAGTTTCTATTTAAAACTACATAAACATGAAGTGTCATTTACTACAAAGTTTAATGAGGTACAAAGTTTTATAAACGATAAAACATTTGAACGAGATATATATAGGGACAGTGGGATCCAATAGTTGTAAAGCTATAAATAGGAAAGTTACTAGTGTAGAGTTAAAACCCAGCAGAACTCGACAAGGTTTCTGAATTTCAAAAGAATAAGAAATTGCTTTCCTTCTATCAATAGAAAAATATATATTGTATTGACCTATCCCCAACAAAATGCAGACAAATTGTTTGCCCAAATGTTTGATCCAAATCGAAATCCCTTTTATTAGAATGTTATCCATTTTCATTGTATCAATTTAGCTGCGTGTGGAATGTTTGTTACAATTACATGAGGGCTTTGGGTCTCACGGACCCCGCTTGTTACTTTGTCTTGCTTAGACCTTAAGCTTTGCCGTAATAACAGGGGATTCGTGAGTATTGACTATAATACTAGTGGGTTTCCGTGACTGTTTGTGTATATTACAAGGATTGACTGAATCGTCTTAACATCAATATCAAGTGCTGAGAAATGCTAGGATTTTCTTTTGTAAGGTAAAGAGAATTATCCTTTACAACAAGAAGTCAAATAAAAGTCCTAGTATATGTTGAACAGAACATTTTTCTATCGAGTTTAATATTTGAATGTAATCTTATGGAATGATATCAAAATAATAACACACAGATAGATCACAATAGAATAGCTAATAGATACAGCTAAGGCCTCCTAAGTTGTTAAGAGAGCGACAATTTAAGAAATATGAAATAGAGGATTCAATCTTTATGGTATGAAATTGAAATATATTATACCACAATATATGGTGGGAGCGTTTTGAAACCGTTGCACTAATATGAAAGTCTACATTAATAGGAATCTTTTAGTGAAATCTAATCAGTGAATCGAAATCAAAAGGATTCCAATAAATTTGATCAGCGCCTTTGATTCGTCAGTCCTTTAGTAATGAATACGGACCACTGGCTTGGAAAGATCTTTGTAAATTTGTAGAATAAGCAAGTAGTGTAGTAAAATCAATAAAATACATTCGATTGTATTTTGGTCATATTTATAAAACATAACATTCTTCTACCCTAAAGGCTCTTACGAATATATTTGGTTATGTTAAGTTTATTTGCACGCGGTTACTGAATAAATTATTAATGCTATTTCAAAGCTTAGTTATCGAATTTAAGGGAATCAGCGAATAAAAAGTGTATTCAAGGATTCTATGAGTACCAACTAAATAAGTTTTAAGGGTGTCAATTAATAGTCTTTTGCTTAAAGATCTGTGTAATTGTGAATTTTTTATCAGTCGTAAAACCTTAATGGCCTTCTTTTTTTAATATTTCTTTATTACATTTGTATCATTCACACATCCAACAATATTCTTATTACATTTCATTATCAATTATAAGCAGAGATGTCATTGTAAGTTTAACAGAATACCTGTATTAGCATTTGCTCTTCATTTTTCGCGTTTTATCACTGATTATTTAGATGATTCTACGATTATAAAACTTATAAGATATATTTTAGATAAATATAAATCTGTGCATTTTTCTTTATTAAACTTTTTTTCTAATGGAATCAAGGAAGATCATCTCGTAAGTAAGCTAATAAGTTTCCTAGTCAATCAACAATTTACCCAGTTGTAAGTTTATACTGCGCTTTTAGTTTATTTTTATAATTTTTACTCACTATTTAATTCGATAACAGATTAGCAGGACAAAAATTCATTTATGTTGTTGTAATTGAAATAATTTTAGCAAATGTTTAACTTATTTTCAAGCGTTTCTCGGTGTTAAAGATAATCCAGAGACAAAAATTGGCTTGCACTTCATCATGACAAAAATAAAAAAGTAAATGACATATTATAAATTTGTACAAATACGAAAATGACGAGGAAGCCACTCTTAGATTTATTTACTATTGTTATTATTATTAAATTTTATTTTGATTGTAGTTCTAATTTAAAATTTATTTATTATTATTATTAATTTAAGTTTAGTTTTTTCTACATGTTTACTTTATTTGTTTTGTTTTTTATGTTACTAAACTGTAAACTGGGACAAGCGCCTATTAATAAAGATACATAAACAATAAAGTTATTACTCGTTTTCAGAAGTGTTGAAGCGTCTGTTTGAAATGTTTAAATTACGTATTTTTGAAGTTAATTTTTTATTTTGTAAATAATTTCTCGGAGTAAGAAGCATGGAAAATTTTCCCTTTTAGTTTATAATGATATTAGAGCCCCTATGCGTCCCTTTGGTAACGTCCATTAATATTTAATGATAGCCTAAATGGTAACCCTTCTTGGAATACGGGTATGGAGTTCCAGGTGCTTACTGAATTTTATGTGACCTTATAATAGACCATATTCTGTGTTGTTTTAGTTTAAGGATTACCCTCGCTGTTTATTAGAAATGTAGTTAAGTTGTAATTTATTTAAGAAGTTGTAATCATAATTAAGTTAGTATAATTGAAATATCAAAAATAAAATATTTTGTCCCAAAATTAAAACCATCCTTTTTCTCATTTTTCTGTCTTTCTCTTAGTTTTCAAATTCATTGGAAAAATATTTATTATTATNCTTAAAGAATTTTATGTGACCTTATAATAGACCATATTCTGTGTTGTTTTAGTTTAAGGATTACCCTCGCTGTTTATTAGAAATGTAGTTAAGTTGTAATTTATGTAGGAAGTTGTAATCATAATTACGTTGGTGTAATTGAAATATCAAAAATAAAATATTTTGTCCCAAAATTAAAACCATCCTTTTTCTCATTTTTCTGTCTTTCTCTTAGTTTTCAACTTAATTGGATAAATATCTATTTATTATTAAACCTAGCTCGTAATTTAATATATCGCTATTCCATTATATGGTCCGAGAGATTATATGTTTATTTTATAACTAACACTTTAATAACCGAGGTTTTTTTTTGTTAACATATGTTTTTAACAAAAGAAGCCTCGAAGATGTTCCATAAAGTCTGTTTTCACAAACAATGTGATAACTTTATATGGGTATAAAAAGTCTTTTGCATGTCAGTATTTTCCATTTGAAGTATATTATGCTTTACGATTGCCTTTATAGGCTAGCGTTGTGAAATTAAGTTTGCAATAAGCTTTTGGCGCCACCTTTAAGTAACTTTGTATGAAGTAATCCCTGGCGCAATGTTGTCAATACCTGCACAGGTCTTGGGTTCGATTTATAGCAAATCAATTTAGAAAATTTGAGTCTAGACTGGTGGGAAATATCAGCGGTGGCTATTTTCCAGCCTACCCGCAAAGACGTACCGAAAACCATAAATATGCATTAGGATACGATGCTGTGTAGAAACCATAAAAGATAAATTACGTATTACCAAGTTAAACGGCCTTCCTGTGAGACTATATTATCATTTACAATCAATTGAAATTACTGCCAACCGCTAACTTATCAGCAAGAAAAAACTACTGTAACATTAATTATTATTGAGATATTATTGTGTAGAATATTATGCTGTAAATTCATTCTTTCACAATATATACGTGTATAAAGTAAGGTACTGGCTAATTTTAATTTTATTCAGGCTCACTTGTCCTTAAGAGAGGTTTATTAACGAAAGGATTTGACTTTAGCTGATTTTTAACGAGTTTACTTGACAATTTAAGTAATTTGTCTGTTTACTTTGCGACAAAGAGAAGAAACGATTTACTTGAACCACAAAACTGCAACGTTAAATTTTGCTTTATCTAATATAGATACATAGCATCACGTCTCATTCCCATATGGGTAGGCAGAGACCACGTCCTTCCACTTGCCACGATCCTAGCATATCTCCTTCGCTTCTTTCATTCTCATAAAACCTTTCATACAAATTTGTCGGTTTATATTACTCTTGACCTGGCCCTTATCTAAAATGTCCTGAATTTATGATTTGGCCTTGGTCTTCCCATTCCAACTTTCCCATTTACTCTTGACTCATAAATCCTTTTTGTCAGTCTCCTTTCATTCTTCTCTCTACGTGGACAAAGCATCTAAGCTTACGTTTCACAATTTTAGTCTCTACGTCTTCTTTTATTTCACAACGTTCCTTCTACATTATTTCTGACTTCTTCTAATAGCCGATGATTATTTTACGCCATTATACCCGAATAAAATGTTGATTTATTATATGATTATCTTTATACTATCGTACATCTTTCGCCATTAATATAGAATAACGTATGATTTGAATAAAGTCTTTACATTTTATCAGGATACCGAATTATGTATGGAGATAATTTCATTTTTTCGCGCTATTTGTTGAAAAAGAGCTAGATCTATTTCGAAAGAACTTTTATTTAAAAATATTTGAAGTTATAAGAAAAAAATGCTCCACAGTAACAAGAGATCGTGGTAGAGAAGTCATATCAGTATAAATCACACTATAGTGTGGTTTTATTAGTATATAAAGGTATTGAAAGTGACTTTGTCACACATCCTTTAGATATTTAACAATTTGTCATTAAAGTGTTTTTTCAAGGTGTAGGAATTATAATTAAAAAAAATATAAAACTAATGTAATCTTATTAAGTATTGTTATTTATATATTATATGTATACTCACTGGTCTAGTGTTTAGCATGTGAGACTAGAGAAGTGAGGTCCTAGGTTCGAGTCCCGGGTCGGGCCATTTCAAATATCAATATTGAGTTTTCTATTAAGATATTCTCAATATTTATCTGAAGTTGGAAAGTTGGAGGTGTGATCCACCCCCGTGCCTCGGAGAGCACGTTAAGCCGTCGGCCCTACGCCCGATCTCTCACCGGTCGTGTCGGATCCCGTCACATCGGACTATGAGAGTGAAGGAATAGAGAGTGCACTTGTGTACTATGCCTGCCAATCCGCAGTGGAGCAGCTTGGTGGGTCTATGCTCTAACAACCCTCTCTCCTATGAGAGAGGAGACCTATGTCCAGCAGTGGGACGTTAATGGGCTGCTACTTACTTACTATGTATACTCTCTTTAATATTAGTATGTTTGATTTCTTTATGCACCTCCCACTTACGTTAGCACAATTTCCTTCTTCTTGAGGTTGTCTGGAATAAATCGTTGATAAGTGACAATACCACCTTTTTGAACACTTGCTTTTTTGGTATTTGCGGCTTTCTTATTCTATTGTTAGTTTTTGTATGGTGTACAATAAAGAGTTTTTTAATGAATGAATATTAAATACTTTATGTACAATTGCGAAGTAGATTTACGGTGACAATTGTCGCTTGGGCTTTCTGGCCCTTAACGTTTTCAAAGGCAACGAGAGGTCAAGAGGAAAAAGTGTGAAGTCGGCAACTCATTACACTGTCTCGACTACATCAAAGACATTAGCACTTGTTCAACTTAACCTTTAAAAGAAAATATCGCGATATAATTTCTTTTTTCTTTGATGTTTATTATCAAAGTAGGAGCGAAGAAGTTCCTGTTGTTAAAGTTTCTAACTGTATAAGATTTAATATGACAGTAAAAGCATATTATTTCAATGTCTGAGCTAAAAAAGTCATAATTAAAAATAAATTTCATTTTATATCTTTTAAACTGACTATTACAACATTATGCCCAATTGCGATTCAATCGCGTAAAGATTTTGTTTGTGAGGGAATTACCGAATGAGTTTAGAAGTTAGAAACAATCTTCGCATTGTTGGCTGTACTATTAAAACCACAAGGTGACGCCATCTTTTAAAAGTACTTTAATTTTACATTTTGATGGAACCGCGTAGTAACATTTTTTGCCAAGTACCTACCTTTACCCTCGCGTAGACATACTCGCGCCAGTAACCGCCCACGCAACCACGCCCGTGCACAGATTTACTTCTAGAAGTAGCAGGAAGCCTGAGACTCTAGGTACGTACACGCGATTCCTCCCTCCCTTCACCAAAATCACTTCTTACGCGGATACCTCACTGAAATTCTAAATTCTTTCTAAATCTAAACGCCTATACCACATTCCACGTTCTAATTCTTCGATTTGATTCGAGCTGATTATTTTTATATTACAATTTCTTAATATATAAATATTGGTGCGAAAGAACCTTCGATTCCCTTCTTCGATTTTAGATTTTAAATCGTTGTTCAATACCGACATCAGTTGTACTTTAAATTAGTGTGTGGAAAAAAATCTATATTCGATTCAAAAGTGCTGTGCCTCCTTGAATTAAGACATTTTGAATTTCTTTCTAGTTAAATATCTGGAAATGACATCTAAGGGAGATATATGTCTCTTTAAATATATTTGTTAATGTAATTAGGATAAGTAGCTTTTGTTTAAGAAAAACGATGTTAACTTGTGTCTCTGAAAAAATTACTGATGGTTTTTTATGATATGCCATGTAATACAACGAAGGGGCATTATGTACATAGCTTAATTTGCTGGACCAATCCCACAATAGATTTATCACGGAACGTTGTGGATACCATAAAAACCATGTGACAATAGCGTCTTGGATCCGAGACCTGATTGATGGTACCGCCCCATCGTTTGTATTTGTTTATACTACACGATTAACTTTGATTAGAAGTATCAAATTCATTGCGTTACTTTTTTCCTAATTACCAACTTCAGGCATTTGATTGTTAATAAAGGATCATAAAAAAAATATTCTTTACCTTATTTATATATGAACCAAAACAAATAAAATAGTACCGAGATTATGTGTGATTACAGTAGGTGCAGTTAAAAAAAGATATCTCACAAATGTGGTGCAGGTACAATGTAACTTTAACTGTAAGCTTTATTCATGTACTTAAGCTTTAAAGTTACTTAGGTTGACTTAAAATAAAAAAGAAAGCGATTGGCTTTAGAGTATTGTAATCTTTTCAGCTATAAATTGTTGGCAAACTATTACGTAAAAGACTAGTTTGATTAATTGTTTTTAGTTTATTTTTTACAGTAATCATTGCTTACACAATATACAATTTTTATCTTTCGCATTACATTCCAATACACGTCAACATGGCGGCTCATGAAGGCTGGCTCCTTTTCTCATTAAGCAATTGTCAAAAAGCAACCATAAATCCTACACGTTGACAAACATTAAAACTAAATTCTACCATATATAATTCAATTGAATGCTGAAATAAAAAAATATAGAAAACCAGAAACTTACTTATTAAACAAAATCTATCAACAACTATATTCTACACTAACATTAAATTAAATGCTATAAAAAATAATACCGAATTATTTATTTACTTCATAGAAATATTTACAAAAACATCTATTTATTGTAACTATACTCGTATATAAGCAACAAAGTATTGTTACTTTGAAAGTGAAATCGCTTGCTCGTGCACGTGCTCTATATAAAATAAAGGACCGGCTAAAATTATTTGTATCGTAGTCTGTGTCGTATGATCCAGTGGTGAGGAATGAGCTGTGGTCAACGTTATCTACGTATGGGTTGAGCGGTTGTCTGATTCAAGCATTGAAGTCTCTCTATGAGGATTCTAGTGCTTGTGTCAGAATAAACGGAGCGTACACGGAGTGGTGTCCTGTCGAAAGAGGTGTTCGACAGGGATGTGTTGCGTCACCATGGCTGTTCAACCTATTCATGGATAAATGTTTGACAGATTTAAAAGAAAGTATGTATGGGTTAAGAATGAATGAATTACTCATCAAATGTTTACTCTACGCTGATGATCAAGTAATACTTGCGTCATCCGCTAA